>JAZDUH010000098.1:6435000-6590000 GCA_036419115.1 Scarus forsteni
GAAATAAAGGTAGGACTAATATTTATGGTCAAAATGACAATATGGGTGAGGACTGTGGCACTGGCGGAGGTCTGCGCTCTCCGAGTGCTTTCTAGTTATTGTCCTGTTTTTCATGTTTTTTACATTTATTTTATTGTTGGACTTATTCTTGTTTGAGCAACAGATCAGTGGAGAGAGTGACAGCTGAAAAAGAGAGTAGTATGATGCACAAGACACCTTTGACTAAGCCAAGCCAGCCACCTCTAAGGGCTACATGTCAGCTGGGACAGGCTCCAGAGCCCCCAACCCAAAAAGGGGTAAGCGGTAAAGACAATGCATGGGTGGGTAGACAACCATTTTTGCACCAGACTGCAAACATGAATTTCTGCCTTTAAGCAGTCATTGTAATATTGACCCAATTCAGATTCCTTCATTTATTTTCCTTGGTTTTCATTGAAAACTTCATGAACAGTAATTTTTCAGCATATCTTCACTGACTCCACCTCAGACCGAAGGTTACCCCTCTTTGTAATCTGAGCAGAAAAGTCAATTAAGGTTGTCCTTGATGATAAAATTGAGTTTAAGTTCAGCTCAGCACTTGTTGAGTTTTTTGGCCCCAGACCGTAGTAGGTAGTTATTGATGGTTTGACCTTTCAGCCATCCAACAGAGATCCAATCAGCTCCAGAGACCTGAGCCAAGTCTTTGTGTGAAGAGATTTTACAGGAGAATCATGAACTCAACAGTGAAGAGAGACAGAAGTGATGTGAGGAAAACAGACACCTAAAAATCTGCTCTCATCACAGACAATGTCTCTAAAGCCTGTCACTTCACTTACATCAGAGGCTTCAGTCTATATGAACAACAGCCCGTCTGACCCTGAGAGGCTCTGTGCCATCAAACATTAATGCAGTAATTATCTGAACTCATAATAAACTACATGATGACCAACAATCAGAAATAAGATTCTAAAACTGTTGGACTGATCAAATGATATTTGAGAGAAGATTTTAGGATTTACCATTTGAGTAGCAGAAAAAAAAACACTGAGTTTAAGATTGTTTTCACACACAAGAGAAAACTATTTGATTACATTGCTACAAATTTGAATCATTTCATGTTAACAAAGCAATATTTTGAGCAACAATAACAACGAGAAAAACAATAATACAGGAGATTAAATGTTTTATGTTAAGAATATATAGTATAGGCCAAAAGTTTGGACACACCTTCTCATTCAATGCGTTTTCTTTATTTTCATCACTAATTTCATTGTAGATTCTCACTAAAGTAATGATGACTACTTTTTCTCTCAACTTAGCTGACTGGTTCTTGCATTAAAATTAATTCTAACAGTTGTCTAACAGGGCTGTCGGCTATGCACAACACAACACAACTGATGGTCCTAACCCCATTAAAGGAAAAGTTCGGTTTCTACAGCTTTTACATTGTTTATAGAATGAAGTAGAACAATATACTCACCCAGAAGGCTTTCCTGATGCAAACAGTGCTTCGGGAGACATTTAGATCCAAAATCAAGCGGTGGACATCCGTATAATGGTAGCACACGGGCATGTTAGCGCTGCTCCTAAAACTGCATTAATCGTCCAAAAACTCATTAGTTTCACCAATATTTCATCATGGTCCGCTCACGCTACTCCTCCATTACAGTCTGTGTCACTCCAGACATGTTGTGTGACTGTGCTGACCTCTGAGCTGAAGAAGAAGAATGTTTGCCTCCGTGCATGAGCAGTACTCTCTGGAGAGCTGTTCTTCTCTTTGCCTCCGTGTCCTCCTTTCGATGAACTCCTCATCTGTAAACTCTGGCTCGAAACTGTAAGGACACCCATCATATTCAAAGTTCTCCTCCACAACATCTTCATTCGATAGATATTTGTCCATTTTGCACAAAACTGGAAGAAGAAAGTCGTTGTGTACCCGGCGGTCTTCCCCTGAAACAATGAGCCGTACTGTGCATGCGCGGAGGCAAACGTTCTTCTTCTTCAGTTCAGAGGTCAGCACAGTCACAAAAACATGTCTGGAGTGACACAGACTGTAATGGAGGAGTAGCCCGAGCGGACCATGATGAAATATTGGTGAAACTAATGAGTTTTTGGACGATTAATGCAGTTTTAGGAGCGGCGCTGTATGCCCCGTGTGCTACCATTATACGGATATCCGTCGCTCGATTTTGGATCGAAATATCTCCCGAAGCACTGTTTGGATCAGGAAAGCCTTCTGGGTGAGTATATTGTTCTACTTCATTCTATAAACAACGTGAAAGCTGCAGAAACCAAATTTCAACTTTAATAAGGCAAAACATTCCATTAATTAACCCTGGGAAGGCACACCTGAGAAGTGAAAACCATTTCAGGTGACTACCTCTTGAAGCTCATAAAGAGATGAGTCTACAAAGCAGTAATCAGAGCAAAGGGTGGCTAATTTGAAGAAACTAGAATAAAAGACATGTTTCAATTTATTTCACACTTTTTTAAGTACATAATTCCACACATGTTCATTTATTTTGATACTTTCAGTGAGAATCTACAATACAAATAGTGATGAAAATAAAGAAAACACATTAAATGAGAAGGTGTGTCCAAACTTTTAGCCTGTACTGTATGTATAAAAATATACTGCATATCATTGCGGGACATACAATAGACCACAGAGGACACCAGATAGCATGGTTACTTTTTTCACTGTAACACCTACTTAAGTGTTCACATAGAAACTGTGCACAAATCTGTTCTGTTGGTTACTAGATTGCTGTCATCATCACTGCAATTTGACCTCACTAGGGCCGACCAGAGGTAAGAGACCACCGTGTTTGTTTTCCTGATACAGAGCTCGGTTGCTGATCTAGGTGTGAAAATGACCATAGCTGTCATGATATTTTAAACTGTCGGGGGAAAGTTGGGATAGTGAGGTTGTTTATCTTTCTTATAAGAGTTTGATTGTTTTAAGTTTTAAATTTCAACAGCAGGGACCTTCGGTATTTTACCAATGAACAAAAAGCATCTAAATGTCCTTTTCTGTTCTAAAGAAGAATAAAGCACAAAGTTAAAGTAGCTGATGTGCAGGTTTGTATGCATGCATTTTGGCATTTTTGCAGCACAGCATCTCTCTTGATGAAAAGGGCAATACATACACAGATTTAAGGTAAAGATAAGTCTACACGTGACATATTCCTGACTGATCATGTCCGCATTTGTGAGTGCACAGACAAAAAGCCAAGATGAGGCTTTCATTAAAACAATGCACCAATAAAAGACAGCAAAGAGAAAGGTATTTACATACTGTGCTTTCACAAGTTAGCAGGAGCACTTTTCTCACACAGTAAGACACAGACGTCCTCGCTCAAAGTGTTTTTCCAAACAGGACTTTCATTTGAGCTCAATTCTGACAATGCAAATGGAAATAAATGTCACAATATCACAGTGGAGATGTTTTAAAAGCTCTCTTGACGGTGCAAGCAGTCAAAGCACTTTCATACATTTTTGCAGTCTGCCTGCCTGAGCTTGATCAATTTCCTTTACATCAATAATGTTCTCCACACCAGATGAGACATGTTGACATCAGAGTGACTGCCCAGCTGTACAGACCTTTAGCAGAAAAGTGATGGATATGACCAATCTAAGGGTCTATGGTCAATGTACCCCTTAGCCCTTTGTTTGTGCATTCATATCTAGCAAATGAGTCAAGGTTAAGGAGGAGGGCAACACAGCTCTTGAAATGAAGACAAACCACGACCTGAAATGAAAGGAAGGGGTATAAGAAATTTTCCATGATACACTTCACTCACTGACAAGACGGCAGAGTGGAGACCGAAGGAAGCACATACATATAAGTAATTAAAGGTGTAGTCGGGGAACCTCAAATCTAATGCAGTATTTGTCAAAATCACCATATTTCTTCTCTCCATCCACAAGATGTCACCACTGACAGCATGTTGAAAAAAAAGTTCGGTTTCAATACACAGCCTTGGCTCTGAATTCCAGCAGGTAAATACTGTGGCTCAGGCCGAGTTACCAAAACAGGGTACACCCCCCCACATCCAGGGGGCGATCATACTCATGCGCAGATCAGACAGTGGGGGGAGGGGGAGTAGTAGGTTGTGTAGCATGTGCAGTTAGCGTAAGAGAGAGATACAATAGTTGCAGTAGCAATGGCTGAAAAACAGCCCAAAAGAAAAAGGTCAGAGGAGTGAAAAGTGAAAAAGAAGGACTACGACCATGAAAGAACAAAGACCCGGGTCAACATTGGTGTTGCTTTCCGACGGTGGAGGGAACTCCGCGAACTTAAAGACCTGAAAACGGACGCGGATGTCGCCGTCTTCCTGCTGGATAGGTAAGCAACATTAGCTTTGTGGTGCTTCACATAACAGTAACAGCCGTCGGGCATTCATCTGATTGTCTAATCTGCCAGAATATACTGTTGTCGAGATGTTATCAATAATGGCAGTCTGACGAGTTGGGGTTACCTTAGCTATGTTGGTCAGCTACACAGTTTCTACGGCCGTTTCCATGACGATGCACGTCCATCAGCTTTCGGGGGTGGAGCCAGGGCGAGGTATGAAGGGAGAGGCGGGTCTAAATTCATTTATTTTCTCCCACATCGCTGACTACACCTTTAAGCATAATTATTGATTTTCATATTGATGGTACTCATGTTTTTATCAGATATTCAATCCTTTGCAGCTCAACATAGATACATAAATATTAAGCGTGTAACCAAGTGGATAAAGAACTGTTGCATTTGCCTATAGCACAGCCAGCAGGCGGCTCTGGTTGTTGATGTAGCAGGAATCGAGTGGCATCTCGATACGCCATTACAGGTGTTTCCACGGTAAATTGAGGAGTAAATATATTCAGACTAGAAAGCACTTAGAGAGTGCAGTTCTTTTGCAGTGAGAACACAAACACTTCAGCAACCATCACAACTGACTCGTGACTGTCGTATACACTGTAATTGGCCTGGTTGCCAATCGTTCAGTCAGAACAATAGAAAAAGAAGGATTGGACAAGGCAGCAACAGCAGAAGAAGAGTAGGAGAATCTGCACAAAATGAGGTATGGGCTGACATGGAGTAGTGAGGAAATAAAATGCCTTATAGAAACCTGGGCAGAAGAGAAAATTGCCAACTGCTGGACACTATACATAAAAATGCAGACGTCTACAAACACAAATATGAGTCAGCAAATGAGTGACAGATGAACACTATAAAACAAATTAGCCACACATGCTGCTGATGAAAGAAGAAAAGGAATCCCCCGCCCTCCAGGTAAGATTTCTGACCAATGAGAGAATGATTTGATTTCATGTGACATTTGTTCACAACTTGTTGTCATGTGAACACAAATGAACCAAGTGACAACAGAAACAATTGTGTTGATTTTACCTCTGAATCGGAACAAAGCAAACAAGCCATAGGTGTGAATACACCTTTAGCCTAATACCGCTTTCACACTGAATTAGCTGGTCAATGCGGGATTTCCAAACGTAGGTGACTCCTTTCTCACTTGCCAGTAGACCCGAGTCTAATTGGCAGCAGACGAGCTGCTTGGCTGTTGATGACATCATCAGTGCAGCAAAGCATGTCCATGTAAACAGTGGAAAGGAACATGAAGGCCGTAAACACAGTTTTCTGTACTTCGTACTTTAGTTCCTTTTTAAAAATGTACAAACTTGCCGCTGATGATACAAAGGTGAATGGAATTAGTTGCTGACGGAAGGGACAGGCATGATATCATGCCGTGGGGATGTTACGCTGACATCATCTTTGAATTAGCGGGTCGACCCGGTTTGCTGTTTCCACTGAAGTCGATCGAAGGCGAGCCAATTAAAACACTTGTCGCTTGCACGGTCAAACAACCCGTGTTGAAATGCCGATTAGACCCTTTCATTCTGCCGACAGGAGCCGATTGTTACAGGGTTCAAATTGTTTTTTGGGCCAGTCTGAAAGGGGTATTATGTAGAAACAGTGACGGAGGAAGGCGGTGCTTGTAAGAGGATCGACTGTCAGTATAAAACAAAGAACAGGAAAGAGTTCTTCTGGAAAAGATGTATAAATGTGAGAAAACAGAGTGGAACTGTTGTCCAAGTCTCTTAATATTGTTGACCTCTCTGCACTCAGTTGATCTGTACCACGTTATTGATCGCTGTCTCGCTGTTATTGAACTGCAGCCTCCAATGTTCATAAGGGCAACTTTTCAGCTCACTGTTGCTCGTTGACAAAGCAGACTTGATCCCACTGTGTGACACAATTCACCCTGATACCAGCTCAGCGGTGTGAAAAAGTCCCTTTAGACCAGCCATAGCAGACAGAGGGAGCGTGTGATGATGGATGGCAGCTGTAAATACAGCAGGGGAAACATTTACATGCAAATAATAGCATCTGTCTGCTGGCTACTCACACGTGGGACACACAAACTCACAAAAACACTACAACATGCAGAGGCAAGGAGGAAAACATACAAGAAATTTGTGGAAATACACACACTTGTCTGTAAACAGCAGATGTAGTGAGATGATGTATGAGAGCTCTTAAGCTCGATCCAGAGCCCCATTTTACCCAAGAGTAAGTGTGTCTGGTTTTAGGCTAAAACCTTTCAGTCAATGGGGAAACAGGCTCATGGACGAGCTCATGTTTCACCAAAATCTCATATGTTGAACAGTTGTGCTACTCTCATAGAAAAGAAGGGTTCAATCCACTCTCTGAGGGTGGGGAGAGACATGATGCAATTTATTAGTGGGCTGTGTGAGACTGCCTTCACACTAAAAGTAGCAGGTGATGCTTCTCTTCTACTGAAGCCGGTCAGAGGCGAGCTGATAAAAACCTGCATCGCTTGCAGGTTCAAACGACCTGGGTGTAAATGCCGATTAAACCCTTTCGAATTGTTGACAGAAGCCGATTGTTATGAGTTTAAACAGGTTTTTGTCCAGTCTGAAACGGGTAATAGAGGAGGTCCACTCTGACATCAAATACAAACTAAAGCAGATGTAGAACTTGGTGACCAGTTAACAGTCAGCACAGTGACGACTTGAATTCTGACACCAGAGATTTGCACCTGGCCACAGTTGTGTTTCCCGAATTTGGCCAAAAAAACACTGACTCCAGACAGGAAGTTATAATGTAGCCCGTCTTTAAAGAAGGTTGCATGGTGGTCAACTCGGACATCAAATAAAATATAAAAGCAGGTTTTCACTAGAACTCTTTCTGTTTTTAATTGACTGAGAGTCACCAGTCAGCACAGACACTAATGTTAAAGGATAAGTTCGGTTTCTACAGCTTTCACATTGTTTATAGAATGAAGTAGAACAATATACTCACCCAGAAGGCTTTCCTGATCCAAACAGTGCTTCGGGAGATATTTCGATCCAAAATCGAGCAGCGGACATTGGTATAATGGTAGCACACGGGGCATACAGCGCCGCTCCTAAAACTGCATTAATCGTACGAAAACTCATTTGTTTCACCAATATTTCATCATGGTCCACTCGGGCTACTCCTCCATTACAGTCTGTGTCACTCCAGACATGTTTTGTGACTGTACTGACCTCTGAACTAAAGAAGAAGGTTTGCCTCCGCGCATGCGCAGTGCGGCTCATTGTTTCAGGGGAAGACAGCCGGCTACACAACGACTTTCTTCTTCCAGTTTTGTGCAAAATGGACGAATATCTATCAGATGAAGATGTTGTGGATGAGAACTTTGAATATGATGGGTGTCCTTGCAGTTTCAAGCCAGAGTTTACAGATGAGGAGCTCATCGAGAGGAGGACGCAGAGGCAGCGCTCCAGAGAGTGCTGCGCATGCACAGAGGCAAGCCCTCTTCTTCTTCAGTTCAGAGGTCGGCACAGTCACAAAAACATGTCTGGAGCAACATACACTGTAATGGAGGAGTAGCCCGAGCGGACCATGATGAAATATTGGTGAAACTAATGAGTTTTTGGACGATTAATGCAGTTTCAGGGGCGACGCTAACATGCCCCGTGTGCTACCATTATACCGATGTCCGCCGCTTGATTTTGGATCTAAATATCTGAGTATATTGTTCTACTTCATTCTATAAACAATGTGAAAGCTGTAGAAACCGAACTTTTTCCTTAAGAACAATAACTCCCGATCTGTCCTCAAATAGACCCAAAATCTTTGTAAAAACTCCAAATTTGGCCCAAGACACACGACTGATATCAGCAAAACTGAGCCACTAGACTTTAAATCCAGACCAGAGCTGCAAAGGGGTGGAAACTTTCCAGGAAATTTTAAAAAACTTTCCATTGGAAGTTAGGCTTAGATGGTTTGAAAAAAATGCAAATTTCGAGACTTTCCATTGGAATTTTTGGGGAATTATTAGGAATCAATTTGAGATTAGGGTTCATTTAAAATAACTGAACTCATGTCTAAACAGAAATATCAATAGGCTATTTTGTCTTGTGATTAGCAGACCAATGCAAAATTAATCAAATAAACATTACATGTCAACAGATGTAATTGTCATTCAAATGTATCAGGTTTCAATGACTTTATTGAACAGTTTTTCCGGTCTGACTCTGAAGGGTTTACTTCTTCTGTGTTATTTCAGTTGACCAAGGTTTCTGACTGTGTTTCCTCTGCCGTAATATTTTCTATCTCTCCTCTGTCGCCCTTCAGTCATGTAAGGAGATGATTGAAGAAGTCAAAGATTTTGTGTTTGGTCGTACCAGTTAAAAAGATTTCAGAAAGAGGAGTGAAAACTGCTTTTGACAGCTCAAGATTCATATGTTTGAAGTCAAAGCAGATCAGCCAAGGAAAGCTGACTTTGAAGTCATCTTCAGGTTTTTTTTTCTTGTGTCTGGCTAACTTGGATGGGAAATTTGTCCATAGATTTTGGGCTTTTATTTCAAACATTGTTTAGACTCTCTAACTGTGCTGGGAATCAAAAAATTGAAGAAGTCATCTTAGTATTGTGAGGTCTTTACTGTTTCTTCACTCATTATTTGTTGTTTGTTTCGCTCATCTAGAAAATCAGGATTTAAACTCAGAAGGACTTTTCTTTTAGGAACATATGAGTGTAAAAACATACACAGCTTTAAGAGACCTGAACTACACTGGAGGACGTTTTCACACGCTGATTGTTCTGAAGAGTTGTTCTGATACAAGCAGGTGTTCCCCTTTTTGGCAGGTATTTATGAATGTAGGCTACATGAACACAGCAATCACTCTCTGTTTCCACTGAAACAACTGTGCCAAGCTCACCTGAAAGTGGTGGTCTGAGCTTGATTCCAATTGGACCCTCGAGTGGGAAACCAGGCTGATGACTATACGCCTTGATGATAATATTTTTGACCCCATAGAGTTCTTTTCTGTGTTGAGGTACAACATACCATAAAAACAGCAACAGGTTAACTGTAATCTGCCGACACTGACTGCATCAAAAACCATCAAGTCCATTTTGTTAAAAACTGAGGATGAATCTCTTAAAAGCTGCATTTCTTTCACCTAAAAGTCTATGGGATTTTTCAATGTGGTCTTGGATTACTGCTAATAATTATGTCAAATAAAATTAGTTGTTTTGTTACAATTCTGACAAAAGAAATCCAAATCTTCATGACTGTGTAGACACTGGCAAACCAGAAAAGCCCTTTCATGTATTGAGTTAATCAACATTTATATGGCATGTCACACATGGATGTATATCTGTATCATGAGGAATTTAATCACCTCCATTCAAAAACTTATTTAGTTCTTTGCTTCGCCAGCTTACTTACCTCCCAGACTTGTATTCATACTGTCAATGCTGGCTGTGATGTAATGACATAAACTAGACTCAAACAATTTGATTCACTACAAATGTTTTTGAACATGAAATGATCCAAAGGAAATTTTGAAAATTCTTTTTTTTTTCAACTGAATCATAACAAACGAGCTGCAGGTGAGAAAACAGCTGAAAGGTGCTATGAGGAGAATCTATTACCGGCGACATAAAGACTCTGCTACCCATGAGCACGCGCGGCGACTGTCGTAATGCTGAGTTCAGGTAACCTCGGAAATGGGAGGGACATCATCTCCGACTCATCAGCATTCCAGTTGAAGTCGGAAAAAAACATGCCGATCTACCAGGCTATTGTTAGCTGTTGTTAGCACGCCCTGTGTTGTTGTTCACAAATATCACATGAAGAGTGTGATTATCACTATGGCAGCATTTTTGTAAATATAAGTCTAACAATACTATGTATACAGCTGATCTAGAGCGACACACCCCAGTCAGAAGTGCAAATAAATTGATTATTACAGGAGCTAAATAACTGTTCACACCCGGGACATCCATCTTCAATTGTCAGCTTGGAGGTGGCGAGGTTTCACCAAGTTCCCAGTAGGAAATTCTGACTTCAGGGGACGTTCCAGTTGCAGTTTCCTACTTGAAACTCGGAAATTCCTACTTCTGACTACAACTGGAACCCACCAAAAGACGTGACCCAAGCCAAAGCGTGTGTTTGTTGTAATGCTAATAAAAATGCAGCTCGGACCTTCCTCAGAACTCTGCATTGCTTTACAACTTCTTTTTTCAATAACTTGCAGGATGCAAAGCGACGAGGTAATGTATTTCTTTCTAGTTACGTAGCGGTAGTTTTTGATGTGTGACAACAAGCACCTTTTGGAAAACTTAGTATCATAGTTTTGTTGCCAGCTATATATCGTTACTAACAGCCCGGTGCTCTAAGACGTGTCTGAATATTATAAATTTCCCGAAGTTGAGTATCAAGGTCAGTCCAGTCCTGTCTGACCCGACTGGAAGGCTAAGGAATAGCATTTATAGATAACCTATTTTGATGCTATAAAACTCATCTTAAAATGTGTATTTTGATCAGGCATATATCTAAAAGTGAGACTTTTTTGTAATTACATAGAAACTCCTCAAAGTCTCTTTAAGATGTAATCACATACATTTAATCCAAGACAAACATTAGTGTTAGTTAATGTCTTAAACACAGTCAAAGCAAATAATTCATTGTATGAGAGTGAAAAAAGCTGCATTACATATGACCACCAACTTTTGGATTGGGTGTTGGATGATTTTGTTTTTCTTTTGGATGTATAAATCAGTGTATGTGTATATATATATATATATGTATATATATATATATATATATATATATATATATATATATATATATATATATATATATATATATAATTATATATGTACACATATTTACATTTATCATGTCTCCTTGTGGCTGTATAACAATTAGCTTTTTTCTTCCTTAAAGGCTTGAAATAATTCAATCCAATTAAACCATGAGGCAGAAAGAAAAAATGTCACACTTCAAACCTGGAATTCAACAAACAATCAGAGGGGTTTAGATGAGAAAATGCCTTTTATTTGAAGTGCTCTCATATAATTACACACAATTAACCTGTGAGTGCTTTAATCAGGCGCTGCTTCATTTAAGAGCTAACTCGACAAAAGAGAGGTGGGATCATTCTGTTGTACTACAAGTGGGCCTCACGGGGGGGCATTTTATCAGCGGGAAACCAGAGTCGTCTCTTTCTGGGCGGGCTTGTTTCAGTGAAAGATGTCTGAGAGCTTTTGAGGCATGAATCTGGCACTCCCTTCTCTCTGCCTCAACAACTTATGAAAATGATGAAATTGGAGGACTTGAACAAGCAATCTCTGCTGCCTCCAAAGATGCAGCTATAAAATACAGATATTCAGCATTCTGGGTAATTCTCAGTCTGAGGGATGTTTGATCTTTGGATGATGAAGGCGTGAGATAGCTCCCATAATCAATGTGAATTAATATTTACTATATCGTTTTAAGTGCAGGAGGAGCTGCAACAATATCAAACCCAGTGTTTCAAGTTTTAGTCAGTTTAGTTGAATGTTCATGAAATAGCTGCTGTTTGTGATCATTTTAATAACAAACTAGATGAGCTTTTCGACCCATATATCTTTAAGTCTATCTTAAGTCTAGAAAATAAGCTTTTATTAATGCATTTGTGTATCTTATTCATTCATGTGCTCTCAATAATTTACATTTACACTAAAATTTCATGACACATTTATTTTCCTAATATTTGTGTTAAAAAAAATTCTAGCATCGATGCATAAAGTTGAAGTGACAAAAAACCCAAAGACTTTTTCATTTTCTGTGTTTAAGAGATATGCCAACAGGCAGATAGACGGGCAGGGCTCACTAACTGCTTATTGGCTTAGCTCAAACACCTGGAGTCAATGGGTAGTGTTAGCCTCTGCCTACAGTCATTAGAAAAACAAATGCTATGTGCTTGTTGTGACTTGTTTTCTTTGTTTCATGTTATGAAATCTATTTTTACACTAAGATTAGCACTTTGTGTCATTTTTGAAAGCAATACTTATGGAATAAAGGTGTTTTTGAAATATTTTTTTAAAATGCAAGATAGAGCTTAAAATTCACTTAAAATTCAAAATGTTTTCAACAGATTTTAGTAGAATTTTCCTGTAATGCTGGCTATGACACAAGGGAGAAGTAAATACATTTTGTAGGTAATCCAAAGCCAAAATCTCTGAATTTGTTCACATCATGTACTGCGGCAGTTTCCCAGATATGTGCTAATGACTCGCCCATTATTAGTTATAAAAAAATCAGAAGTAATTGCATTAAGCAGGGTCATTGCCGGAGTGAAATTTTAATGTAGGAACCATTTCAGTGTGTGAGAGACACTTGGTTACTAACATTCCACACGTACATACACGATATATTTATTTATATATACATCTTGTATTTGTAAATAAGAGGACAGGAACAAATGCTGGCAAGACAAAGTACTTCAACATTAAATTGGATTATTAAGCAGAGCAACAAACTTCCGGACAATCAGAAGTACTTGATTATCTTTACAAGACTTTTGGCTTTAGTAGCATCAGGCTTTCAGATGGGTTTACTTGCTATTTATCTTAGGTTAGTCTTTATTAACACGTAAACCCTGAGGTATTACTAAATATAAAAAAATGATGGGCACCAGACTCTTTTATTGATAAGCTACATAAAAATGCAATCAACTAATTTTCTTTGCTATTGCTCGATATTGAAAACATCAATATATACCGTACAGGGTTGTACTGTTAAAAAATGTACACACATACAGGATAATGGCTGGTGCCCCCACTGGCCGCGAGTACTTTGTAAGAGGCCAATCAAAATTCAGAAGCAGAGCAAAGTTGGATTCAGTTTATTTTGCAAATATGCCACATTCAATTTCTTATTCATGTGTTCAAACAGGTATTTATCCAAAAAGCTGTTCTAAATCTCACAGACTTTGTGACACAGAAGCTAAAACACAAACTCATTCACACATTTTCATTCCTGCAGCACTCGTGTGACAGCCCTCATCTATCAGTCATTAACGAAAAGCTTTCACACGTAGATAAAATTTTTGGTAAACAGCGGGAACATTTTGCAGATGAATCCCTGTCGATGGTTGTTTTATCACAGCAGGTACGAGAGGAACACACAAACACAGTGTTGAGTGGATAATCTGAGCTGTTAACTTCAAAGAGAGATAATCTTAAATGATTCTTGGTGAAAAGGGGACATAAACAAACATAATGCCTCAATAACAAACTGTTTGATCACAGAAGATTGATGGAATAATCCCTCCTTATTCACTGTTGATGGTTGTGAACATCAGGGCTGGTGTAACACACACTGACACACATGCACACATCCATAGACGGACTGTTTTCTTGTTGGTTGTGTGCGAGCACGCCCTCTCATTTTGCTGCTGTTTTATTCTCACTCATCAAGGATTCTGTCAGAAGACGTCTTTGAAGACTTGAGTTTGGCCCAGCAGCTGCTCTGTTGTCCTGGTTTTGTTGATATTTTTCTTTCTAAATGTTAATGTGATGCCCGTGTGTGTGCATGTGCATTAGTATCAGTGTGTGATTTTGTGGCATCCTCGGGTGATGTTTACAGATACAGCCTGAAGCTGCCTGACAACAGTCCTCATGATGTTCCAGCGCTAATTAAACTCATTAAAACATGAACACAGAAACAGGAGCTCAGTGAGCGGATGTAGCAAATGGAAGTCTGTGGGAAAGCAAATATATGAAAATAATAATATAATAAACATTATTTACATTGCACTTATCAACAAAGGGTTACAAAGTACTTAACAGACAAAATTAAATGATACGAGAATTAAAGATAAATAAAAGGGAGATGTGAGGAATACAATGACCAGAAATGTAAGAGTGAAAACAGAAAAGTGTCAAACCACATAAGAGCCAGAAATGGCAGAAAAGAGAGCAAAATAAATAAAAGACTAATATCACCAAATTTGAGAAGAAGGAAAGAAATTAAAAGGCTTAAACTACCAAAAGATAAAAGGGAATAGGAAATAAAAAGATGGAAAATAAATTAAACCGAGAGGATGAGAAGTTAAATGCCGAAAAGATTAAAAAGACGGTCTCTATCAGAAACACCCATTCAACTGATCTTAAAGCAAATAGAATATCAGCCAATGACATGGCAGCAACCCAATACATTTAGGCATGTATATAATAAAGGGGCAGCATGGTGCACATTCCTCACAGCAAGAAGGCTGCCGGTTTGATCCTCTTGATTGCTAACTCCAAATTGCCCTTAGGTATGAATGTGAGCATGAATAGTTGTCTGTCTCTTTATGTGGCCCTGGGATTGACTAGTGACTGGCTCAAGGTGTACCTCCCCTCTTGCCCAGTGACAGCTGAGATAGACTCCAGGTCCCCACAACCCCAAAAGGGATAAGAAGGGAAAAAAATGGATGTATGTAATAAAGACTACTGAACTTTAAGATGAGCATCAGAACGGTTATAAAGATGGTTAAAGTGATTTTGAACCAACTCAGAAAATTCTCAGAAGAAGATACAATACAAATAAGAGAGATCAAGTGAATGGAAGATCTCTGGGTTAAAATGCTAGAGGATGATGGGCAGAATGGTTCTGGATTACAGAAAGCAACAAAAAAATCAAATGATCAGTACAACCATCCGGTGTAAGCAAAGACCGTATCTGAACACACATGATCAAAAGGGCTTACAGAAAGAGATGATGATGCCAGGTACTGTAAACTATGGACTGAAAAATGAGGCTGCAGTTGATTCAGGCTTAACAAAACTGGACAATAGACGACTGGAAAAATGTGTCCTGGTCTGATCAGTTTTAGTATTTGCTGCCACATTTCAATGTTTGAGTCAGAATTTGGCATAAACAGCATGAAATCCTGGATCCATTCTGCCTTGTAGGATGAGTTGGGGGAGTTTGGGCATACCTGAGTAGGCAAGGCAAGTTTATTTGTGGAGCACAATTCATACACAAGTAAATCAAAGTGTTCTGCAGAACAAGACAAATGCATTAAAATCCTAAAACACAATAAAAACAAAAATAATCATTATAAAGTGAACTTGAAGAGTGCAGATAAGGTCCTTTAGTCATATGCACAGTTAAACAGAGCTGTTTTAGCCTAGATTTGAAAATTGTCAGAGTCGAGGCCTGCCTCACATCTTCAGAATGACTGTTCCAGATTTTAGCTGCTTAAAACTGGAACCCTGATTCTCCATGTTTAGGACGGACTCTGGGCACCAGCAGGAGGCCGGTCCCTGAGGTCCTCAGAGTCTGAGATGGTTCATATGGAACTAACATGTCGGAGATGGACTTTGGTGCTAGGCCTTGGAGAGATTTGTACACAAGCAGAGCTGCTCGTGCTTCCTGGTTCTGGTCAGGACCCGAGCAGCAGCATGCGTCTTTCAGCTCGTTTGGAGAGGTCAGTGAGTAGGCCGTTACAGTAATCTAACCTTCTAGAGACAAATGCATGGGTACATCTCTCCAAGTCAGGTTTAAACACTATACCTTTGATTTTGGAAATGTTTTTTAGATGGTAAAACACTGCTGATGTTATTGATTTGGTGTTAAAGTTCAAGTTTGAGTCCCGAGATTTCTAACCTGATTTGTAGGTAGTGTTGCTGACAAAATCCATCCGTTAATGGCCATATATAATTTGTGATAACAAGCGTACTTAAGCTCAATAGTACTCAACTTTGGAGCACATGTAATCAATTTTGGTCAACTAGTGAGCAACTAGACTTGACTTGTGAATCAAAAAAATGCCACTACAACTACTAGTAGACTGAACAGTGTTCACAAGTACTCTATTAAGATCTCATCCCCAACCTCGAGAAGGCACTCCACCCTTTTCCAGTCAAGGATCATGGACTTCATGATCTAACTGGCCCATAGTAAATGTGATTGACTGAACAATCATGTATTCACCTTCCAAATAGGTTTTTGAGAGGTTATGCCTTTACCAACCCCTTTAAATGTGCCTTTACACAGAAGTTAAATACAAACTGCACATGCACATGTTGCATTTCAAGAAAGGAGGAGGCCTACCATCTTTAATTTATTGTGTTGTTTTAGTCTGTACCACTGAATAATACACTTTTAATAGGACATGAGGTAATGCATTGAGTTTGAGTCAATACAAAATAGATAACTATCTGCAGTTTGGACACCTCTGATATGAGCTCAGGAATAAGAATATCTGGTCAGACAGCCCATGCTGGGTGTATTTTATGGTCTCAAAAGAATCCATGTAATATTCACACTGGCTGTGTTTCTATGAAAGGATAAAAAGGCCATTATTTCATAGCTTCCAGTCTTTCAACTCCCTGCAGCAAACTAATCATACCAGCAGTAGGGGTCTTTCTCTTGGTATAACATCACAGCCCTGTTATTTGTTTCTTTTCTGTCTGTCATGATAACAAATGAGAGAATATTTATCTTTTCCCTCGATGATTCCTCTGAACCCTTCAATACCCTCATGTAGCCTGACTGCTTAACTTGTGAGCATTTGTAAAAGGCACATAAATCTTTTCAGGGCTCCTCTAATTAAGTTGAACTTTTATCTACATTAAAATGGTTGCAAGAGGCATGGCTGTTAAATCAATAATTGTTAACGTTTTAGATTTCATGAGGGTAATTTAATCCTTGATGATTAACCGAGCTGCATGCATGTCTGAAGAGTGAGGATTATCGAGGAACATAATCACACAAACGACCCAGTTTGAGGCTGAATTAAAAGATTACGGCGTCAAACTGGAGACAAAAATCAACCTGATGATCCTGGAGGGTGTCTCAGGCAGCATCAGCAGGTGAAAATGTTTTCTAAGTTTCTTTACACCAAATGTACGGGGATTTCAGGCGAAAAGTGCTTTTTATTTATTTTTCCCCTTTCAAACGAGCTGCAGATATACTGTGATGCTTTGTGGGTGTCCCTCCTGTCTCTTTCTCTCCCACATGAGTGAAGTTTGCATCGCCTCTGTTCCGTATGTGTTTATGCTTCAGTGTGTGTTTGTATGAATGAAGTACAAATGTGTGTGAGCTCAGGATGGCGACAGGCACCAATAACAGACATGTGGGTCAGAGGCGGGTGTGTTTATGTTGTCGCTGGTTACTTGGACGGCTGCATTGTGTTTGTTCATTCATGCAGGGAAATTGAGGCTCTTGTGGAGCAGACAGGGAAAAGAGGTCATACATATATTTAGATTTGAAAAACAGTTATACATAAACATGGGCTGGGCAATGTACAGCTTTTTTAAAGAGCCCATTTTCTGCTTGTTTGAGTTTAATGTGCACTTCTGTTTGTTAAATATATCTCCTCTGTGGGACAACTTCTATGAACAAGACAAGACTTTTCATTTCCTCCATATGTCAATCAACGTTTATTTATATGACATTTCATACAAATTCAATTACGTTTCAAAGTGCTTTACGTCGGGACAGAAAAATTATTGTCTCTCTCTCTTACTGTATACATATAAAACAGTCAAACATTTTGAAGGCGCACATGGAGAAAACAGAGAAAAAAAGGATGTTAATGCACACTTGTGAATTGTGCAAGCATGAAAACAATAACCTCAGCACATTACTGATTTTCGTTCACTCAAACTTTTTTTTTTTGCTTGAGTGTGACTTTCAAACAAAAAAAATATTTTTAAATTCTTGCAAACATAGTCTTGCACTTTAAACTTCCCCTTAACCCTTTAACTACCACCTCAACTGTTTGGCAGAGGTCATCAATAAATTCAGGGATGTTTAGTGTTCGAAGAAACAGAACAAATCAAATAATCGTTTAACTGCATTAACACCTCGGGGAACAAAGAAAACCACAAACAAACCGAAAAACAGATATATTCTTGTGGGACTGAAAGGTTTTAAAAGCCAAAATTATGTGATGACATAAAAATGCACTTATTTTTGGTACAAAAATCAATCAGAAAAGGCAGAAACATCTGTTAACAATGCAAAAATCTAATAACTTCGATTATATTAAGTTTGACAAACACAAAAAATATTTTTGATGAATAACACATTAAATGTACACATATATAATCATATCAGTAAATGGTCAAGTTTTTTTAAATTCCACAAACAAAATATCCGTTCTATTGTTTTTTTTTGTTGCTGTTTTTCTGTATAATAAAACATTGTTTTGTTTATTTTACACATTATTCCTGAAATTAATCTATCAATCTTTATTTGTATAGCGCCAATTCATAACAAGTGTTATCTCAAGACACTTTACAATAGAGCATAAAGCTCTTCATTTTATGGATACACATATTTGCATAGATACATATATACATATAAAGATACACATATACATATATATACAAATATATACATCCAACACCCAACATGAATCCATATAGCCAATCATGAATCCCTCCATCATGGCGGCAAGAAAAAACCTCCTGTTAAGCAGCAGGAAATCTTGAATGTGGATCCCAGTCTCATGATGAACAGCAAATCCACACGATGCTGTGTTGGGTGTGTGGGTGAAGGAAGGGAGGTAAGAGGAGACAAGTGGACTAAAATAAGAACTAAAGTTAGTGACAGGTTCATGAACACAGACCTGTCATCTGATTCACAAGAGGTTAGCCTCTTGAGATGCTACATCTCATTTTCAGGAGGGTCCTCGTGTCTGAATGGTTGTGGTGATCATTTTAAAGAAGTATAATCAATGATATTCTTACTGAAAACAAGAATTTATGTTAGTGACAAACTCATGGATGCCCAGACCACAAGTGCATCCCTACCATATTTGTCTCCATTAAGTATAAATGTATTAAAGGCCTCTTGAGACCTCTGTCAAACTTTTGAGCTGGAAATTAAAGGGTTAATAGCTCTGACCGTCCTTTCAGCCACTTAACTAAATATAGGTTAATACCTGACACAAGCAAACTCCAAAAATATTGAAATATTCCTTTAACATAAAGGATAATAACATCAAATTGTACAATTTTAAATGACAAATGCTCAGTTCTGACTTTACCCTAACAGTTAGCATTAAAGAAACAGTGTTACATGATTTCAGTTTGTGTTAAATTAGATTTGTAATTATTTGACTTTATATGTTTTTACCTGCAATGGACTTATTTTTTGTTTATTTTTACAATATGTATCAAGATTGTGTATTATTCAGCTCTAAAATTAGCTCTATCACATGACAACATAAAATAATATATTAAGTCTCATTAAAGTGAAATTAATGGTAGGAGAGAAAACCAATTTTTCAGCTTGAAAATGAAAATGTCAGAGCTGCTAATGAGAATAAATACTGTACAATAAGTGCATACAGTTCAACTGCAGCGTAACACACAGTTTTTATTAACATGCACACACAGCTAACAGTCTGCCACATTACTTCCTCATGGTTTTGTCTACACTGCTGTCAATTGAGGATAAACTTTAAATGATTTCACAGGGTTTCAATTAAGATTTGCATAAATAATATTGTTTATGTTAATTGTCAATTAGTATTTGTCATCATACTTCTTAATTAAATGAGTTTGCGCCACACACATTTTGTACATCATGTGCTTTCCTCCGGTAAACACTTACTGCTCTCCCTCCTCTGCTCGGTTTCTCATGTCTCAGAATCACGAGTTATGGCAGACAAAAAATGATTTTCTGTCAACAAGTCATCAAATTAATGGTGTTATGTTTCTAACATGTTTCTAAAATTCAAAGTTCATTAAGAAACATCCAAAGAAGAAGTCAAACATCTTCAGATGTTTTTTTTTACCGCCATGATGGATTCATGTTGTGTTTAGATGATTGGATGTGTATTTAAATGTATTTTATATACTGTATGCACATATGGGTCTATATATGTGAACCCAGAAACTGAAGAGCTCGTCTTCAGCCTGTTCTGTTGTAAAGCGTCTTTATAACACTTGTTATGAAATACTGCTGTAGAAATAAAGATTGATGATTGATTTCCAGATTCAGTGTTTGTCTTATTAAAGGGAATCTTTCTGATCAGTTATGGATGGTGTATCACTCCAGAACGTGAGATCTGAATGACAAGTTTGACTTTTTAATTGGCTTCTGCAGTCTGTGATATGAAAGGTTTTCCATCAAATGTCTTTGAGATCAAGTTTTACTCTCAGTCTGCTGATTGCCAATTACTAGAGTGACTTTAACTCTACAGCACAATGGAAATTTAAGATTTCACTTTCATTGTGTGTCTTTTCATAGTAAAACTGTTTATTGTTTTTAGGTCCTTCTTGAATTTTACACCTCTATACATTAAAAATGAAAATACCTTTACAAACATACAGAAATGAGGACTCCCTTGAAAAAGATGGCATATCTTAAGAGGGTAACCCTGAATAAATCTATGTCATCATTAATTCCTATTTTTAGTTCTTTTGTCTCTACCTGGATGTTTATGGTTATGTGTTTTTATGAATATTTATATGTGTATACACTGTAAAAATGATAACTAGCAATTGCTGAGTGGACAAATGTTTTCCAATTCATCCGACACAAAATTATAGCTTACACATATGCAACTAATAAAAACGCCTTTTCACAGCAAGTTTCTCCCTGTTGTTGACTTAATTAGAATTTCCTTATCAGTGTAACAAGGTTATGTGAGTTTCGATTATGGCGCCCTTGTCTTGTTCGTCTATCTACATCTGCGCATGCCTAGTCCACCCCTACGGGGTTTCCTGGCCAGCGCAGAGTGGGCTGCACCTGAACTCGTCTTGCTGGATGAACATGTGGTCAGACATAAGTTATCGTCGAACTTCAGGTTTGGTCAGAGCTGTGGAAACCAGTTGGTGATTTGTTGGAAATTTCTTTCATGCGTGTTTCTTTGGTGGAAAATACGACTTTACTCCAAAGGAACGTCGGTTATTGCCTTTTCTGTGTATCTGGTGAGGACTCGCACAGCCACGAACGTGACGGAAGCGGCAGACTCAGTCTCCCTCAGCTGGTAAGTAAATATACTTTAAATGAAATGTTAGTTGCAAATATGACGTACTTATTTTAACGATTATGGGATTTTTATTGCATTTAATCTCTGAGTTAGCATTGGTCGTTGAGGGTTGGTGGGTCGGCGGCAGGTGGTGGTGGGGGAGGGGGGAGTAGTATTTTGCAGGTTCGTTCTTTGGCGTGTGTGATTAACATCTGACAAAAGTGTGATATGATTTGAGACAAGCTAGTTGAATAAAAACGAAATTACTCTCCCACATGCAGATATTCATCTACTACAATGAGGTATGTGTTCGTTCGTGCGTGCGTGTGTGAGTAAGAAAGCGATTTTGTGTGTCTGTGGTCCAAGAAAAGAGGATAGTTTTGTGATGTTAGGAGTGTCGTAACAAGAACTTCATTACCCATCATGCAATAGGACTGGGGAGCATGCGTGGGAACCCAGGGGTACGTCCCGGTAGATGTCATACAGGTAGCCGGAGACTGATGTATATTGAAAGCTGTCAGGTAAACAAGCTACAACAACAGTATACACGCCTCGTCTGCTTATTATAAGTTTAAGCAAGGCAACAAAGTTTTTTGACTCAGATAACACGCACAGATGCACATTTAGGATCAATGGACACACGTCGGAAACCCGCTAAATGAACGTGTGTGTCTGTGTACGTGTGCTATGTCCAACAGGAGATGCTTCAGAGAGCCACAAATACAGCCACACAACGCGTACGGTATGAGTTTGTGCATGTGTCTGTGTTACTTGTTAAAAACTGCTCAGGCTTATACTAAACAGATTTATTTCACAAAAGATTCAAAATCATGAGTATTTAAGCTTGTTGGATGTTTGGCTCAAGGAGTAAGGGAGTTGAATAAAACATTTAATCAAATATATTTAGTTTTTACTTGGTATAAATAAGTGCTTTATTGAAACGTATTAAAAGTTGTACAGTCTGTAGACAGGATTTTACAATGACAAGGATTTTGTTGGTTTTTTAACAGGAAAGTTGTTTAAATACACACCATTTAGTATCTGAATATCTGGTTGTTCATAGTAAAATACAATTATTTCTGCAGTGGTAATCTAAAAGTCTAAAAATATAATTAATCAATTATTACTGGTATTTGACTCAACCTGAGGTTGAAATGCACCTTTTGTCCTACAGATTCATTGATATACTTATGTATGTGTTACTTTTGTTTTAAAGATTTATTATTTTGTGCAGAGTAGGCTACTTAAAGAATGAATTTGTTTCTCATCATCAGTGTACTTCAAACCTTATGCATATAAAGCATTTTAAAATAAGATTGTTGAAATTGATGCCCTCTTTTGGCAAGGCTACTAAAACAGTATTAGAAACATTATTGTCATAATTTTTGATTTAAATGTTGTTTTAATACATTTTGTCAGGGACAATTAAAAAAATCAAACATAAACAGCAGATCAAAGACTAGAGTAATATAGAAAATATACATGTTTTTTATTGCAGTGGGATTGAATTGCAGCAAGTTTTAAAATGCAGTAGTGCTACACATTAACTTCGAACACCAAAAAACATATTTTCCTGTGATGACATAAAAAAAAGCCTTGAAAATAAGTTGTCAGAACCATTTTGGGAAACTTTCCTCATAATCAGAGATTTAGGCTACATCAAGTAGTCTGAAAATTGTTTAATTTTTAATTTAAGTCAGAACTATCATGTTCTGGTTATTTGCAGGTAAAAAGAAATCTAAATATGTGCTGTATTTTCTCTCATTTCAGGATTGGATTGCATGCTGTGCAAATTTTGCAAGTTTTCCAGTTCCAGCCAAGAGACCCTTCTAAAACACTGACACTGGTGACCACAAGGACATTAATTCTTCATTGAAACATCTCAAAATGGTATGATATGTTGTACTACTTGCAAATACAGAAAGTTTCATTCAATGAGGAATGTATACGTTAGATATGATGGTGTATTAGGACCACTTAAATAAATAAAAAAATTGAAGTTTTCAAGAAAAAACTTATTTTGACTTTATAAAGTCTCAAATTTATGATTTTATTAAGTCGCAAAGTTAGTACTTTATAAAGTTGTAAATTTGCAACTTTATAAACTCAAAAATTTGTGATTAACTCACAAATTTTAACTCGGGTCAACTGATCAATGTAGTCCCAAACCCGACCCTTCATTTTAATCAGTGTGATGAAAACTGTGAGCTAACAACCTCCTTTTCCTCCAAACCAGCCGTCCTTCAAGTCAAAAAGTTTCATTTGGTATCAATATAGTGCCGGTGATGGCTCGGTGGCTTAGGAACCATTGGCAGAGGAAAAGTGTGAAAGGAAATTAAATAACTACCATGAAGACATGTAACATTTACAAAATCACCGCACATATAAATTACCTTAGGTTGTACTTAGTGCGCCACAGTTTTTAAGAATTGAGTTATTTAAGAGTTACAGGTTTTAATGTAATTTGTTTTTTTTTTAATTTATTGACATACTGTACTGTATATCCATTAATAGGTAATGACTTTAAAAACTGTAATAACTGTACTGTTGTTGACTGTAGTGGGACCAAAGCCAGTCTCATGATCAGACATATCATCTAGTGTATTATTGAGCTCTTCTCGAGATAAATTAATAAATTCAGTCATATGGCTTTTATATAGTGAAGTATGTTTATCAATAGGTAATGAATATAAAAACTGTAATAACTTTACTGTTAGTCAACAACAGCACAGTTATTACAATTTTTACAGTCATTTCCTATCAAGGAATATCATCAATGTTAGAAAAATTAATTATCGATTAGATTTAAAACTATTTCTATTAAAGTCAGACCTGTGGTATAAACTACGAGATGTGTGATTTGGTTTTGATGCCGATACAGCCAACAACAGTAAAGTTATTACAGTTTTTGAAGTTATAACCTTTAATGAATTTCTGTCAGTAATAAAAAATTATATGAATTAACCTATAACCTATATCTCTTAAATAAGAGTGGTAGAATTAACTAGAAAAGATGGTTGATCATCAGGCAGGGTTTGGTGTTACCATGGTCAACAACAGTACAATTAGTAGTTGTTTATTTTTTGCCATTACCTATTGATAAACATGTCAGTAAAAAAAAAAAAAATATAGACATTACATTAAAACATTTCTCTGAAGCATGAACTGCAGTACACACTTGAGGAAACACTACAATACACTACAGTCTGCAACAGTACAGTCAGTACAGTAATTATTGTCATTACATATGAATTCACACAGTTCATATGTAGTTTATAAAAAATAGTTTACATCAAATCAAAAGCTAAAGTAAGAGCTGTAGTTTAAGGTAGAAGGGATCATCTTTCATGTTTTATTTTTTGGTAGATCTCATAACTTTGGAATTTGCTTTATTTTATATAAAATAATCCCTGAAAAAATTTTGATTTACAATTCTTTTAAAAAACTGTGACATGTACTATGACCAACCTATGGTCATTTATGTGTGCTGTGATTTTGAAGATATTGTCTTTATAGTGAAGTTATTGAATTTCCTTTCACACTATTCCTCCGATATGGTAACCTGCCAACGGTCCCTAAGCCCCAGAGCCAGCTTTCACCGCAGTATATTTAGACAAAGTGAAGCTGTCTGCCTCATTTGGAGGAAAACAAGGTTGTAGCTCACAGTCTTTATCACATTGATTAAAATGAGAAGTCAGGTTTGGAACTATGCTGATTAATTGATGAGTTATTTGACCCAAAGTATGAGTTTATCCCAAATTTTTGAGTTTATGAAGTTGCTACTTTTTTGCAACTTTATAAACTTGAAAATTTTACATTTTTCTCAAAAAGTTAGAGTTTTCATTATTTTTTTTTAATTTCTTCCAGTGACTCTGATACACCATCGTACGAAGAGGACTAGAGCCACTGGAAAAAAAATGGCCACATTTTTTAACTAATTTTTTAAAGTATAAAGAAAATATTGAACCAATTTTTTTTAGAATCCTGGCTTTTTCTCAGAAACAGAAAAGAAAAATACATGGACCTTTTTTTCCTCAGAATTTTTATTTTAATCAGAATTTCAACTTTTTTTTCTCAGATAACGTTTAACAAAAAAAAACCTTCAACCTATTTTTTTTCAGTGGCCCTAATTCTCTGTATATCTATTTTCATTACCTAAATATAATTTAAAGTTCACTATTTTTTGGTGCTGACATGAATGCTTGTTTTTTAATATATTTTTCTGAAGAAAATGCCAAATGTTTCCTCTTGAGTAGTATTTCAATACATTACATTTGCAAATAGAGAAATTAAATCAAACATTATCACTTCATGAATATTTTGTAAAAAATGTATGTACAGGTATATTTTATAGGTTTAAAAAGTTTTCTAACCATGTTTCCCTTCTCTCTCCTTTTCAGACTTTGTTACTCTGTGTTGTTGTCTCCCCCAAAGAAGCCCATCGACTACAGCTTTCTCAAGTTCCCGCATCTGTAGACCAACTTATGAATGTGATTGAAGAAATATTTGAGATTCAAGGAGATTTCTCACTTCAGTTTGAGGATCCAGACTTTGGAAATGCACTGTGTAACTTGACAGAAATGTCGGAACTGCCAGCTGACCGTGCAGTCATCCATATCTTGAGGAACTGTAACTCCACCTCCATTGCCAGTTCATTAAAAGTGAATTACTGGATAAAATTGCCCAGGCAATTTTTGACATCAAAGGTTACCCTGAGAGAGATGAAATTGAATCAGTCGCCTCTTCACTAGTTCTCAAGTATCCGTGCCTGAAGGAACCAGGTAGCATCACAGGCTACGAAGGATGGAAAACAAGTATCTGCCACAAGCTTGGAAACTACAGGTCAAAGTTGCGGGAGACAGGTTGCAATGAGGTAAACATCAACAGCAAAAAGAAAAGGAGGGATGAAGATGGTAGTCCATTCACCCTGAAAAAGCCCAAACGTGGGGAGGTGAACCATGTTCCAAATCACCCCCAACACCATGATGATGCTTCTCTCGAAGAGGAAAGACTTCTACTGGTAGAAGAAATGAAGAAGAAAATGAAAAACAAAACGCTGATACAAAACAAGATGGAGCTGACATTTTCCCTGAGACGTAAAGAGGTTGTAGAAGAGCAGCCCATGGTATCAGAGATCCAGGAGAGATGGCCTGCTCTGTTTACATTTGAGGAGGTAAAGACTGTCCTTGTTTCTTCATTAACCTATTCATGCCCTAATTATTTCTGTAATGTAATGTAAATGCATATAATTTTATCAGTTGAGTCCCTCCGAATCATGTTATGTATTTCTTTTTTCCATTTTGTATTTTGTTTTAAAGAAAATAGCATTTTTATGACTGGCAACAAATTGTTTCCAGTAGTTACACAGCTTGTCACTATGGCCAGGACCTCTGCCACTGAGTACTTGAGGAAAGGACAACATACATGATTCATTTGTATTTCGGCCTGTTATTTTATGAAAATTGTGTGTGTGTCAGTGGGTGTGGCCTTTGGCTATGATAAGTGAAACACAAGCTAATGTATGAGGCCCTTTAAAAACAGGGAATTTGAGGAACTTATAAAATAAAAAATAAATACTAAGTCATAAAAATGAGATATAAAGTCATAATTGTGAGATAAAAATTCATAATAATGAGATAAAGTCATAATTATGGGATAAAAATTCATGAGATAAAGTCATAATTGAGATAAAAAGTCAATTGAATAACAAAGTCAATAATGAGAAGTCAATTATATGAGAGTCATACTTGTGAGATCACAAGGTCATAATTATGAGATAAAAGTCATAATTACAAAATAAGTCATAATTTTGAGAAATAAGTTAAAATTATGGGATAAAAGGTCATAATTATGAGATAAAAACTCATTAGAAAAAGTCAAATTTATAAGGTAGTAAGGTCATGAGAAAGGTGTGTTGCTATAGGATGGTCCATGGATGTGGGGCACATGCACAAATGGTATCTCATAATGCCGACTTTTTATCTCATAATTATGACGTAGTATTTATTCATTTATTTTTAGTTCCCTGATTTCCTTTTTTTAAGTTGCGGAAACGGGTTTCCAGACTGATGTTAGCTAACAGAGAAAGATTGCCTAGCAAAAAGCATGAACATGATTTATGGTAATGTATCAAAATCCTACAGACACAGGTCTTGAATACCTGTGAATGTATTTAGCCAGGAAGAGTTTTCTTAGTGAACTTAAATGCACCAGTGAATCTCATTCTACACATTGAAATAAGTTAATTATGAGAAATCCTGCAGACAGTGTTTTCCTTTAATTAGCAACAAGCTATGAGCCCACTGGCAACTTTTGTTGCCACTCACAGAAATAAGCCCATGAACAAATAAATATTAATCCCAGGTAGCATTTTTTAGGGGAGGGTTACTCAAGAGACTTGAATGATTAAATAATCATAAATATGTTTTGGGGGAAAGCATTAGAAATTTATGAAAATGACCTCTTTTGTTCTTAATGGGGGGAGTGGGGGGGGTCTGTTGTGTTATGATGGAAGTTGTAGGTCAAATCACAAACTTTTTGGGAACCTTTAGTTAAGAAATCATATTGACTCTTGGTACTATGACTTTGAACAAGACTTGTATTTTCTTGGACAGATTTCTCAGGAATTTCATCGCATCACCAGCAAACATCTCTTGGAGAACTTCAGAGCATCCCTTGACATGTATGTGCCATGCCTACTGAGATTGTACCGGGCTAAGAAGGAAGCTTGTGGTCGGAAAATGGAAGACCTCCTTGATACACTTGATGAACAGGTGAGAAACTTTTTTCATAGCCCAAAATTGACAATTGCATGAAAAACAACATATTTGCATGAAATCCCATCAAGTATTTTTCAATCTGTGCTTTATCATTCTAAATACTTTTAAAAACTTTGTATAAATAAAGTATGTCACCTTACTAATCTTTTTTTTCCCTTCTTGACCCATTAGACATCAGACATTCTGTCTCATCGAAAGACAGCAGCAATGAGAGGTCTCCCCATCGTTCTCCGGGATGATTCCTCCACATTTTTCCTTGAATGTTCAGTAAGTAGTGGAACTTGTTACATATGAGTTACATAAATCTTTTAGTGATGACAGCATCAGCTGATCACCTCTGGATCATCTGTCAGTCAGTTTTAACAGCTGTTTGTGTCTCTACATGTGAGCTGGAATAACTAATAAAATAGAAAACTGTAACAGTGCTTTGCCTGTGTTTTTGGCATGTTTAACAGACACTTTCACATGAAAAAACCTGCAATCTTTATTCCGTGTCCTGTTTAGAAGCACACAAATCATTTTACCAGTGAAATGCTTCATTATTGGATTATTTATTTATTATGAAGTCTTTATCTGGTGGATATCTGATCCTAAACTCTTTAAGTTATGAATACAACCTGGATATTAGGCATTTATTTGATTTCATGGAAAATAGAATTTGTGTCACCCTTTTCCAACCCAGTGCTCATGAGTGAGACTTTATGAATTCTAAAATGTTTATTTCTCTCAGATTTTCCTCTCAGACTTTTGTAATTTCTCTGGAGAAAAATAGTATTAACAGGAAAGTGAATGAGAAATAACTGATAATGAATTTATATTTTCTAGCTTTGTCAAACCATTTGAATTAAATGATACAGCTGATCCAAATAGTTATTATCTGTTATGTTGATTTTAAGATATTTGTGCTCAGTAAATTGTGCTTAAAACACATTTTAATCCCAGCTTTATGACAGTTTTTTAGAAATATTCTCAGTGACTTTTTTTCAGCTCTTTCTGCAGCCAGCCTTAAGAGGATTCTCCATGAACTGCAACTTTTAGCACTTCTGCATTTTTTTCTAAACCGGGTGTTGCCCCTTGAGTTTATTGCATTGAGACTCACACAAGAGCAGGATTTGCAGAAGTCTTCTCACTGACAGACATGCCCCCACATGGGATCTCTGTCACTGATTGGATGCTGCAGCAGCTTAGGCTTCTCTGAAACTTCACTCACTGGCGTTCAATAACAGAGATAAGACAGAGCTGAAAGCAGTCACTGAGTATGGTGAAAAGCTGTCATAAATTTGGGATTAAATAATTGATGTGAGTTTGAAGCACAAAATACTCATCCTGAACATCATAAAATCAATGTAACTATGGATCACGGAAGAATTTTTAAGACGCGAGTGAACGACGAAATTGGAGAAAACAAAGATAAAACTGCAGAGCTTTAAGATGCAGCCACTACAAGTGTTTGAGATTTTTTTGTATCAGACTAAATTTTTCATTTAGAAACTATGGCAGATCTGATTAAACTATGGCAGGTCCCCATAGGTTAATTAGTTAATGGGAAACACTGAAGTTACTTTAAATCAGATTTTTTTCCATAGCCCATCAGTAAGGCATCTGCTATGTTTCCACAGGCCACTGAACCTGAAGACGGTACTCTCAGCGGGGTGACTGTTGCCATCCTCACCATCATTGAAGATGATAATGCACCCAATGTGTTGGATACAGCTGTTGTGTTGGAAGGGGCCATTGTGCTGCATGACATTCCAGACCTCTGCACAGCCTTTGCGTATCTTTTTGGCCTTTTGTATGCCATGAACATTGACTATCCGAAGCAGATGGCCTACACCTTCGAAGCAATTCAGACCATCTTTTTCGAGCTTGGATCTGTTCGCTCACAGCGCACACGATCTCTGAAAACAAAGCTTACACTGTAAATGTTAATCGAGAAGCCACTGAGAAAGACAACTTAGTTCATGTCTGACAGTTAATGTTTCAACTTCATTGCCAGTTTTTGTGTAAAATGTTCTGTAAATGTTTACACAGCCATTATGAGCACATAAACCTCTTGTGGTTTAAGTCCATCCAAGTTCATTGTCTAGTCAAAAGTTCAGTATGAACATATGACCAATCATTTTAAGCATGTAAGCTAGGGCTGAACGATTTATCGTTTTCAGATCGAAATCGCAATTTTAGACAATGCAATTTTGTGATCGCCAAAGCAGCAATTTTTTTGCAGCGCTCCTGACTGACTCAGGATCTGTTGTGTCAAGTTTTATACACATACTGTTTTACAAATTTGTAGACAGTCTATATGTTAAAAGTGCTGGTAAGCAGGTCAACAACACAAAGCCTCTGTTTAGGAGTAGAAGTTAATGAAAGCAGATTATTTATCATCACTATTGAAGGTGAATAATGTGTTAAGTGTTTTTCATCATTTATTTCCTTACTGTTGTCTGTAATGTAAACAAAGTGAATTTTGCACTGAAGTTTAATTTGAAAAAAAAAATAAAAAAAATTGTGAATTGCAATATCTGCCAGAAAAATCAAAATTCAATCTTTTCCTAAAATCGTTCAGCCCTAATCTATGCTCTTTCAGTGAAATCTGGTTAACATTTGTGGATTGTTGACATGCAGGTTAAAAAGACGTTGCTATATTTTGTTTTTATTCAAAGTTTTATTGGATGCAACGCTGATTTTAAACGTTAAACATTATGAAGTGATTGCAGCCCAGCAGGTCTCTCACTGTCCTGATAAGAGCACTTTGGATAAATTTTTACACTCTACAAAGTTTGATAATGTGACGGCACATGTTTGTACTTGAGGGGCGACCTCACGTTTACTTGAATAAAAAGTATTCTTGATTTGAGATATGCTTTTTAAAATTTGTCATTCCTTAAGTCAATTATCAATTATTTTTGTAGTCACAATTTTGTCTGATAATATTAAGAATTTTAAATTAATCCAAGGTGGAAATTTGTTGCTTTGAAGCAAGCTTTTCATATTTGGGAACACAAAAATATAGAGTTGTACCAACACAAAGTTTTTTCCTGCTGAAAGAGATATTGTAGGCTTATAAAAGAAGAATATCTCCATCAATTGAACATAAAAATAAATAGCATTGCAGCAAGAATTTTATAGTTGGCCTGACTAGAAAATCGTAAATGGGTGAATAAGGAAATCCAAGTTGACAGAACGAGTGTCCCAACTTGATAATTTGAGTTATGACAACAACTCGCATAATAAGTTGAGAAAACTCAAAAAGTGATTGCATCATGTTGCCTTGATATTTTGAGTTTTCTAAGCGTTTTCTTTTTAACAGTGTATGTGCATATACAGACCTGATCAAAATCTTATGACCAGTTGAAAAATTGCTAGAATATGCATTTTGCACATTTGGATCTTAATGAGGTTTTAAATAGAGCTACAATATACAAAAGCAAGAAGTGGGAGTGTGAAAAAAAGCACTTTGAAAAAGTAATTTATTGAAAACAACAAGTAAACTGAAATAGGCTGTTTATTAGCTGATCAAAAGTTTAAGACCATCGCTCAAAAAATTACAAAAAGCTCTCCAAACCAGAACAAAAATGTTTGTCAGTAGGACTGAGTAATGAGTAGCTCCACCATTCTTGTTAATCACTTCAAAAAGTCGTTTGGGCATGCTTGATGAGAGTGTTTCCAGGAAGCTTTTGGAACATTGCTCCAAGTGGTGAAGATGGCTTTACAAAGGGCATCAACTGTCTGGAAGTGATGGCCATTTTTATAAACTTCCCTTGACCTCCATCCCCAAATGTTCTTCATGGGATTTAAATCAGGGGAACATGCGGGATGGTCCAAAAGAGTGATGTTATTCTCCCTGAAGAAGTCCTTGGTCAAGCGAGTATTGTGAACTGCAGCGTTGTCCTGTTGAAAAACCCAGCTGTTACCACACAGACGAGGGCCCTCAGTCATGAGGGATGCCCGCTGCAACATCTGCACGTAATCAGCTGCCGTTTGACGACCCTGCACCACCTGAAGCTCCAGTGTTCACTGAATGAAATAGCACCCCAGATCATGATGGACCCCCCTCCACTGTGCCGGGTAGAAAACATCTCAGGTGGGATCTCCTTGTCATGGCAGTAACGTTGAAGCCATCTGGACCATCAAGGTTACATTTTTTCTCATCAGAGAATAAAACTTTTTTCCACCTTTCAGTGTTGCATGTTTGATGCTCCTCGCAAAGTCTAAAACGGCCCCCCCTGGGCAAACGTCTAAACGGGCAGTTTTGTGGTGAAGGAAGAGATGAGGTCTTGAAGATTTTTTTTTTCCGAACCCTTTCGGCAGATGCCATCTTGATACAATTTAGCATGTGCACTAAAACCAGTAGCGAGTGATTTCTATGATACACTTACAGGTGCCTACGGGAGCCGCGCTGACTAAACCAAAATCTAATGCGCACTCTGCAATAACTAGGAGCGTAGAACAAGAAATCCCACATTCTGCTGTGAGCGACGGAGCTGTGGACAGACACAAGAGGGGTCAGCAGAATGTGGGATTTCTTGTGTTCTTGTTTCTTGTTCTACGCTCTTAGTTATTGCAGAGTGCGCGTTCCTTTGGTTTGGTCAGCCGCGGCTCACGTAGGCACCCGTAAGTGTATCATAGAAATGCCGAGTAGTACTGTTTTGGCTATAAACATGTGCTAAATGATGTCGTTTCGAGTAAATGGTGGACGTTACCCGCTCAGGACACTTGGATTACAGCGCACGAGCAGTATGGAGGAATATTGCCGACTTTTTGTGGACTTTCAAGGACACTGTTCGTTCGGGCTCCGATCTAAGCATTGATATCAATGTCAGTGGACAGCAAGGATCCCCCCAGATCTCTGGCTGCATCCTAGATGTTCCAAAACTACTCCACAGTGTTGCTGAGCATGAGGGTGAGTAGAAAATGAGGCCAAATCGTTGTTTGGGTGTAATATTCCTTTAATTTGGGTCGAGGACCGCCCTGTGTCTTGCCGGACAGCCAATCGGATCCTCCGGCTCAGCGCAGGTGTAATAATTTGGGTCTACCACTTGACTTTTTTGTTCCATAATGCTCAGGATCTTTCAAAAAATTTGTAGGACTGTCTTACTGCATCCAACCTCAACAGCAATGGCACGCTGCGAGAGGCCTTGCTTATGCAGCTCAACGATCCGACCACGTTCAAGAAGAGAAAGCTTCTTAGCTTTAGCCATCAGGAGGGCATGACCGTGTGAATGCCTGACAGGAAATGAACATTTTGAGCAGATTTTGGCTTTAATAGCCTGTGGTCTTAAACTTTTAATCAGCTGATAAACAGCCTATTTCAGTTTACTTGTTGTTTTCAATAAATTCCTTTTTCAAAGTGCTTTTTGTCACACTCCCCCTTCTTGCTTTTGCATATTGTAGCTCTATTTAAAACCTCAGTAAGGTCCAAATGTGCAAAATGCATATTCTAGCAATTTTTCAACTGGTCATAAGATTTTGATCAGGTCTGTATATGCATCTATGGCATTAAGCCTGCTCTTTTGTAAGTGTCTTGAGACAGCACCTATTATGAATTAGTGACTATGAAGAAGAAGATCAATTCAACAGGCTGCAGCGCTGACTGTAGAGCAGAGTAAATCATCTGTTCATATGTTTAAGTATTTTATACCAAGATCCAAAGTCTCTGTTTCTTTATGTGGGAGGCAGGGTGAGCAGGTTACAGAAGCGTAGTGGAATACAGAAAAGATGTCGGAGAATTGGGAATAGTGCTCTGTGTGGTGTCTGATGGACCTGGGATGAATGACAAAGAGCTGTAATTAATAAAACTCAAAGGACAATCAGCAGGCGGCATGTGCACGGGCTGAGGACGACTATATCGCTTCACACAGAAGCAGCTGCTGCGTGATGGAGAAGAACAAATACAGAGAGGGCACGTCTAATGAAGCTTTTAAACAGGGAAATTTCTGAGGAAATAAGATAACTCACCCACCTCACCCACTCTGCCCGCCCCCCATCCTCCCCTAACACCAGCGGGTCTTCATTCCCTTCCTCTCGATTACTCCCCTCTGTGTGTCCTCAACACCATAAACACTGTATTAATTTGAATAATATCTGTACACTTCAGCAGTTTAATTTTCTGTTCCGTATTAAACTATAACCAGGCTAAACCCATAATTATACTCCGTCCATGGGGAGAAGTGGGTGCAGGGGCCGGTGTTTATCATGAGTGAGGACGTCTTGAAAGGAAACAGCAGAGAATATTTTCTGATCTTCTGAGAAAAGAGCAGATTTGTCAATCATTTTAAAATAAAAACTTAAGACTTATGCTGCGTTCACACCAGACACTACTTGTACTACCTTGGTGATCACTCTCAATGCAAAGTCAATGTACAGCTGCCATGGGGCGGGGCTAACCCTCCAGCGATGCGACAGCCGCTTTTCACACTACCACATGGCTTGTCGCACGATGTGAAAGTAAAAAAAAGTTGATCAATCAGCGGTGTGTGCATGTGTGACGGTACCCTAGACAGACAGTTATTCATCCGAACTACAGAGGGACAATCCATGTCCGTGTGGGAAACACTAGTCAGTGAGGACATTAGTTCCGCCTAGACGGACCGCAGTAAACTGACAGATAATGCTGCTGCAGGGCATCAGCTGCAGAGTTTTGTGTTTGATAAGTGAGTGAAAAGGATACAGTTGGAATAATGTCTGCTTATACATCCTATCATATGATATGTGATATGATATGAAACTCAAGCGTACGTGACGTCACCGAGCGACGGCCGACGGCAACGGTGACCAAAATGAGGTATTTATGGACGCGCAATGCTACGTCAGTGGCCGACGCGATTTTGGTAGCTGGGTCACTTGCGGTGTGAACGCAGCATTAATGTTAATTTTGCACAGATAGTATCAAAACCTGGAATGTGTTATGAAAAAGTATATGACAACTATTTCATCCCATACTTCACCATTATTTTCTTTACATGCACCATGGGGGCCTGATGAAAATAAAGTGAAATAATATTTTATTGTAGTGATGCAGAACATTGGAAAATAATGGTACCAGCAGATCACTGTCTTAAAGAGATACCCAAACTTCTTTTTGTTTTCATGTCTTACCTCACTCCCGAATCCATGGCAAACAGATAAACACCATTCTTTTGACTGTGTGTGCAGCAACAAGGAAGAGGCTGGCAAAACTCGCCGCTAATTAGCTTAGCTCAAACACTGGGAGTCAGTGGGTAGTGTTAGCCTTCCTCTGCCTAATGTAATCACATAAACTTTTAACAGTCCTGTGGACATGTTGTGACTCGTCTTTGTGCTGCGTTATGTTACATGAACTTCTACTTTTATTATTTTCTTCTTCTCCTAAACAGAAGCTATGTTTTGTTGACCTACTCACAAGCGTGTCCAAGAAATGTGACGTTCACAAACATGTCGAGTCTTTTGTACGGCTCTTTTAAGGGAACAGAGAGAACTGACTCACAGTTGTGATTGAGCTGGTTGTTTTTGCAGGTCATTTGCAATTACAATGGCTTGCTAAGGTAATTAGCATTGGGCAAGTTTTGGCCGTCTCTTTATGTTACTGCACGCACAATCAGAAAAATGGTGTCAGTCTGATTGCCATTGACTGAGGCAATAAATGAAAAGAGAAAAATAGTTGGTGTTTTCCTTTAAAATTGATTGTCAGTATTGGCAGATAAACATTTACAAGGAAATGAACAGGTGATATTTTGGTGTTATATATTGGCTAAATATAAAAGATATTGTGACTATAATTTTGACAGGATGTACAAATGTACCCCCCACACAAGTAGAAATCCTAACCAAAAAAGGGCGGTCCCAGTGATGTATCTAATGTGCAACTAGGACATTTTAACCTCCAAAAAGGCAAAGGTTGAAGCCTACAGGGATGTGTTTTTGTGAGGTTAGGGCTGTCTCATGAGGACATCCTGCAAATCTATGAGCAAGCTTTGTAGACATTCGGCTGGAGAGGGAAGATAGAGGCAAGTTCATTTGTTGCTTTACAAAATCGATTAACATGTACCTGTTAAATGAAGAAATGTTCTGTAACAATGTGAGAGCATTTAAAATGATCTTTGTTATTGATGAAACTAAATAGGAAGTGATATGGAATCATACAAAGGATATATCAGTGTGTAACCCCGCCGGATTGTTACAATATAAAATCCTGCAAATCTCTCCCTGTAAAAGACATAAAATTAATTCCCAAACTTCTTCTTTCTGTCTAAAATGTAAGATCTCAGTGGGTACCTACAAGCATTGTGTGTGGTTATGTCCTAAAATTCAAGCATACTGGGCAGACATTTTACAAGACCTAGACAAAATTCTTTGTGCATTTTTGTGTATGAGTCCTGTTTCCTTACTTCTTGGCCATAAATCTAAAAATGCTGTTGTTGTTACTTGCACAGAAAGATTGTAAGATATTCTTGCATATGCTGCGAGGAAGAACATCTTGATGTTATGGAAAGTGAAAAACCACCTTCTAAAGCAAACAGGCATAAGATTATCATGGAGTGTAATCATGGAGTGAATACTTCACTTATTTGCTTCAATCTACAAAGGAACAATTAGGGGCAAATATGGAGTCCACACCTCTGTTTCTGAAATACTACTGTGGCTTAGACTTTAAAGAACACATTAGCTGTGTTCAAAACCATCCACTCATTCACTCACTATTCCCTATGTAGTGTAAATAAAATAGTGGACTACATAGGGAATGACCTAACGAGATTTCAGACACTACACTGAAATTTTCTAAACATCATTGCATCAGTAGATGAGTCGGATATTCTTGTGATGGAAGTGGATGCACCAAGAATCATGTAAGCAAACCGGGCACTCAGGAGGATGAGTAGCAAATTTGGCAGCTGTTTAGAGCTTCTAAAAGATGTAGAAAAAGGTTTGCTATGAACGTGTTAAAGATACACTGACGTTTCTTACATGTATAAACGAAAGCAGCACAAATTGGTGCCTTAGCAGTCTTCTTTCTTTTGTTCTCTGGAAAACATGACCGTATTGCACTGCGGTATACAAGAGTACAACATAGGCTACATTTAATGTATACTCACATTTGCTGTGCATTGTGGGTATTTTATAGTGCACTATATAGTCATTGAAATCAGCCGCTGAGAATTAGAACAACACCACAAAATGGCGAACACACTATATATTTATCTCCGCCAGGAGGTTATGTTTTCAGGAGAGTTTGTTTGTTTGTCTGTCTGTCTGTTTGTCTGCCTGTGAACAAAATAACTCAAAAAGTTATGGATGGATTTTGATGAAATTTTCAGCGTCTGGATCCGCCATGACGAAAAAATGATTTTCATGAATAACTACTGAACTAAAATAGATATCATTATGAATCCAATTGCTAATGGTATGTTTTCATGGTCAAGGAATCTAAATATTTAGTTGAAATAAAGGTAGGACTAATACTTATGGTAAGAATCACAATATGGGAGAGGACTGTGGCGCTGGCGGAGGTCTGCGCTCTCCGAGTGCTTTTCTAGTTATTTATTTATTAAATGTTTATTTAACAGGGACGATACATATAACATTGCCCCAGAAAATGGGAAATATAAGATGTGTAGCTTCAGCTAATTTGCAGTCTTTGTCCCTGGTCAGGGTTTACAGTACAAAAAAATATACAGAATACAGATACAATTATACAAATACAGTAATATAGTGAATATAGTCAATAAGTACCACGAATAAATAGACACAGTTGTAGTAAATTAGAGGCTAAAACACAAGTTACATTTAACATTTAAGATTATTAAAATAACATGCTGATAATTACTTGTGAGAAATTAATGTTCACATTTCTGCTGCTGTTTAAGCCACTGTTTTACTTTTGCACTGAACTTTTTAAGTCCTGTTTGAGATTTAATATCAGATGGGAAGGAATTCCACAGGTGCATGCCTTGCACTGAGAGGGATGACTGCCCAAATGTTGTCCTGCACCTTTGGATTTTACAGCTCTGTTTAGTCATGTTCCTTGTTATTGTCCTACAGCCGTCTGTCTTTGTAAAGTTCTGAGACATCACTTGTGGAGCCAGTCCATTTAAGCACTTGAAAACAACTTTCAGAAAGGACAATTTTATAAAGTTGGAAAAGGTCAACAAATTATATTTCTCAACAATTTTGCAGTGGTGCCACTTTTGTGGCTTCTGGTCTATGTTTATAAAATGAAAATAAAGTAAATATAGCGCAGTATATCCGTGAGAGGGAACAATTTTGAACACAGCTGTTGATTGACGAGCCATAGATGATGATCTTGTAAGGTAAAAGAAGGAAAAACTATGGATTGCATCGCTGCTTTGTTTCTGTTTCTACATTTGTAAGTTCTGTTCACGATGACTGCACTGACCTGTGTTTACCTGAGCTGTTTTGTTGTTGCTGTTGTGAGTGAAAAAAGAGAAAAATCAATAAATACTTAAAAAAAGATCTGTGTTATTGCTGGGACCATTGAGCCTTTTACACTTATAGGGGTCTACAAGCAGAGAATTAGCCAGCACAGCGACTGCGTCCAGACTGTTTTTGGTTCATATTGGCAGTGCTGGTGCTTTGTTTACCTTCAGATATCGTCAGTGTGTTTTATGACCTAGATTGCCAAGTTATAATGAAGCTGTAGGAATGATAAAAGTGGACACTCCTTCGCTTCAACAGGTGCAACAAAACCAACAAGAGGAGACTGAGGAAGATTTCAAACAAGTACAGTGTGTACAACCTGGAGAGAGGGATCATCAGTCAAATAAAGTGGAAACACCTGTGTGATTGTACTGTGGAGGCTTTAAATCAGCTCTAATGGAGTCTCTGCTTCACTCTTTTTGTCCCATAAATCCCTCTTTACTTAAGAAGAGGGGAAACCATTCCTCTCTTTTCTTTTTTACCCCCTTTTCTCATCAGTAAATCAGTCACCTGCACCTGGTCTTTTCTTTTACTGACTCACTACATATCATTTTTCACCAATCAAATCTGCATAAAGAGACACCGCATTTCACTAAAGACCACATTCCTGAGTGAAAACTTGACACCAAATCCAAACCTAATCACAGTCCCTTTGTTCTGCCTCCCTTTTACTCTTTTCAAACACTTCACCGCTGAAGAGCAGCTAATAAAACAGCCTGGAAACAGCACAAAGCTCTGACCCTGCATTCCTGATTTTATTTTGCTTATTATTTCAGTGGTTTGGTGTCCGAGGTTCAATCTGCTGTTTCTTTCAAGATAATTCACTCTCAATAACAACGCAAACTAAACACCTCGTGTGTAAAATGGAAATTGTGGCTTGCAGGGAGAGAGCTGGTGGGCGGTGAGGTGCTGAAATACGGAGCTCATGAGTAATAATGTGAGGAGTCATCGCAGGGCACAGGAATCAATAAACACAAATCTGTACAAATAGCTTGAAGTTTAGTTTTATGTCGGAATCATTAGTTTTAAAACTGGAAAATATACCAACAGTGGAGAACATCCACAACATGCATTAAGGAATGACATGCATTGGCCTAAAACTAAACCTTAAGACTACATCTGTGAATATTCTTCTTTGATTTCCATTTGTTTGTATTTGATCTCTTTAAAAGACAAAGCTTGACTATATTTTAACAGCTGAATAATGCACCGTATTGCCACTGCAGGCAGTAGCTTCAATACATCTAAAGTTGTGAAAACTGGACTTAAGTCTTTTCATACCTACAGCTTGGTTGATTTGTTTCAATTCAGTTGAAAACAGACTACAAGCAGCTTTATGTTGCCACAGCAGCATTCTCAAACAAGCAAAATCACACAAATAAGGCAGGGCTTAGTTGATGTTGTTACATCACAACCAACATCACTATGACAATAAATTGTGCTCTGCACTAAGGGGAGGAAGTCAAGAGAAGGAAGGAAGGAAGTTAGGATGGATGGATGGATATTCATATGAGCCAAACAGGGATCACTCACCTGTATTAAAAGAAATTCTCCCAAACAATCCAGGTGTAAAAGTAACCCAAGGTTGCATTACCTCGGTCAATAAGATGATGTTTTGAATGCATTTGTTAGTTTGTTTGTTTGTTGGTTAGTTTGAGAAAACCATAATTTAAAAAGTTATAAAGGGATTTTTATTGAATGTGCAATAAACTGGGAGAACGTGCAATTAATATATCAATTATTTTTCAGTCAGATTATATTATTACTAAGTTTTGTTAATTGTATTCTTCCTTTGAATGTTATCTTAATAGATGTGTTCAGGCTTTTTTTCATTTTAGCTTTTAGCTTTTCCTCTTTAGGGGTCATCTATTCAGGGACAACAGATGAAAATCAGCCAATGGCTACAATCTGGCTTGTTAATTTGCAGCATCGTGAAAAAGGGTTTTGAAGAAAGTAAAGAAAACTTGTTTCCAGGAATTTTTCTTTTGTTTTTCTAACAAGAAAGTAGTCTTGGCAACACGTCTGCATCTGAAAAAGGATCTTTTTGAGATTATATGTGTAGCCTTCTCTTTATAAGATTTTAATATTAAGCTTAAATTACTGGTACAAGAAACAGCAACAATAGTTTGCATGAAATCTCAGTAGAACAACAAGATTTTTATAAGACTCAGACAAATTATGTACAAAAGTTATTACTGAATTAACAAATGTTATGAAGTGACACAACTCTTAATCAAATTAATCATTTTCTTGCTGTTCAAGCCTCAATAAAGCCTCATAAAAATGATAGGAAATAGGTAGATTTATAATCTTACAGTGCAGAAGGATGTTCCTGATTCAGCGTCTATGATCAGGCAGATCCATTTTTGCTCCAATCTACAGCAAAAAGGTGATGTCCATGACCTGTCCCCTTTGAAATTAATACATTATAAATTATAATTATTAAATTCTCACAGAAGAAGTGATAAGATTTTGGCGGTGATCCAAATCCAGCTGTGGATCCAGGAATTTTTTGAATACTTTTTAACATTGCAAGACAGAGCACATTTTTGCAAATAACTCACCAGAATCTGTTGGAAATGCCTCGGAGGAGGTTTTTACTCTTGAAGCACTTCTGGTTAAGACATACATTTTAAAGGTTTTAGTTCAGGCTCAGGAGTGACCAAGTGTTTTCGCACTTCCTGTTGAGGGGGGGCCTTTCTGTATTGAGGTTGCATGTTCTCCCCCTGCATGCAGGTACTCTGGTTTCCTCCCACAGTCCGAAAACGTACTTGTTACTGATGACTCTAAGTGCCTCTTCAGAGCAAGCATGTGTGTTGTGTCTATATATGAGAACGTGATTGGCTGACAACTTCCAGGGTGCACTTTGCTTGTTGCCCAATGTCTTTTGGGATAAGCTCCAAGCCCCACAGCCCCAAAGAGGAACAGATATTGGACTGATGATTCAACCAACTGGTTTACCTGGTTCTCTATTCAGTTAACCTACTTATCTGTTTAGCTAGTGCATGCTATGTCATGCTCTTTTGTCATAACAGTTTTTTATACCTGATGGGAAAAACACATGGGGTGGTTTGCAAGTCTGAGTGGAAGATAGATAGATAGGTAAATACTTTATTGATCCCCCGTAGGAGAAATTCAGTTGTCCAGCAGCTGTACATACACACACATACACATTCAAAAACAGGTTAAAAGTTACTAACAATAGAAATAAATAAATAAAAAGGTGCGTATGTTCAGACTGAGCTGTTATACAGTCTTATAGCAGCAGGAACAAAAGATTTCTTAAACCGTTCCGTTCTACATCTTAGAGATAGAAGCCTGTCACTGCGGTTGCTCTTCTGAGCAGACAGACATTGGTGAAGAGGGTGCCTGGTGTTACTCAGGATGCCCTGCATGAGAGTCCGCATCCTTCTCTAGGACCCTCTAGGACCTCCCCCACAGAGTCCACCCTCCTCCCCATCACAGAAACACACCTCCCGATCGAAGTTACAGTGGCGGTATTCACACATGTAGCTCACCTGAAAAACCCAAGTAGCCTACTCCAGGAGTGTTGTGCAAGTATTACAGAAGTTAAAGTGACTTGTTTTATGTCACTAATACTCCTCAAGTCATTTTCTACCCAAAATGTGTCTGCTGTGGAGTCATGAAGCCTCAAAAACTACAATAGCTGGGTTTCACGTGACGTCACATTGTCGCATAGCGACAGCGTGCAATTCAGATGGAGGGCAGGAGGTAAAGTAACGTTAGAACTTGCGGTGATAAGCAATCAAGATGCCAATGTTTTGTGTTGTTTATGGGTGCTTTAAGTATATCACAAATTAACGTCCTTGTGTTCTTTGACTGTTGGGCTAACGTCGCCGTTCAGATTTGTTGCGTGTTTGTTTCCATGGTTTGTGTACATCATAGCTGCGACTGCTAGCTGCTAGCACCTTAACACATAAAATAGAAGAAAGACTCACCCTTGCAAAGACCAAACAATAACAATCCTGCAGTAGTTTGGTACCGAGGTTGTGGACCCACCCGCTGATGAAAAAGTTGTATGCTTCCATACTTTTGTAGGCTTTCATCTGCTGTTTGGTGTAGTACGACGTTTGAATAACCACATAGTTAGCGATGTCGATAGCCTCAATTGCCGGTAAATCTTTTGTCTCTGCCGAAAACTCGCTCATCTTCATGAGATATGGATCTAGATCTAGATCAGCACAATACGAACTTTCGCCGGTCTTCTTCATAGACTCCATGTTTACTTCCTGCCCTCCATCTGAAACCACGCCCTCTTCATACGTCATAATAATCACGTGAGTGAAACCCTCCTATTACAGACATGACACATATTTGTCCATTTCATTAGCCCCATTCCAGTTATAATCATGTTAATGTAGATATTAGCATCATCTCTCTATCCATGGTTGATACATCTATAGTAACTATTTTTAGCACCACATAGTCATGAGGTCCATCTTGAAAATGGGATGTCACATCTCAAGAGGTCTACCTTTAATACATTTATACTTAACAGAGACAAATATGGTTGGGATGCACTTGGTCTGTGCTCCCAGGAATTTGTCACTATCATAAATTCTTATTTCAGTAAGAATATCATTGATTATACTTTTATAAAATGATCACCACAGTCATACAGACATGAGGACCCTCCTGAAAATGAGATGTAGCATCTTAAGAGGCTAACCTCTAATAAATCAGACGACAGGTCTGTGGTTCATGGATCTGTCACTAACTTTAATTCTTACTATAGTCCACTTGTCTCCACTTACCTCCTTTCCTTCCTCTCTTCTACAAATAAAGATTGATTGATTGATTGATTGATTGATTGATTGATTGGTTGATTGTGATTGATTGACTCTGTTCTGTTCTGTACTGTGACAAACAGCAAATCTGCCAAAGGAAGACCCTTGATGTGATCAGTGAGATTTCGTCATTTGACCATAAAAATAGCAGCCCAAAAGTGACGCAAATGCTCCACCCTGACTGCCACTCAGCCCACAGTCTCATCTCTGTGACACTGAGAGGGAGATGGAGAGAAACATGTAGCTCTGACTGGAGTGTGGGCCTGTCAATCACCTCTAACAGCTGCGTTTGGCATTTCAGTCAGGTACAAAAAGGTGCGTTTGGTGCCAAAGTATTTCAAGTCAGACAGGCATTCAGACAGCGTGCGCCGGAATAACAATATCTCATCAGAGCAGAGTGAGAGAATCAGGGACGAGGGAGAGGAGGGGTAAACATATCTCAGGATGAAGCTGCAGACGTGTCTTTATGAGTTAAAACAGAGACTAAACATGCGTATGTCTTCAAGGTTCTCCTCCGTCTGCAGTGACTTCTGCCTTATCCTCCACACACAAACACACTCCTACCTCTCAACATGGTCTTCCAGATTCATTAGCATTTAAATAACTCATACAAGCTCAAAAACAATGGTGAGACAATGGTGCCATTACACAGAGGAGTTTGCAGTCATGTTTAGAGAAGAGTGGAGGATGCTGTATTGTGTAAATGGGCTGTGGTGTTTATTTATGTGCTCGTGTGCGGTTGTTCCAGGCCTGATGAAAAGGCTTTTAGGCTAATTACACAGGACGCACGTGTCTTTATTTACTGTGGGAGCATTTTAATCCTATGCAGCAGAGATATTATGCACAGCACGGCTTCAATGGGCCACAACAGCTGTCATATTTTTAAATCAAGGACTCGTTTAATGCAATAACTCCTCATATGTGTAAGTGGACTTTAAGGTTGACACAGTAATGCTCTTGATGTCTGTTTGATGGCTTGTTTGCTGACGCTGCATTTCATTCAACATCCATAATGTCTCCCTGTGTTTTTACAGACATGATAGAGAGAGACTGGCTCAGAGGGAGCCAGTGCTCTTTGTTTATGATCTGGCAGCGCCCTCTGTCCACAGATCATGAAACTGCAACATCATTTTACAGAACTTTAAAAGGCTGATGCTTGTTATTCTTGACTGTTTTCTTTTTCATGATGCAAAGTCAAATCAGGAAGAGCAATGTTAGAGGACTTTCCAATCTGTAAAAAAATCACTCTTCAGATTGGAAAGAAAGAAAAAGGACCGAGTACTTCACATGGGGAAAAACAAGTTGTTAAAGGAAAGACTTTGATTGGAGGGGAAGTTGTGCAATTTTCTTATTTTGCATTAATGTTAAATTTTCCTCAGTTATCTAAAACTTCACCTGAAGAATGCCATGGCCTTTAGGTCAAGAGTCACCAACGCAGGGTTTGATGTAATGGCAGATCTTTGAAATGTTTTCTGTAGATCTTTAAACCAAGGTCTTAATCTGACACACCTGAAGTCCACATATTTATGGCATACAGAGAGCTTTACCAATAAATTAGACCACCTGTCATAAAAACAAGAACTTAAATGTTTTAGAAAACTTCTAAATGTTTGTCCAAAACTAAAAATGTTAATGTTGTCTATTATGACCATTTTGAACAGAAATGAGGAATTTCGAACTGATTAAGCATAACATTCAACCACTAAGCCACTATTTTTCTGTTCTTGAGTGCAAGTTAATAACTATAATTTGGCACTATAGTCAAGAAATAATATGCTTCTTTATTTCTTCTCAGTTGAAATAACGGGAATATAGTCTAAATACAGTTTTGTGATAAAAGTCGACAAATAAGGCAAAATGTCAAGAAAAGGAGAAATGTCAAGAATTAGGTCGAAATACATTTTATGTCAACTTAATTCTCAAATTTCAACTTTCTTTCTCTATAATTCAACTTCAATCTCATCATTTTTACTTTTACCATGAAATTGTATTTCAACTTTATTGTTGACATTTAAATTTTAAGCTTTTAAGAGGAGCTTTAAGCAGAATTTCAGGAGCAGGACCACACCTTAACCACACCTCTTCCTGTGTTCCTATAAATCCTAACCAACCATTTCCCTCTTTTGTTTCGCACACTCAACACACCCCTCCCTCTCTCACTCCCCTTATATAAAATTAATTTCTTCCTTCTTTCCTCAGCGCCTTAAAGAGGGGGTTCGTCGTGCCCGGGAGCTACGGCCAATTCCCCATGAAGTTTCCCCAAACCGTTATCCACTTAAAGTACCTACTATGTTGCTTGTTATCCACTGTATGTAATAAATAATTGTCAAATTCATCCTGTTGATGGTGTGGTCCTTACTCGTGAAATTGGACTTTAATCTTTAAATGTCAACTTTATCCCTGTCATTTCAACTTTAATCTCGATCTGCTAAAAATATTTTTTTCCATAAAAAATGGCTCTTATACTCTTCCAAAGAAAAACTATGACTTTCCACTGGGTGGTGCTCATTTGTTAAGCACTCTTTACCGTGAATCCAGATGTTTTGCAGGTGTGACAGATTTCTCTTAACCCCACAAGTTTTTTAAGGCAACAGCAGTTAAACTGTTGAAAATGTATTATACGAGCTTCTGTGCACGATCTATTCTTAAATGCTCACGTCTTTTGTTTATTGATATGAGTCACATGCTGAATGCAAATATTCGTTTTTAATAGGACAAAGACTTCAGCTACGAGCTGATGTACTTTAGATCTGGCTTCTTCTCCTGCCGACATCATTGATGATCTTTAGTCAGAGAAGACTGGTGACCACTGCTTGGGGTTACCTGTTTTTTATGCCCTCAGACTTAAAAATTCACCATCTCCTGATGTTAAAACAGTCAGCTTTCTCTTAAGATCTACTCAGAGACACTAAAACTCCTTAATATTGACAAGAATGTGTCCCACTGACGTGAACCATGTTACATACTGAACTGTTCACCTGTTATTTTGAAAAAAGAAAAGCTCTCTCCATAAATTCCGAAGAAGCCTGAGTACACTGCTCCATAGTACCATGACATTTGGCGTGGCAAGAGGATGTCGATTCAAGGCCAACAACTACCGATATTTTTCAATGCATTGATTTCCAACATGTAATAAAACTTTTAGTTCTACAAAAAGAAAATCAACTAATCTTTCAGTCTTTAAAATGGTGCTGTTGGGCCAATGCAGTGCAGGAGAGAGTTAATTAAACAAATATGGCAGCAGAGGAGAGAGAAGCAAGCAGAATGCTGCTGATTGTACCCTGAAACGGCAGGATGAATTGGGCTAAAGTGAATAATTTGAGAAAACTGCTGAACCAAATTATTTTTCTCATGTGCAAAGACTTGGTGGCTCACCATGTGGTGGAAAACAGGACCTGTGTTACATGCTTGTTGGAGATCAGGTATGTGTCCCTATCTGCATTATTTCAGCAGGCTCTACAGAGCAGTGAAGCTAAAAGCTGAAGAGAGGCTGAACACATCAGAGCAGTGGCTTTAAATGGCTACATGTGGACACCAGTCTGTGAGCTTTAGTCCTGTGTTTAATAAAACTTTACATTAAACATACAGTATTTCATATTAACGCAAATGTATATGCAGCTCAGTTTTCTGTCTTGAAAATGTGAATGCAGCAAAATGATAAAAATCGCAACATTTTCAATGTTAAGTATGTCAGAAATGCCCGTCACATTTTACAAATTTAGGCATTCCAAATAAAATTGACAATTGACACATCTTCTTAACCAAGCTCTTCAATTTCAATTGTACTGTAAGTGATATCAAAGAATTAAATAAATGATTTCTTACCTGCTTATTCCTTAAAAATTAACAAAGGCAGCCTTCCTCAAACGCAAGGATGCTGAAGACAAAGATGTCTCCTGAAAAAATGATTAAGGCCCACATAAAGCTCCAGACAACCACATACATGTATGTTCCTCAGAGTTTTTTTTTTTTTTTTTCCTGGGCCTTAAAAAACATTTAAATTTCATAATCATTGAAAATGTTTTTTTATGAGGTTTTAAATGTTCATTTAATGTGAATGACCTCTTTTGGTGCAGCAGTAGTACCTCTGTGACTCACCAGGGGGCTCTGGCTCAAACCTTGGAAATCACTGATTTTAGGTATTTTCTTGCGTGGTTTGAAACATTGGGAGATACTTGTGTCTTTGAGCAGTGTAGATGGTATTGTTATTAGTTTGTCCACATTGCGCAGACACCTGAGGAATTTGCGGTTGTTCCGACGCAAAGCCCACTCGGATCTGCTCAATGTTGTGGTTTTTGTACATGATCAGTTGGACCAGTACGGCGGGCTTACCTTACCTGTGTTGACCACGTACCTGGTTGAAATGCAGCAGCCAGTCTCAAAGCAAAGCCGTAAAAACAGGAAAATCAAAAATAAATAAATTCCTGTCTTTACAAGATAGTATCTCATAAAAACAGACTGATTTTTTAATTTATTTTCAAGTGAATACAATACGCCACTGTGCATCTTATCCTACTTTAACTGAATAATGAATTCAAACATTTTTATGGTCTTTTCCAACTTTAATTTACCGAGTTGGACTATTTAGACTTTCTATGGTTCATAATTTTTAAAGCACTTAGGGCTGCATGTTCGTGTGCAAACAAAAGTGCTTTATAAATTAAGTTTTGTTAATGTTATTCATGGATATTTTTCTTCCTTTATCAAAGCTTTTATCACAGTGTCCATCCACACTCTTTCTGCTGCTTATCCAGGCTCAGGTCTTGATGGCAGCAGGCTAAGTTGACCCAGATGCCCCTCTTTCTAGCTACTTTTTTCAGTTTCCTCCTCCTCATCAGTTCACTTCTATAATCCTGCATTTGATTGTTTATATCTCTAAACACATCTTACTTCACTAATGAGTGGGTGAGATGATGCACTTTGTTATGAAGAGAATAAATCAGTGCAAATTAACTGGGGCAGTAAAGAGCCCGAGGGAAGAAGTTGGTGTTTTCCACAAGTTTAAGTTTAACCTTAATCTCTTTTCATTACTAATAAATGAATAACTTTTTTTTCTGGCTTAATCCTGCGCCTGTTTTTGGATATTATTGATGCTCACCCATCCTCATGAAAACAAATGATTTGATATGAAATGACTCACAGTGGATTATGCTCCAGTGGGGAAAATGTGTCATAGACTGATGTCTAAATGAAGCCATGCCAATTTTGATGCTGCTTAATGGATTTTGCATGGTGGACCCCTCTCCTCCCCCCCCTCCTCACCTCCACATCAGTCCTCGTCCAGCTGGCCAGCCTCTGCAGGGACCACTTCCCTCTGGCTCACGGTCTCTGTGTTGGTAACAGCAGACATGTTGTTGGGCAGAGAAGGAGTCTGCTGGAGTATTCAGAGTCTGCAGACTCAGCTTGGCGTGAGAAGTGAAGATTGTTCCTGAATGAAGGAGCCTGGATCCTGCTGATGATGAGTTTCTCTGGCAGAGAGGTTGTTGGGCTGAGGGTCTCCTGGTGATTTAACTTGTTGAGAAGACTGAGGTTTTCCAGAGATACAGACACTGTGGCTTGTCTGGCAAAAGAAAAACGGAGAAAGAAAATGCAGTTTAGGCTTTTGATTCAGAACCAGAATGCTCTTGTTATTGCACAGCTGAACATCAAAATCATAGATCCTTCTGCTAAGTAATGCAATCTCTCAGAATAAAAGCAAACAAATCCTAAATATGACAAACTAGAGCTATTGTCAGGAGTTTAAATGGCACGAGCAGCAAAAAAGAATAACGCTACCCATCAATGAAAGCTGGAGTAGTGAATTGTGTGACGTATTACGACATCACACCAGCTGCTTTATGATAAACCTTTCACATAGTTTTTTTTTTTACCTACTTACAAGCACGTCTGTGGTGGTTTGAGCATTTGCCCTGTGGTTTAGTTTTGTATTACCCTCAAAAGTTACATAAAATGCTTATCTCGGCACATAAATAAATATTGTAACATAACGTAAAAAAGAGTCACAACAAGCACACAGGACTGTTTAGATTTGGATTGTTTTTAGGTAGAGATAGCATATAGATAGATAGATAGATAGATAGATAGATAGATAGATAGATAGATAGATAGATAGATAGACTTCATTTCAGACACAGATAGGTCCATAAAAAAAGACATACAACAAAAAGACATACAAACAAACAACAATACAGAGATAGCCTGGGTATTCAGAGCAGACTCTCAGGAACTGCTGTAGGCCAGCACTGTATGAAGACAGTACCACTAAATCATCAGCATAGATCATGTGATTAATAAGTTTGTTCCCCACCATGTAGCCAGTTTTAATCTCATTTAACTCTCCAGACAGATCATCCATGTATAAGTTGAACAATAAAGGCGAAAGAATTCCTCCTTGATGGACTCCATTCGATACCCGAAAAGGAGTGGACAGACTTGAACCCCACCAAACTTGCATAGTTTTGCGAGAGTACCAGAACTTCAGGATTCTTATAAGAGACAAGGGTATGCCTCTCTCTTTTAACTTTAAAAACAATTTGCCATGGGGCGGACATTAGCTCAGTTGGTAGAGCGTCTGCCCTATGTACGGGGGCTGCCAACCCCCAGTAGCGGCTGCTGGTTCGAATCCCGGCCTCAGTCCTTTGCTGCATGTCATCCCCCCTCTCTTCACCCACTTTCCTGTCAATCTTCAGCTGTCCTATACAATAAAGACCATAAAAACCCCAAAAAATAACTAACCCAATTTGCCATGACTAATGCGATCGAACGCATGGGAAGCATCCAGAAAACACATAAATATAGAACAATTGGATCTTTTGTACTGACTGACAATATCCTTAAATATAATAATAATACAATAATATTATGCAGTGTGAGACTCTCCAGTCCCTCCAGCATCTGGAGGGACTGGAGAAAAACCACGAACTTCAAGCCAGATATACAGCAGAGTTCAGACACCGTGTTCAACTGCAAGATGTGAGGGGGGAACCGGGTGCAGAGTACGTGAAGTTTGTGGAGGCTCACGAGGCAGCTACAGCGAGGTGTGTGCCGGTGATGAAGAAGGACAGAGGCCCCACAAGATCGAAACATCCGGATGTCATAGCTGCACGTCAGAGAGTGGAGGAGGCACGCTGCGCATTCGATCAAGAACCGTCCGCAGAACAACGCGAGACACTAATGGAGGCCAAACGTCTTCTTTTTGCTGAGTACGACCGAATCATGGGTGAGGAGCTGATGCAGAAAGTCCGCAGAGTGGAAGCCGCTCATGGAGAATTCCAGTACAGCGAGTCATGGAGGGTGATCAACGAGATGTGCGGAAGAAAAAGACCAAAAGAGGGGCAAGTGGCAGGAAACAGTCCTGAGGAAAAAGTGAACACCTGGCTAACGCACTTCAGGAACCTCCTTGGTAAACACCAGGCCGGGGAGGGTGATGAGAAGGAGATACCTGCAGTCATAGAGGATCTCGGGATGGACGACGGTCCTTTTACAACAGAGGAGTTTGCCAAGGTCAAGGCCTCCCTTAGGCAGGGGAAAAGTCCAGGACCGGACAGCATCCCACCGGAGGTTATCAAGAATTGCCAGCTTGATGACATCATCCTGGAGATCTGCAACCAGGCTCTTATGGGAAACAGCATGCCAGAAATGTGGTCTCTTTCACACATCATCCCGGTGCCGAAATCTGGAGATCTCTCAAAACCGGACAACTACCCTGGCATCAGCCTGACTTGCATCATTGTAAAAATGTTCAGTCGAATGGTACTGAACAGGATAAGGAGTGCAATCGACCCCCACCTCAGGGTAAACCAGAACGGATTCCGAGAGGGGAGAACCACCTTGGCCCAGATCCTTGCCTTGCGGAGAATCATTGAAGAAGTAAAGAAGAACAACCTGGCAGCAGTTCTCTGCTTCATTGACTTCAAGAAGGCCTTTGACTCAATCCACAGAGGAATGATGATGAGAATATTCAAGGCTTACGATGTTCCTCCGAACCTGCTCAGAGCCATTGAGGCCATGTACTCAGGAACAAGAGCCCGAGTGACAACGCCAGATGGTAACAGCGAGGAATTCAACATCCAAACCGGAGTGCTGCAGGGAGACACACTAGCCCCCTACCTTTTTATAATAGTATTGGACTACGCTCTGGGACAGGCTATTAAAGGAAAGGAGCAGGAGCTTGGCTTCACTATCGTGCCCCGAAGGTCTCCGAGACACCCTGCAGAAACCCTCACAGACCTGGACTACGCTGATGACATCTGCCTGCTATCTGACAACATAAGGCAGGCACAAGATCTCCTAACCAGAGTGGAGCTGGAGTGCGCTGAAGTTGGCCTCAGGCTAAATGCAAAGAAGACCGAGGTCATGACCTATAACATCCCCAAAGAACATCTGCCCCCAACAACAACAGAGGGTGCCACACTAAGGGAGGTCAATGACTTCAAATACTTGGGCGCATGGATCGGCTCCACAGAAAAGGATATTAAAGTGAGGAAAGCGCTTGCCTGGAGAGCTCTCAATGGCATGATCAGGGTGTGGAAATCCAACCTACCCTATCACATCAAGATCAGTCTCTTCTCTGCGACTGTGGAATCTGTTCTTCTCTATGGCTGTGAATGCTGGACGCTAACACAAGCCCTACAGAAGTCCCTGGACGGATGCTACACCAGAATGTTACGTGTGGCACTGAACATCAACCAGGGCGAACACATCACCAACAAGTGTCTGTACGGGGCCTTACCAAGTGTCTCAGAGAAGATAGCAGTGACGAGGATGAGACTAGCTGGCCACTGCCACCGACACCAAGAACTCCCAGCCAAAAAGCTTATACTGTGGGAACCAACACACGGGCATCGATCAAGAGGACGCCCCACACCAACCTTTGTGGACCTACTAAAGAAAGATGCTGGTGCAAAAAGCACATATGAGCCGGCCGGATGTATGGAGGTGACTGGAGACGCCGATGGAGGGCTTGTCTGAGGACGAGAGAGCATCTATTGGCATCAGGATTAATTCAAGTGAGTTACCAGTGAATATCCCAACTGGTGTAACTCAACAAGGAAACCCAATCGAGTGGGTCTCCAATTATAAATACCTTGGTTACCTGCTGGATAGTGAGCTCTCTTTTAAAGCTCTCATTGCAGGGTTAGTTGTCAAACTCAGGGTTAAGATCTATTCTTCTATTACAGAAATCGATCCTGTTCTTCACTCAGAGTTTGGAAACTGCTTGTGTCAGCAACATTTCCTCCGTTAATTGATTATGTAGAGGTGCTGTATATGGCTGCTTCTCTTAAATGTCTGCAGTCCTTAAACACTGTTTACCACAGTGCCTTGAGGTTTGTCACATTGTGACTTGTACATTAAATCTGGTTTTCCTCCCTTAAGAGCACAAAGGTAAATGCACTGGCTGACCTTGGTCTATTTAGACATCATTTAGACATCATTTAGACATCCAGGTCAACAGTGGTTCAAATAAACAAAACTAAACTCTACAATGAAATGTTTTAAAATTTAAACTTAAACCAGACTTTAGCAACACTCTAGAGTAGGTGAGACGCGTTCTCTGGAGTGAAGAATCGCTCTTCTCCATCTGACAATCTGATGGACGAGTCTGGGTCTGCGAGTTTGGCGGTTGCCAGGAGAACGATACTTGTGGGACTGCATTGTGCAAAGTGTAAAGTTTGGTGGAGGGGGAATTATGGTGTGGGGGTGTTTTTCAGGAGCTGGGCTTGGCCCCTTAGTTCCAGTGAAATGAACTCTGAATGCTTCAACACACCAAGACATTTTGGACAATTCCATGCTCCAACTTTGTGGGAACAGTTTGGAGCTGGCCCCTTCCTCTTCCAACATGACTGTGCACCAGAGCACAAAGCAGGTCCATAAAGACATGGATGACAGAGTCTGGTGTGAATCAACTTGACTGGCTTGCACAGAGTCCTGACCTCAACCCCAACAGAACACCTTTGGGATGAATTAGAGCAGAGACTGAGAGCCAGGCCTTCTCGTCCAACATCAGTGTTTGACCTCACAAATGTGCTTCTGGAAAAATGGTCAAAAATTCCCATAAACACTCCTAAACCTTGTGGACAGCCTTCCCAGAAGAGTTGAAGCCGTAATAGCTGCAGAGTGGACCGACGTCATATTGAACCCAGTGGATTAGAAATGAGATGTCACTTAAACTCGTATACGGGTCAAGACAGATGAGCGAATACTTTTGGCAGTAAAGTGTATTTGGTGTGTCACTCCTCCATTTTCTATTCCTGCTCCTAGCCACTGTCCTTTTATCTAATTCTGGCAAAACAGGTTTAAACAATTAATAATAATAATAAAAAAAAACATACTGACAACATTTCCCTTCAATATCAGCAGTATATGAATTAACAGGGCCAGAAGTTTATTATTCTGCTTTTGTGACACAGCAAGGCTTGAAAAACTCTGTGTGGCAATCTTAAAAACACAACTGCAGCTTAATTATAATGATAAAATGATTTTTTAATATATATTTGTGCATATTTTATTTATTCTTAAACACCAGAAAACTTTTACACTTGATTTTTTTCAGGATTTTAGATATTTAAAAAGTTAGGAACAATGTTTACTCATTCATGTTCGTTAAAATTCAGATTCCTGCTGTTCGCTCCACATTTTTTATTTTATTTGTTTTGTACAACGAGACACCATACATATTTAATCAACATTCCATTAAATTAACTCTTATTCTGGTTCTAATTTATTAGGATTGCTTTTATTCTCAAAAAGCCTTTTTTAGCTTTTATTGGTCAAGCAGCACGACACAGATGGAATTTGACCCTATGTTTTTTCCACTCCTTTCAAAGCACGAGGAAAGACCAGAAAACAATTATGCAGATAAAAATAGACATTCAGCAAAGAAACAAGGCCTGCACAGCTGAGCAAAGGAAAACAAAGATAAATGTATAACTCAAGGAGGGAAAATATGACAATATATGAAGTGCAAGAGCAAACAAAGTGAATAAACAGTGATTTGATTATTTAGGCTTAAATCGGGCATAAAACAATAGTGTTGAAATAAACACTGCATCATAAATGTTGAGTTAGGGGGATATTTGCAGTAGCAGTTAACATGTTTACATTCAGTGTAAACAACATCCTTATGATTACAAAGATTATGGTTTGTGATCAGTTTTATGTTTGTGCTGCGCTTTGTGAACAGATCTGCCTCTAGACTGGATACAAACTTAGATGAACTCTCTTGCTTGTTTCTTTTCAGCATTTCTTTGTAAATATTGAACCAAAATGACAGAAAACTGAATGCAAACCTTCGTGTGTGTGCATTTGAAGGACTGCATTTGAAACGAGCTCACCTGTGGTTTCTGACTGCAACAGGTTTTTAGAGCAAAGCTCCTCCAGGTGAGCATGTCTCAAAGACCTGGAACGTACCAACTCTCAATGAGTGAAGGGGTGTTCAGTGTTTTCAATGTAAAGTTCAGGCTACTTGTTTCAAAAGATTATGTACACAGAGACTGAAGGCAATCATAACACGTCAAACTTTCATTGTAAGTGTAAATTCTGAGTTTATTCTTGTGGCATTTTTGCAGCTGTGATCTATAATTAAGATCAGATCTCCCTGAACAGCAGAAAGGTTGAGTCCCACTCATTATATTGCAAAAAAAAAAACAGGGTAATTAAAGAGGCTATGAAGAGTTTCTAAGTAACTACAAAAAAGTCTCACTTTTAGTTATATGCCTGATCAAAATGCACACTTTAAGATGAGTTTTATAGCATCAAAATAGGTTATCTATAAATGCTATTCCTTAGTTAAAGGAACACTACACCCAAACAACAATTTGGCCTCATTTTCTACTCACCCTCATGCTGAGCAACACTCTGGAGCACTTTTTTGATGTCTCAAATGCAGCTGAGCGCCATGGAGACGGCACCGCGGAAGCACGCTTATAGCACTTGTTTAGGCTCTAAATATGTACTAAATGACTTCGCTTCGGATTAATTATGGACGCATTCGCCAGGACACTTGGATTACAGCGATTTAGCAGTATGAAGGAAAACAGGCACGCTTTTTGTGGACTTTATGGACCTTTTTTCTTCGGCTCCGGCTGTCCCTGTTAGATGGACCTTTGTTGACAGCGAAAACGCCCCCGGACCTCCAGCTGCATTTGAGACATCAAAAAAGTGCTCCAGAGTGTTGCTCAGCATGAGGGTGAGTAGAAAATGAGGCCAAATTGTTGTTTGGGTGTAGTGTTCCTTTAAGTGGTCGGGTTGGACAGCCGGACAGCTAAGTTTTCCAAAAATTGCTTGTTGTCACACATTAAAAGCTACCACTACATAGCCAGATAGAGATACATTACCTCGTCGCTTTGTATCCTGTAAGTTGTTGAAAAAAAGATGTAAAGCAATGCAGAGTTCTGAGGAAGGTCTGAGCTGCATTTATTAGCATCACAACAAACACACGCTTTGGCTTTGGTCATGTCTTTTGGTGCGTTCCAGTTGTAGTCAGAAGTAGGAATTTCCAAATTCCGAGTAGGAAGCTGCAACTAGACTGTTCCCCAAAGTCGTAATTTCCTACTGGGAACTCAGTGAAACCTCGCCACCCCCGAGTTGACAATCGAAGATGGATGCCCCCAGTGTGAACAGTTATTTAGCTCCTGTAATAATCAATTTATTTGCACTTCTGACTGGGGTGTGTCGCTCTAGATCAGCTGTATACATAGTATTGTTAGACTTATATTTACAAAAATGCTGCCATAGTGATAATCACATTCTTCATGTGGTATTTGTGAACAACAACGCAGGGCGTGCTAACAACAGCTAACAATAGCCTGGTAGATCAGCATGTTTTTCTCCGACTTCAACTGGAACGCCGATTAGTCGGAGATGATGTCACTCCCATTTCCGAGGTTACTGGAACGCAGCATTACGACAGTCGCTGCGCGTGCTCATGGGTAGCTGAGTCTTTATGTCGCTAAATCAGAAAACGCTAGACATTAAGTTTATGGGCAGGGCAAGAATAAAACTGAGAACTGACCCTGTGGGGCGTGATGAGAGAGAAACGTCAGGAGCTTAATCTAATTTTTATAACTGCCAGGGTTTTAATGTAAACTTAAGAGTCATAAAGTAAAACCAGTGAAAATGTGTGTATAAGGTTTCTATTTTTCTTACTTGTCTTTATTCAGACATTTACCCCGGGAGGTTTATAATGGATGGGACAGCATAATCCTGAATGACAGTGACAGCGTTAAAGAAGCTTTTCATATAAAGAAAATAGTCATATAAAAATAAGGGAGGACATTACAATCAAGAACACAGGAGTAAAAACACAACTACGATAACAGACACTGACAACCTATTTGATCGTTTTTTTTTACTGTTGTATCATTCCTTGTTTTGTTGTTTTTTCCTAATTTGGTTGTGTTATGACTTGTTTTTAAATTTTTTTTGCTTCACTTCTTGAATTAATTTGGGACTTTTGGTTAGGCATAGTGCTTTATTATTTGTTGTTGTGTTTTTGTTTGTGATTAACTATTTTGGTTTGTTCTAGATATGTTGCAATGTTTTATTGATTGTTGAATTTCTGTTATTTTTATTCGTCATTATGTAGTTACTTATGTTTGTTGAGAAGTAGTTGTATAATTTGATGTCATGTTATATTTTCAATTTATTGTTGCCTTATTTATCTGTTGTGGAAAAAACATCCTCTCAGTCAAAAATTGTTCATGTGGGCTCTTAAAGCCCATTGTATCAAAAACATGATCAACAAATTATTAAAAAAAACATCTGCATACAATCAGATAAATTATGCAAAAATGTCCTCAAGTAAAATTTCATTGGTCAGAACACCTAATGTATCAAATGAGAAAAAAATGTATATATGTAAAGTTTTATGGAAATTCAGATTATTTTAGTTTGTCGTTGAAATAGAAATGTAATTTCAGCTCCAAAAAAAAAAAAAAAAAAAAAGGAAAAGAAAAGAAAATCTGTTTATAATTTTGGGTTTTCAGGCTTTAAAAGGTTAAAATAAATAAAATATTTGTTTTTAGCAAATAATTACGATGGACGATTAGGGCCACGTTGAAAACTAAAAAAAAAAGGAAGGTTACGGGAATACAGTAGTAAAGTTACGAGAACAATCTCATAAATTACGAGAATAAAGTCGAAAAGTTACGAGAATAATCTCATAAATTTATGAGAATAAAGTCGAAAAGTTACGAGAATAATCTCATAAATTTATGAGAATATAGTTGAAAAGTTACGAGAATTAAGTCTGAAATTTATGAGATTATTCTCGTAACTTTTTGACTTTATTCTCGTAACCTTCTTTTTTTTTTTTGTTTTCAACGTGGCCCTAATCCTCCGTCATAATCAAATAACTTACTTCAGTTAATTTTTTTTTTTTGTGGTCTCTTTCATAAAGAATTTAGATAAAATTAGTTTTAATTAGTTTTAATTAATTGAAAAGTAAATGGTAAATGTTAAATACTTGCTCTTAAAGATGGTAAACACTCGTTTGTTGCATTTAAGACTTTTAAATTATTCTGCTAAAGATCTCATTTAGTTATGCATCTTTATTTTTGTGTGCATTATAACAATAATATGATCTTCAAAGTTGCCCATCCCTGTTTCTCGTCCCCGGGCGCTCCCTGTTGGTGACTCCCGGAAAAGCACCGGCGCCCCCGAGTCAGCCTGACCGTCCCCTCCTCCGCCCCCATGCAGCCCCGGAGAGGCTCCTCTCCCTCCGCTGCCCAAGTTCACAAACCCGCTGGCTGCGTATGGAGACCTGACCCGGACTGTCCCAGAGTCTTATCTCCGTGAAGTTACTGAACTTTGGACTAATCCGGATGGACTGACTCAGGAGAAATCTTCTCTCCAGGCCTCCGTGGACTAACTTTTCAAACTTTTTGGGACATTTCTCGGCTCCGTTTCGTCTCAATCCAGGGTGGTATTTGTTGATGGCGCGGTCTAACCAAGATGGACTCGGGTTGTCTGCCGGTTGGAGACTAGATAACGGCTTCACCCATTAACTCTAGATGCAGACTTTATCTAATTACCCTCCGTAAACGCGCTCTGGATCTGCTGGATGTAACCACACTGGGTCTGTTTCCACCCCAGAGGTCTCATCCTATAATGAACATTTTCCCACTGGAGTTTCGCTGAACTTCTTTCCCACGACTCGACATGTCGGGAGTGGTCCGCACCCTGAGCCGCTGCCTGCTCCCGGCCGAGGCCAGCAGGGACCCGGGCAGCAGCAAGGAGAGGAGCCGGGAGAGGGACGCGGCGCAGGAGCGCGAGGCTCGGAGGAGGAGCCGGGAGATTGACGCGATGCTCGCCCGGGAGAGGAGAGCTGTCCGGCGGCTGGTGAAGATCCTGCTGCTCGGGGCCGGAGAGAGCGGAAAGTCCACATTCCTCAAACAGATGCGCATCATCAACGGGCAGGAGTTTGATAAGAAGGCGCTTCTGGATTTCAGGGACACCATCTATGAGAATATACTGAAGGTAAGAAGGGAAATAAACACCACTTTCCCAGGAGCCAGGGGCGGTGCAGGTGATTTGAGGGCCCTGAGCAAAGATGTATAAGAGGCCCCTTCCTGTGATGAAAGAAATGCATTTAACTGTTAAATGTGCGGACATGGTGAGGCCTTCTAAAGACGTTTTTTGGCCCTTAAACTTTATAATCTTTAGTCACATTATTAACCAAAAGACAGAGGGAACTGCCAAATCTGCTGCAGCATGGACACACACACAGGTATAATGATGCGTTTACCTCAGATGTGAGTAGTGGGAATATCAAATCCCCTTGAAATGCATTTCCTGTTATGAGCTGGTAAATTCAGGGAACTAGAAGAACGATCAAATTCCCAGATTCTGAAAAAAGGGTGCGTTCCCAGGGGTTAAAATAATTTGCAGCCTGGACAATCCATCATCTGAGATTAAATGATTTTAACTGTATCATGTCAGACATATCTTTACATATGCAAAATTATAATAAAACAAAGCATTAAAAACATTTTAATATTTCAAATCATAAAAATAACTATAATATAATGATAAACCGAAACCTTAACAGATTAGAAACTTTGATGCAAGTTCTTAGAATTGATTGCAAAGATGAAATTAAATGTATGCATTTCATTTAATTCCAATGTTCAATTTTTAATAATAAAAGAAATAAGCATTGGAAAAATGAAAATACTCCAATACAAACAAGCAAAGAGCAAAAAGAAATACATGAAATGATCTGACCCTTTTTTACAAGACACTAATTAACTATGTACATAATAAAATATAAAATCATGAAGTCAAATAGCTGCAGACCAACAAAGCCCTGACTTCATATATGAGATATATGGATCTAATATACACTTAAAACATTTAGAACATAAGTAATCAAGCCTTGTGTTGGAGTTATTTTTAATATATGGACCAAGCAGAACCTATAGTCATAATTATTTAAAAAGAAACTGGAAAATTTAAATTGAAGATGGTGACAAAGGCTCTGATTGTGCACATAAATATACACATGTATGTAATTCTGACATGTTATTTATTCATATTCAAAATAAACTGTGGGTAACTGTAATGCTAACATCAATATTTCACTTTCATTACACCCCTTTCATTATTTTTGTCACGCTATCAGGGTCTCACCTCAGTAGAGTTGCCCTGATGGGTTGGCAGCAGCTAGGAAAGTGGTTGATCCTGACAAAGTGCAATGTTTTCCTCACTTCTGTTTCAGCTGTTGCATTTGTGCAACTGAGAGTGTGCAGAGTTTTGCCTGCAGCTTCTGACAATGTTACACTAGCTCGTCTAATATTGGGGGATGACTAAGTTCATATCTTTCCTCTTGTGGCCGATCGTACATTTTTTTTATTGCCACACAATTACCCACAGTTCTCCGTATTTTATCTTCTTAGTTTTTTTAAGAGGACCTCTTTTAGTGCTATTTTCGTTACTCTCATACTCTTATTTACACATACATCAAAAATCAGATGTGTAGCTCTCATCTGATGCTCAGTTAAAATTACTTAAAATAATTAAAACACATTTAACCCCCTTGAAGTTCAAAACCTAACTTAAAGTTCGCCTTTTGACAAACTACTATAAGCACAAGTTTTGCTGTCCTTATCTGTACTGTTTGTAGTCCACTCCTTTTTTTTTGTATTTTTCTGATAAGTGAAATTCCATTTAAACAGTTTAATATAATCAGAGCCTAAAAATCTGTAAAAACAAGTAGCATTAGAAAATGTTATCCTGAGAAGATTTAATGATGTAGGTCTGTGATAGTGCTGGGTTATACGGACCAAAATATTTTCCTTTGTAAATATTTACAAAAACAAAATTAGTCTTTCATCATATTAATTTAGCCCAAATGCAAAAAATCATATGGGGGCATACATTTCAGGTCAACCTGTGCATGAAATATGAAATAATAACCACGCATTTAGATTAACCAGTTTTGACAACATGAGCCTAAGCAATATTTGTTCTTTACTTTTCTTTGTTTATCTAAAATTTTTAAAAAAACTACCAAAGAAAAATAATGCACAATTATAATAAACAGCTGTGCATGTCCATCAAATAAATTAACTTGAGTACTTAGATATTTATGTCAACACAACAGCCAGTTTGTCATATTGATAGAAACCAAAATCTCACCATAAATCTCCTTTTCAAATATATCAGCTTATCTCAAAAGCTCAATACAATGCCCAGCCCTAGTATCAACCTGTAGGAAATTATTTGAATTAAAAATTAGCTACGTAGCTGTATCAACACATTACAGAATAACCAGAAAAGAAAGGTAATAACAAAAAATGTTATGGACAAGTAAACATTCAGGTCCTTTATAAAAGTAAATTAACACTAAATCCTTCAGTGTGAAGCTCTGAAATGTAAACAAGGATATTCTTTCAACTAAATATTCCATGACTTTTTTATTCATAAGAAATGTGACGAACAAAGCAGCAGGTGTCACAAAGACATTTGCAGATCACAAACATTTTCTTTACTTTTTTAAATTTCACAGAATAGATTATTGTTTAGTTATTGTAATTCATATTGGCAAGTCCTGAAAAGTGTTCATAAATGATTTGCAGCTCTTCCATCAACATTTTTCTCCAGCAGTGAAGGTTTACTCACACATACATTCCCTCAAACACACACAGCGGTTTGTTGACATAGTGCATATTTTTATCCTGAAGTCTGGTGTGTGTTTCTGTGTGTGTGTTTCTGTGTGTGTGTGTCTACGTGTGTGCAGCCCCTTTGTTTGCTGTCATGGCTGGGCCTCCTTCACCAGCTAACAATACCAGACTATTCCTGAGGGATGAGCACATCCGCCCTGAGTGCCACACGGCCCAGACGAGCACGATAAGAGCTGCACTTCTGCTCAGACAAGGCAGCAGTGTACAATAGCCCCAAAAATACCAGCATACAGCGGCGGTGCTGTCCCGGGCCACATCACAAACAAGAACCCCCCCGTTACACACATTTCATCACCACTTAACCTCTAAAAGAACACAAAGCATCGCGTGAAGGAGGAAACAGGGAAGGCAAAAGCTGCAAAACTAACAATATGGCTGTTGTCAGTGCAGATATCAGGTTTTATCTTTATCTAAATATGTTAATGAATGTGAAAAGTGTTTTTACTGAAGCCTGGTCCAAGTCTTTGTTTGTGAAATAACATTTAATGTATCATCATCAGGATGTAGGTGACAGCCCTGCTTTAGCAATCCTTCAGTTCCATCCTAAAATAGCATAGTCCAAAATGTTTAAACACAATAACGCTAAACTCTTAAAGTGCTGCTTCTCAATTTTTCACACGCTACACATTTTAGGCTCCATTTTTGACCCAGTTTGCCCTCCCCTCTAACAATTGAAGAGTGGGAGGATGGCCAGATTCTAAGCCTGTCATATCCTGCTTCTTGTCCAGATCACTCTCAAGTGTGTGGTGTAGTTAAGTCGTCCTGCCTGTGATGTAATTCTAGTGACCAATGAGAGTCAGCAGACCAGACCAGAGAACAGGATGTTACCTACTTTAACAGCTCTCAAACATAAACGCTGCCCCGGCCACGTGAATGCTGAGAATGAAGACCGGACAACAGCACAGGTTTACATTGTTCTAGATAGGGACTGGAATCAAAGATCAGTCCTAGATGAGTATGGATAACAACTTCCTCAAGTAGTTGATATCATTAATCCATTCCTTTCTGCATTTCCTTTGAACATTTCGTCTGATAAAAAGATCTAATATATAACGTTAATTGGGGAAATTGTTTGCAGGCTACGTAGCCCCAAAACAAGCCATGTCGTGCTGGTTATGTCATCTGTAATACCTTACTAGAATGACCCAAGCCTGCCCCCGTCTCTGCCAGACTTATGCTGCGTTCACACCACAAGTGACCCAGCTACCAAAATCTCGTCTCCCACTGACGTATCGTCACACGTCCATAAATACCTCATCATCACTGTTGCCGTCTGCCGTCGCTTGGTGACATCATGTCCGCTCGAGTTTCACTGCAATCATATCATATATCATATAATAGGATGTATAAGCGGACATTATTCCAGCTGTATCCTTTTCACTCACTTATCAACCACAAAACACTACAGCTGAGACCCTGCAGCAGCATTATCTGTGAGTTTCCTGCGGTCCGTCTTAGCAGAACTAATGTTCTCACTGACTAATGTTTCCCACACGGACATGGATTGCTACTCTGTAGTCCGGATGAATAACTGTCTGTCTTGGTTACTGTCACATGTGCACACCGCTGATTGGCTGTTGCCGCACAGCCACGCACGACATCATCTGAAAAGATCAACTTTTTTTGCTTTGACATCGCGCGACAAGCTATGTGGTAGTGTGAAAAGCGGCTGTCGCATCGCGGGAGGGTTAGCTCCGCCCCATCGCGACTGTATACTGACTTTGCATTGAGAGTGATCGCCGAGGTAGTACAAGTAGCGTCCGGTGTGTAAGCGCCTTTAAAGTGATTATGGCTTCACCATTGTGGTTGTTTTTCTCAGAGGTAGAAGATAACAACAGCATTTCTGTTTGCAAAAACCTGTTCAGCGATAATTCAGAGAGGAGGAAGAGGACTGGAAGTTTTAACACAACAGATCTTATGGCTCACCTGAAAAGTTATCATTGCGGGGAAGCGGTATTGAAAGATGAAGCAGCAGTGGTAGCAGCTAGCGGTGCTAATGCTAAAACAACAACCCAGAGTGTGGATGTCCCCGTTAAACAGGTGTTTGAAACTGTAAAAACTTTTTAAGAGACAGTGAAAAGGCTAAAGCCATTACGACAAAATGATGGGGTTCATAGTGCTTGACAACGAGCACTTCTCTGTGGTTGAGAGCCCGACTTTTCACAAGTTAATAGCAAATTTAAAGTCATGTAACACCTTCCAAAGCTTTTACTTCTTCTTGGATGTGTCCTTATGTGCCCTCTAAAGTATCGTTGTCACACATGTCCATAACTTGATAACATAGCACAAAAAAGAACGGACAGGAACCAAGTTTTGCCACAGACACATGGACATCTGACGTTAGTCCAGTCAGCACGCTAAGCTTAACGGCTCAGTGGTTGGATCAAGATGTCAGCATGCAAAAGATTATATTTAATACAAAAATATGAACTTACTAGTTATTGTATTGGTTGAAAATTTTCATATCGAGCATCACTAGTTTTCACCAAGCAGTCTTGTTCAGTTTGGCCTAATATTGTTTGTAATTACAGGTGTTTCTACTGTCCCATAAGAGGGAAGGTGCTCAAATAACTGATCTGTTCTATCCACCAACCCTGCAGGGTGGATCTTAAACTGCTCCAGGTTCAACCATGAATTTAAATGTCAATCAATCAATTAACCAAACTTCGTTGGTATAACACTTTTCATACAACACATACTGTATAGCACAAAGTGGTTTATATAAACAGAGAACAAATAACAAAGTATATTCAACACAAACTTCAGTAACACTAATATAAACAAATAATGACCCGAAAATTGAATTGAATTCAGATGATAACTTTTTGGAATTATCCTGTTAACAAACAAGCACAGACACCAGATGATATTTTCTAAACAATAAAAGACAAATGTTGTTGGAAAAGCAATAAAAACAGTGCCCCTATGTGTAATTTAACCCTTTTTACCAAATTAATTTGTCTGATAGCATCCAATAAAGTAACCCAAAGTTTATGTTTTTGTCAGACAGTAGTCCTAAAACCTGAATTTGGTCTTACATTCATAAAAGTATAAAAGTAGCCTAACTCTACAGTTCAGACGCTGAAACATGGCATATTCAACAAATCTGTTTGAAAATTGACTTTAATCAGAAACATTCACGATGAAAGGAGTTAGAAAGCTTTTGTATTCCTTTTCTGCCTCAGTCATTCTCTCTTTATCAGCTGTGCAGCCATGAGTTACTGTTTATCTCTTCACTTTTGAACAGAGTAAAACTTTTCACCACAGGACCTTAATGTCTTTATTGCTGCATCGTCTTATCAAAAAGAAGATAATCCAGTAGTCTTGTGCCTGCCACATTCAGTAAACATCATGTTCTCCTCTCGATTCAAAAATTGCATTTGTGGGTTTTTAACATTTTGTACCACAGCCCTTTTAGAGCCTGAACATAGATCCATATTTTGTAAATTATTTTGGCTGAACTGTGAGTGTAATGAAGACATATGATCATCTTCTGCTGAGTTCTTGCATACAGTCACTGACCTACTTAAAAAAAACGTTTGATAAGATAATGAAATAGGTCAAAACAAGTGCACAAATAAAAATGAAAAAACAACCCAAGCAACAAACACAGACACACAGCGGTACATAGTGATAAGCTGGGAACAAGTATTTATGACCAAAAGTTCAGTTAATTAGATAATTGTAATGTATTTACTGTGATTCTGATATGTAGAGTAATACGTTTATTCAGATGTAGCCTTGAGTGGGGTACACACTATGAGGTTCCATGACTTTCCAAGAGTTTTGGTCTGGATCCCTGTTTCAACTAAAATCAGCAGAGGCCGACTGTGTGTTGATCTTTTCTGATTATTCTGTGTTAAGAGCCAGTTCATCCTGTGGAGAGAGAATCAGGGCTCTCCTGACTTGAAATCATAAATATCAAGCATGTTCAGTCTTTACGATCTGAAATCCTCGTGTGCAAAGTGTAGGGATGAGGATTGACGAGATTTATTGATATCAATGCCGTAATTGATTCTGATTCTTGATTTTCTGCATGGGTAAATGTTTCATTATACAGTTTTAAGTGGCAACAAGTCGAACACAAATCACTCCTATTAATTAACGCATGCACAGTTAAAGCCTTTTTTCTTGAAACATGAGCACAGTTTGGATGTCTTCTGCCCCTCTTCTGCCATGATTATATATTTGACATTTTAACCACCACGTCTGCTGACTAATGAGAGTGCGATGGTCTTGATTAACAAGACATGCAGAACAAAGCTGAAAGAATTGATAAGGGAAGTGACCCTTTGTTTGCTTTCTGACTGGTTAACTGACAAACCAGAGTATCCCTGATTAAAGCGTCATGGCAGCAGGTGTGTGGTTACACAGTCAAATACTTTCTGTGAAGGCAGAGTCTAAGTTCATGCAATTATACAGTACAGGCCAAAAGTTTGGACACACCTTCTCATTCAATGCGTTTTCTTTATTTTTATCACTATTTTCATTTCAGATTCTCCCTGAAGTAATGATGGCCTCTTGTTTCTCTTAACTTAGCTGATTGGTTCTTACCATAATATTAATTTTAACAGTTGTCTAGTAGGGCTGTCGGCTGTTCATCAGCCTGACTACTGCACAACACAATTGATGGTCCTAACCCCATTAAAAAGGCAAGAAATTCCATTAATTAACCCTGGAAAGGCACACCTGAGAAGTGAAAACCATTTCAGGTGACTACCTGTTGAAGCTCATAAAGAGAATGACTAAAGTCTGCAAAGCAGTAATCAGAGCAAAGGGTGGTTACTTTGAAGAAACTAGAATATAAGACATGTTTTCATTTATTTCACTCTTTTTTGTTTAGTACATAATTCCACACATGTGTTCATTCATAGTTTTGATGCCTTCAGTGAGAATCTACAATGTGAATAGTGATGAAAATAAAGAAAACACATCGAATGAGAAGGTGTGTCCAAACTTTTGGCCTGTACTGTACATCTAATTATTTTGAAAGATTTATAAATGTTTTGATTTTTCTTTGTACACTATACCGTGGTTTAGTCTTTATGCTTTTACAAGCAAACGTAGCCATGGAAACTTGAGATACAGTAAAGCATAAAGTTAGATGACTATTATATGGCGTAACTTGTAAACGAGAAGAGGAGCTGGTCAGAATTGGCAACTGCCAAGTATGTCAGAAGAAGCTAACCGCTAGCTGCATTTAGCTTCTGCCATGTTTGTTTGCACTAGAGCTGATGAGTGAGCTGGTTAGTGTGGTGAACTTTATCCCTCTCTTTATGACGATACTAAGATTCTATTGATACCAATGTAATTAAAGATTCTGCTTATCAGTATGATTGTTTATTGATTCTCTTAATGATTCCTGTGGATTTTTTATGTGGGCAAAAGTTGGCCTAGATTTTCAGTGGCAACAAAAACAAACACATCTGGATATTCAGTGCTGTGCTGCAAATTCCTCTGGTGTTCCAACTCACTGAATTTATTGTAGTAAACCTGTTTTTATTTGGTACTCACAGATAGAGGATGACATTTTTCGGGAATTTCTGTGGGTCACGTGATTCCCGCGGGGAATCCCACGGGATGGGAGTCATTTTTTAATTAATCCCGTGATCTGGACGGGACGGGACGGGAAAAAAAAGCAACGGGAGCGGGCAGGAGCGGGAACGACATTACTAGATGATGATTTTCAGCTGTGTTAAACAACCAGATGAACAGATGCGTCTATTTTTGTAGTCACCTCTCAGTGAGAGCCAACACTCTTGAAAGCGCTAGCAACACAAAAGAACTACAAAAGTGGTTTGACTTCCTGTCACCACCGGAAGTGAAAAGCGGGAGAAGACGACGCGTCGAAAAGAGATCTGTTTACACCGACTGAATGTCAGGCATGTGAAACTTAAAGGCTTGGCCTTTTATATGCACTGAACTTTTACCTAAAATAAAAAATGCAACATTTTTCAACATGTTTGGTTTTATTCAAACGGGAAAGGGACAGGAGTGGGAGTAATTTTGAGTGGGAGTGGGATGGGAGTGGGAGTCATTCTACGGAAGTGGGACAGGACAGGACTCAATTTTTTACTCTGGCCCGGGATTGGGACAGGACGGGACAGGAATGAAAATCTGCTCCCGTGTCATGCTCACTTACAGAAGAGTATATGAGCCATGTTAGATGGTGAAAATAATTTGGGGAAAATTGAGACTTTATAGTTGAAATTTCGAGATTGTAGTTGAATGGACGAGAATTAAGTCGAAATACAATCTCGTGATAATAGTCGAAATGTTGGGAATAAGTCGAAATACATTGTATGACTTTATTCTTGACTTTTGGCTTTTTTTCTTGACTTTTTAACTTTAATCTCATCATATTGACTTCAATCATGAAATTGTATTTCAACTTTATTTTGATCATTTTGACTTTTACCTGAAAATTTTCACTTTATTCTCATCATTTCGACTATAATCTTGATTTGCTAAAAATGTTTTTTTTCCATCTAAAATGCCCCTAATATTCTTCTTTTGGTATTAAGCATGTCTGGCATAATTACATTTTTGACGTCTTTGTTGTGATTTTTGCTGATTCACTCTGATTAGAGCCTGGTGTGCTTGATTAACAGGGTATGCAGAGCAAAGTGGAAGGAATTGAAAGGGGAAATGTTGATGTGTGATTTTGGATATTCACTGAGGGTTAACTCACCTGTCAGGGGGAGGAAGTCCCCTCCAAACTTCTCTCCTTCATGGGAAACTAATGACAGATGGTCAGACTGGAGCAGGAAGAAAGAAGGGATAAATCTATTGAAGCAAACAATGATTGCACCTCAATTAGGATTACAAGAACAAATCTCACTAAGGTCAAGTTCAGGTGTGGTCCTGCTCACTTATTCCTGCTAATTGTTCCTCAGTTTTGGACAATTGTCTGCTGTAATCCTAATCAGAGTGAGCACATAAATATATGAGTGGTATTTGGGGAAAGGTAACATAAAATAAGATGTCAGAATTGTTAAAGGAGTGAAAAATGGCAGAAAGATTAGAGAAAGACGATTAATAGACTGCATCACAAAAGTGTCCATAACAGTGAGTTTTAAGAAGTATTTTTAAAGATGTGACAGGAAACCATCACAAAATGCCCCATGATGCACTAGAGGGACTGTCGACCCAGCAGGAAAACAGAAAACAATGCGAGCATGCACCCAGGAAGAGAGTCAGACGAGCCCATGGAGGATTATGCAACAAGCACACAGAGGAGTAACTCGGTTATGATCAGGTCCTGGAACAGACAGAAGAACTGTAGATGATTACAGGAGTGCATGTGACTCAGGCCGCACTCACACGCGCTCTGCTGTGTGTGTGTGTTTTCACCGCACATGCTGCTGCTCTCTCTGCATATGTGTCACATTACGCCAACATGTGTGTCTTTGTGTTCAGCAGCAGTTTGGATTTGTCAGCCTTACTCACTCCTACTACAAAAACAACAGCCAGCAAACCTGCCAGAATGTTTAAATGAAGGATCAGCCGCACTTAGTCACATCACAAACCAACCAACACACAAGTTTAGTAGGGCTGGGTGATGTGGATCAAAAATATCTCACTAAAAGTAGGTATAACTCCATTATGTCTGTAGATTCTCATTCATCCAGGTCATGGTTATCTTGAAGATTGAGAATAGAGGCAACTGGACTGTGTTAAGTTTTGGGAAGACATTTTCACTGAAGAAGCTTCTTGGATGAAAAGTGAAATGTCTTCCTAAATCTTAACACGGTGAAGTTGCCTCGATTTTGAATCTTCAAGGTGTAACTCCATATCTGCCTTTAAAAGAGAGAGTACAAACTGTTTTCACAATACCAGATATATAAACCTAAATCTTATCATACAAAATCAAATCTGTTGAAAAGTTTAATGCTACAGCAACAAAAAAGATGTTCCAACCAGCTGATATTTGTCTGTTTTTTATTTTTAATGATCAAATATGGCAGATAAACTTGGGGTTGTCAACAAAAGTTGAAGTCCCAAACAACCAGTGTTGAACTATTTTCATTTTTGATTGTCAAATGTTGGCAGCCATAAAAGGCCGATGTTTCTTTTTGAGGCTAAGCTTATGCTTCCACTTTTTGGGCTCTAATTTCGTAGACCAGGTGCAAGTGCAGGCGCACCTGCCCTGCGCCGGCCTTTGCCGTGCGCACAGGGTGTGACTGCCGCACTTTGCAAGTTTCCTGCAGTGCCAAGAGAGGCGCACTCAAGGCGCAGAGGAGCGCGTCCACGCCCACGTCTCTGCCCCTCGGCGCAAATGCCAAAGTAGGAGGAGAAAAGCTGTGAGTGGGTTTAACACAGCCGATCGCTGTCTTCACCAATCAAATGATCGCCTCTCCTTGCCTTTAAATGCGCTGCGGGCGAGGCACAGCATCTGATTGGTCTGAATGATCCCCGCTGCTCTGACCATCTCCGCGGGAGAATGATCTCCCGCGGAGACGGTCAGAGCTGCTGTCACTTCAGCAGCTGGGAGAACAGACTGGCCATCGGGGCGCGCATCGGTCTACGCGGCACCGTGTGGGCCAGCTCCCGGGACAGATGTAATCTGTTCCTTTGTCATTTTAGGAGTACAAAATTAAGAGACAGTTATACCGCAACTGGCTTATCCATTTATAATTCTTGTGATCCACCTGCACTCCTGGTTTGTCATCGCCAAATAACAGAACCTTTATTGATATACTGTATACTCTCCCGGTGTCTCCGCCTCATCCTCCTTACAATAATGTACTCCATTTTTTTAGATCATGTTAAAAATAAAGACTAAAATAGAGAAATATGGGAAATCACAGGTACATCCTGAGTGACTTACATTTCTTTTCTCTCTTTTTCTTTGTCTTTTTTCTCCCTCTTTTCTTTGAATTTCTTGAAATGAGAGAAGCCAGATATATACTCAGTATCAGATGTTAAGGGTGTTTATTGTTGACTTGTAAGATGTGCATCAAACTTCCAGATGCCGTCAGGTTAAGTTTCTTTATGACAAATGGCTTTAATCCGACATCAGATGTGACGGGAAAGTTGATGTAGATACAAATGTATATGCGGGTTCAGACGGTTACATTAAATAGCGATTGCTGTGATTTTTTATTGGTTTAAAATGTGCCTGACACTCTGGAAACCTGCCTCTGAGGCTTTGTTGACATGTGTGCACATGTGCGCCTGTCACCAAATTACAGCTGCGGAGGGTGCGCTTCGCTTTGCGCCGAGAATAGAGCAGGTTGGAGCAGGCGAGCTTTCAGCGCACTTTCTGCACTGTTTTTGGCACAAAATTGTTACTGCGCCAACATGAATCTGCCGACACCTCCCCCTGGTGCACCGTCACACCCATCTCTGCGCAGACGGTCTACCAAATTGTCTAATTGGCACAGCGGTGCGCCGGACGAAATTAACACTGCGTAGGGTGCGCCAAGCTTGCGCCCCCTGCGCTGCGCCATGAAATTAGAGCCCTTTATGTTAATCTAATATTGTCTTCATTCATTTATGTATTCAGTTTGAAAAATGTTCTGAGCTTGAACCCCCTCTGTATTGAATCAATAAATGGGAAAGTGGTAAGAACAGGAAAGGAAAACAAGCTCTTTCTCAGCTCCATTTACTTTAGCAAATGTTGCCAACATATTGATTCAATTTCAGTGATACATTTTCAATGTCATTGTGACATGAAAGTGAACCATTTTTCCATCACAAAGGCCAAATGAGGGGATAATTGAATAAAAAACATCCGCAGTTAGAGTCTGCACCTCAGTGATATTTGTGTCTAAGCAGAGTGGCTGCAGCGGCCCCGCTGATGCACAGTCCCAGAATATCAGCCTTCTTGCTCTGGTGTTTTAGTGCCTGTCTACAAGGAGACAACAACATTTTCTGTAAACATGGCATCTTCTCTGTGTTTGTTTTACTGGTTTGTGTTTGTAATATGTCGCTTATGTGCTGAGGTGTTTTTTCCAATCCCACAATGTGCTCCCCTGACAGGTCTCTAGTTTGGACTTGTTTTTCCCCCTATCCTCTCCTCCTGTCTCCTTTTCTGCAACCCCCGGTTGAGAGCACGGTGGCACGAGTGGTTGCCGCTGCTCTCCGGTACTTTTGTTGTTTTAATGTTTAAATCATCATCATCAATCTTTATTTGTATAGCGCCAATTCATAACAAGTGTTATCTCAAGACACTTTACAATAGAGCATAAAGCTCTTCATTTTATGGATACACATATATGCATAGATACATATATACATATAAAATACACATATACATATATATACAAATATATACATCCAACACCCAACATGAATCCATATAGCCAATCATGAATCCCTCCATCATGGCGGCAAGAAAAAACCTTCTGTTAAGCAGCAGGAAATCTTGAATGTGGATCCCAGTCTCATGATGAACAGCAAATCCACACGATGCTGTGATGGGTGTGAGGGCAAAGGAAGGGAAGTAAGAGGAGACAAGTGGACGAAGTAAGAACTAAAGTTAGGGACAGGTCCATGTATCATTGGCCTGTCGACTGATTCCTTAGAGGTTAGCCTCTTGAGATGCTACATCTCATTTCTGGAGGGTCCTCATGTCTGAATGGTTGTGGTGATCATTTTCTAGAAGTATAATCTTAGATATTCAAACTGAAAATAAGAACTTATGGTAGTGACGAACTCATGGGTGCCCAGACCACAAGTGCATCCCAACCATATTTGTCTCCGTTAAGTATAAATGTGTTAAAGGCCTCTTGAGATGTGACATCCCATTTTCAAGAGGGACTTCATGACTATGTGGTAATAAGAAATAGATACTGTAGGTGTAACGACCATGGATATGGAGATCATGCTAATAACTACATGAACAGCTATAATGATAATGAGAATGGAGTGTTCCTAATAGAATGGCCAACTATGTGTGTCATGTTTATAGCTGTAGTTTTGAGGTTTCATGACTCCACAGCAGCAGGCAGTCTCCACCAAGGATCCCAGGCCACCTACAAGACAAGAGCCAGAGACGAGTACAGGAGCAAACAAACGGGGCAAAAGAAGATGTGGAGAGAGAGAGAGAGTGATAGAGCCCAATGTGCCAGATCCGCCCCGGCAGTCTAGGCCTATTACATCTAAACTATGAGTCTAGTTTATGAACTAATTTATTTATTTATTTATTTATTTATTTATAACCTACCTATAAGCTGGTCCCTAACTGAAAGCTTTATCAAAGAGGAATGTTTTAAGTCTAACCTTAAAGGTAGAGAGAGTGTCAGACTCGAACTGTGGTTGGTAAATTGTTCCAGAGAAGAGGAGCCTGATAACTGAAGGCTCTACCTCCCATACTACTTTTGGAGATTGATGGCACCACAAGTAGGCCAGCATCTTGGGAGCGTAATGTTCTAGAGGGGTTAGACGGCACTACAAGCTCTTCAAGATAGACTGGTGCCTGTCCACTGAGAGCTTTATAGGTGAGGAGAAGAATCTTGAATTCTATTCTATATTTAATGGGGAGCCAATGCAGAGAAGCTAATACAGGAGTAATGTGGTCTCTTCTCCTAGTTCTAGTCAGTACACGTGCTGCAGCATTTTGGACCAGCTGGGCGTCTTAAGCGACTTGCTGGGACAGCCTGAAAGCAGAGAATTACAATAGTCCAATCTGGAGGTAACAAAAGCATGGACTAGCTTTTCAGCATCGCTTCTGGGACAGGATAGGCCTGATTTTAGCGATGTTGAGATGAAAAAAGGCTGATTTTTGAAATTTGCTTTATGTGAGAGTTAAAGGATAAATCCTGATCAAATAGCACTCCTAGATTTCTAACAGTTGTGCTTGGTGCCAGGGTAATGCCATCTATGGCAGTTAAATCACTAGAAAAGGATTCTCTAAGGTGTCGAGGGCCCAGCACAATAATCTCTGTCTTGTCTGAGTTAAGAAGAAGAAAATTTCTGGCCATCCAGGTTCTGATGTCCTTTAAACAGGCATCTAGTTTATCTAAGTGGTTTGTCTCACCTGGCTTTAAAGATACATAGAGCTGTGTGTCATCAGCGTAACAGTGAAAATTAACAGAGTATTTCCTCATGATATTACCAAGGGAAGCATATATATAGAGAAGAGAATTGGACCTAGCACTGAACCTTGAGGAACCCCGTAACTTACTTTATTGTACACAGAAGATTTGTTGTTCACGTGTACAAACTGATATCTATTAGATAAGTAGGACTTAAACCAGTTTAAGGCAGTCCCTGTAATCCCAAGTAACATCTCCAATCTCTGTATAAGAACATCATGATCAATGGTGTCGAAAAGCTGCACTAAGGTCTAACAAAACAAGAACAGAGAGCAGTCCTTCATCTGAAGCTGAAAGTAGATCATTGGTTACTTTAACTAGAGCAGTCTCTGTGCTGTGATGAGCTCTAAATCCTGACTGAAAGTCCTCAAGCAGGCTATTGTCTTGAAGGAAGTCACCTAGCTGATCAGCTACCACTTTCTCCAGGATCTTTGAGGCAAATGGAAGGTTAGAAATAGGCCTATAGTTAGCTAATGTTCCTGAATCAAGGTTAGGTTTTTTAAGGATGGGTTTGATTACTGCTGTTTTAAAAGACTGTGGTACGTAGCCTGTTGATAGAGATATATTTACTGTCTCCAGCAACAATGGACAAACTAGAGGAAAGACCTCCTTAAACAACTTAGTTGGGATTGGGTCTAAAAGGCAGGTTGATGATTTAGAGGAAGAGACGAGAGAATTTAGCTCCTGAAGGCTAATCGAGAGAGACTGTCTAACTCAGGTCTGACTTCTACTACATTTAAAGGTAGGGCAGGTTCGGCTGGAGATAAAGAGTTGCTAATTTTATCTCTAATTTTCAGAATTTTATCATTGAAAAAGTTCATAAAGTCCTCACAGCCCAGGGCTAGAGGAATCACAGGCTCAATAGAGCTCTGACTCTGTGTCAGCCTGGCTACAGTGCTGAAGAGATATCTAGGGTTGTTTCTATTTTCTTCAATTAGTGAAGAGTAGTAGGCAGCTCGAGCATGTTTTAAGGCTCTCATGTAGTTAATATGACTCTCTCGCCAAAGTATACGTGACTCTTCCCTTTTATCAGAGCGCCACATTCTCTCTAATTTACGGGTTGTTTGTTTAAGTGTACGAAGTTTCTGAGTTAAACCAAGGAGCTGTCCTCTGACGCTAATACGCTTTTTGTCTCAGTGGGGCAATTGAGTCCAAAGTGGATCTTAGTAGACTGGCTGAGTCATCAACAAGCTGATCCAGCTGAGTTGAGCTAAAGCTAATATCACAGTTATCAGTTGGCCAATTTATTGAGCTTAGGGCAGTAGGAATGGCCTCTGTGAATTTAGCCACTGCACCACTGGACAGATTTCTGCTGCTCACAGTTTTGCTGCAAAACACAGAATCTTCCAGGAGGATGCTAAAAGTCACTAAGAAGTGGTCGGATAAAAATGGATTCTCTGGAAAAACTTTCACTTCATTGATATTGAGGCCATATGCTAAAACCAAATCAAGAGTGTGATTAAAATGATGGGTAGCTTCATTAACAGACTGAATAAAGCCAACTGAGTCTATTAATGACATAAAAGCTGAGCTAAGACTATCACTCTCTTTGTCCACATGGATATTAAAATCACCTACAATGACTATTTTATCAGAGCTTAGGACCAAGTTTGATATGTACTCAGAGAATTCTGATAAGAATTCAGAGTATGGGCCTGGAGGACGGTAAATTATCACAAATAGGACTGTCTGGCCAGTTTTTGAATCAGTATGAGATAAATTTAGAGTAAGGCTTTCAAAAGAAGTATATTTAGCCTTTGGTCTGTGATTGATTTTGGAGACAGGAATGATAAATAGCTGTTACACCACCACCACGGCCTGTGTCGCGTGGTATATGAATATTTGAATGACTGGGGGAGTGGACTCATTTAAACTGACATATTCTCTTCTCGTAGCTATGTCTCAGTTAGACAGAATAAATCAATCTGATTTTCTGTTATAAGGTCGTTCACCAGTAAAGATTTGGACCTGAGAGATCTAATATTTAAGAGACCACATCTAATTCTCTGATGTTTTAAAGCCACTACATTTGAAGGTTTTATTTTTATCAGATTTCTGTGGTTGACACCTTTTTTATTTGTTTTTGTGTTAATATCTAGGTGAGCTTTGGGTCGGGTACTGACACAGTCTCTATGGAATAATGTTTATCACTATTACAAAAGCCATAGCAGCTATCTAAGGGATGAACACAACTGTCATAACAGTAATGGCAGGGAAACTGTCTTAGAGCAAGCGCAGAGGAGCGTGGAGGACTGCAGCTCTGCAACATGGTCTCATCTCTGAGAGGTCATAAGTGTGACTCTGCCATGTTTTTGATAGGAGAGATGCACCAGCCAGAGTAGGATGGATGCCATCTCTGCCTATCAGGCCAGGTTTTCTCCAGAAGGTTGACCAATTGTCAATGAAGCCCACATCATTTGCTGGACACCACCTCGATAGCCAGCGGTTGAATGATGACATGCGGCTATACATATCATCACTGGTCAGATTGGGCAAGGCCAGAGAAAATTACGGAGTCCGACATTTCCTTTGCAAAAGAGCACACTGATTCAATGTTTAATTTAGTTACTTCCGACTGGCGACGCCGAGTCATTCGTGCCGACATGGAGGACTATTCTAGCAAACTTACGTTTACTCTTTGCCAGCAACTTCAAATTTGCCTCAATGTCGCCCGCTCTGGCCCCTGGGATACACCTCACTATGCCCGCTGACTTCGCTATCTTCACGCTTTCTGACTATGGAGTCGCCAATTATCAGTGTTTGTTCCTGTGGGCGGGTTACCACCATCACTGAGGGGAGAAAACCTGTTCAAACGTGAACCGGATGGTGGGGTTCCGAGTGGGTCTTCGACTTACGGCTATGCTTGCCACGGACAGTGACCCAGCCATTACTAGCCGGGGGGGAGGCTAAGCTAACGCTAGCGCTAGCGCGGCCTGCACCGCTAGCTACGTCCTGCCTGCTCGCTATGGCTGCGTAAGTGGAATTTGGTTCGGCGCAGAACCGCTTCTCCAGATCAGACACCCTCGCCTCCAAATCTAAGAATAAACTACACTTCTGACAAATACCGCTATCAGTAAAGGAGGACGAGGAGTAGCTAAACATCTGGCACATAGGACAGGAGAGAGCAGGAGCGGAGGGAGAAGCCATGCTAAGAAGGTAAGCTAAGCTATGCTAAGCAGAAGAAAGTAGAACTAAATGACCGCTTGAGAGAAGCTAGAGTGGTTGCGGTAGACCTTAGTACGTTCGATCGAACGTAGATCGTAATCAGTAAAAAGAATTATGAGCTCAAATGGCAGATATTAGTCAGTTAAGATTAGCGTTAGCTGAACAGAGACAACACACTACAAACAACGCTGCACTGCGAAAACAGGAAGTGACGAATACGCTCACCAGGAAGTGACGATCCTCAGGTTCAGCTTCATCATTAAAGCGTCCTTGGGTGTCATGTAAGGCACTTCAGAAATGAAATGTATTGTTATTATTATAATTTCAAGAAGTTTTTCCGTCCTCATGAAAACAACTACAATGCCGTAGTGCATATGCCAGACCTGTAAGTGTCGCTGTAATGTTGCCGCAGACAAACTACAAGACAAGAGAAGAAGACATGGAGCATGGCTGATGTAAACAAACATGGCGTTTACTGTTCTCCATGTCCTTTTGTTGCTCACAGTAGAGGAGGGACAAAAGATTTTGCAATAAAAGCAAAACAAGCTCAGCAGCTTCTGAAGCACCAGTTGTTGTCAGAGTTAGTGCATGTGGCTAAAGGATGCCATCATTTCTGAAAATGTTGGTAATCGTTGTACACGTGGAAATGCAAGGGTGCTGTTTTGAGATTTATTCACTATGGGACTCATTTTAAAAAATGTTTGTTTTTCAGACTCCTGCGTCTTTTCTCTGTACATGAATTATCACATTAACTATTGATACGCCTGAACGTGACCCTCATTTAAAGTCCATGCATTTGAAATGTTTCAGTAATACTCATCAAACATAAACCTGCTTGAAGAAAATAAAATACATTTAAGCAGATATGCTGATTAGCACTGTGGTAGGGGTGGGCATCATTTCATCACATTTCATGCAGGCTGGTGTAAGACGACCCCTGTTACTTTCATAATATCAGCATCTGCATGCTGCTTCAACCTGGACAGCTGTAACACTTAATTCCAACTCTGAGGATCAATAAATTATTATTTTATCTTATCTTATTACCTAACAGAGAGTGGGAAGTTATGTCATGCAGCATTGCATGTTTACCTGAATGCACCACCTTAAAAGGATTTTATATTTTTATTTAAAGGCTGTCAAAGAAGACTACATGATCAATCTGGGAATAACGGATGGGTACATTTCCTATTTTAACAAAAATATGATAAAATAAAAAATCTTATTTGTGGAAGCCTTAAACTGACGAACAGCACATCCATACATTTTGTTTTACTATTTTCTCCAATGATTCCAAGTAATTCGTTAATTTTTTGCCCTCTTTTTGTCATTCCCCGAAAAACAAGTTCATTTCTTACGATCTCAAGAAAGAAAGAAACATTTTACACTTTATGATGGAAAAATTAAGTCGAAATATGAAGTTTGCATGCATCAGGGTCCCTGACTTTATGCACATATTAAATACACTTGTTAGACAGTTCAATTCAATTCAAAATCAGTATTTCTTATATGGATTTAAGAGGTTGTTCTTTTCAAAAATGTTAAAACAGTGTGAAAGAGGTTGGTGAGACCTGAGGCTTAACCAGTTGATTTATACTATTTGAGTTGAGAGATTGAATTTCATAGTAAAAGAAATGAAAAAGATAAAATAACTCCAGTTAGCCTCAATATTAAGAACAGATTATCTTGTGGTCTGTAAGTATGTAGAGGTTCATACTGAAAACAATCGAGGTCTGACATCTTTTTTCTTATTAGCATAAACTTTGTTCATATAAATAAAAAGCCTGACTCTGAATCTGATTTGAAATGTATCAGCTGTATTCAAATCTTTCCCAACTCTACAAGTTCTCATGCCAAAAACAGTCAGTCTCTTCATTACTGAGAAATTTTCCAGCACATCGATGCCTTTAATGTTTAAGTCATTAGCTTTTCACACCCACGCCACCCGTCGTCCTGTCTGTAGATGGAGGATCTGTCCCTGGGTTTCCTGTCTGGGACGTTTTCCAGATTTATTCGGTGCTTCAGAGGATTTTCCTTGTCTTTGTGAAGACGGGGCTAAGCTCCGTGCAGCTGTTCCTGTTGTGGCTCAGTAAAAAGCCTCTGTGTGTCATATTAAGCCGGGCAAATAAACTTGAGCAGACTAAACTGTGACTCACTGACACACACACACACTGATAAACTCACGACCCCTAACCCACTGTGACCTTTGGAACAATGAGGAGAGGGCTGTGGGGGGTTTGTTCTGAAGACGTGGACGTTTTGATCAATAGATGAACAAAGTAAGCTCCAAGATTCTGAACTTAGAGTTGCTGCTAAATGTTTTTTTCACACTTCAGTTTATCACAAAGCATAAAAACTCTGAAGAAAATGTAAGCAGGACACAAAAGGACTACAACTGACTCAAACTTCTGTGAAGACAGATAGGTTTTGTTTGTTTTCATGTCTTGCCTCACTCCAGAGTCTGCGACAAGCTGATAGACACCATTCTTTAGACTGTGTGTGCAGTAACAAGGAAGAGACAGGCAAAACTCATCAACCACTATTTAGCTTAGCTCAAACACTGGAAATTAATGGGTAGTGTTAGCCTGTCTCTGACTACAGTCATCAAGTAAACTCTTCAGCAACTTTAAGTGGTCCTGTGTGCTTGCTGTGACCCTTTTTAGAGAGTTGTGTTATGTTATCTACTGTTAGCCTAAGATTGGCACTAGGGATGTAATGGTATGAAAATTTCATATCACGGTTATTGTGACCAAAATTATCTCGGTTATCATTATTATCACGGTATTGTTGCAGTGTGCTCAAAATGTTGAAAAAAGTTCTTTTACACAGTCTTGAAATCATTTTACCCCTTTAATATTATAATTTTAACAGTCCTTTTGTCTTTTTTGTCAATAATTGTGTCAGGACATGTCCTGTAAGTAAATTTGTTAAAAAAAAAAATTCATTAGAAATAAAAGTAAACAATTCTTGCAAGTATTTGTTATTATTTTGTGATAAATGCTTAAACTGTGTGTAATTACAAGAATAGAGCAAAACGAATTTGTACTTCATTTTTACAACAAGCTACGTATGCGCGCCTCTGTTTGTGACATACGGCTGCTTCATCAAGTGGCAGATGCACATAGTTTCACCTTTTTCAGGAAAAGAGCAACATCACTGTGAGTTATTAACACAGTGTGGTGATCAAACACGGTATAACGGTAATTTTAAAAGGACACAGTAATGATTACCGTGGGAAATTTTATCGCGGTTTACCATTATACCGGTAACCGTTACATCCCTAATTGGCACTTAATGTGATTTTGCTGAAGAGTTTTTCTGATGACTGTAGGCAGAGGCATGCTAAGTGTTTGAGCTAAACTAATTAGCAGTGGGCAAGCTCTGCCTGTCTCTTCCTTGTTACTGCACACAGTCAAAATCATGGTGTCAATCTGCTTGTCATGGACTCTGGAGTGAGACAAGACACAAAAAAACTAGAGAAATGTTGGCATATGCCTTTAAGGACATGATGGTATGAAGACCTGCAGTTACTATAAGTCAATCCTGAACCATAAAACAAATGAACATACAAGATAAAGTCTATTTCTTTCTATTTTACATTTTATTCCAAATAAATGTGTGCTTACATAGCACCCTGCAATCATGGAAAACATTGAGCATCATGAAGGAAAAAAGGGAAGTAATAATACAATTGCTAGATGAACAGTCATTATTAGGGCATAAATGACACATTTGTAATCCCTTTCCAATTGTGTCACTTACATAAGAACCATTTTCTTGCAAAATGAAAACATCCTTTGTCTTTTTTCTTGTCTCCCTATAATATTACTGCTCCATCAGGTCCTCGAGACTGAACACTTTTACACTGTTATCATCTTTGATATTTGTTATTATTTGTTAATAAGCAAACATAATATCAAGTAGGGATGTGTATTGGCAAGAGCCTCATGATTAGATACGTATCACGATACTTTGGTCATGATACGATAATATCACGACATCACAATATTATGATACATTGCGATATTCTACAGTAAACTAGGAAAAACCTAGAGACAGTGAATATGTAAGTTTTCCATTTTATTGTTATTGAAATATGTCAAATGCAGCGTTATATACATACACTTAACACAGAGTGCATCAAGTCAATTAAACTAATGTTGTTCAAGAAATGATTCTTGTTTTCCCTTTAGCAAAGTATTGAAATCATCCTAACCTGTAGTGCAGCTCAAACTGTAATTAAACACATGATGAACAAAGTGCTTTGAGTTACTGACAGCACAACAGTAAGTAAAAAAAAGTAACATATTTCTCTTGTCACTGTCTGAACTGAATAGTGCATGAAAAAGAAAACTGTGCATACATCTTTGTAAGTTACATTTCATTTCCAACTCTGATAAAATATACGTTTTTATTTACAAAAATATTGATACTAGGATTTGAAATATCGATATTATATCGGGAGTCAAAATATTGCGATAGATTGTGATAGCGATATTTTTTCACCCCTCTAATATCAAGTGCAAATACTCGGTCAAATGTGTCTGTCACACAGTGCTGCCATGTTTATATTCATATTGTAGATATTAGGGATGTGCGCGACTAGTCGTTTAATCGGTTAACCGCCTACTTATTTATTAATCGTTTAGTATTTTACTAGTTGGTTAAACGCTACATTAAGCATCATGCATCTTGTTCTTCACGCCTCTGCGCATAGCCGTCAAGTCTCCCGTTTTGGCCGGGAAACTACCGTATTTTATCCCTCTTTCCCGCCGTCCTTCCGTATTAATATTTTCCCGTAATTCTCCCGTACGAAAAAAAACATTCCTCTGCCTCTGCTACTAACTGAACACTCTCACTCGTCTGGTGAGAAATTCCACCTGCAGTATCCTGCATGTTTGTTTTCCTCCTCTTTTACTACCAAAGAGGCTGAATGACAAGATGGCTCACTACGTCTATCTTTCTTAACACCGGGGTGCATCGGTTCTATAGCGGATTTAGCGGATTTATAGCCGAGTGAGCATCTGTCAAACATGCGATCTTTGGGGTGAAGACGGGGCCGCTCGCTCGGACACACGGAGAGAGCTGAAGTGAGCGTCCTGAGGAGTAACGAGGAAACAAACGCTAATGTGAATGATGGCACAAAAGATACGGTTCTTAAGCCGGCTGCCCCAGTGTGAGAATGTGTTTGTTTTAAACAGGATGAACAAGGTGTGAGCTCATGAACACCTACGAGCTGATATGTCGTATTTGTTAGAAAGTAGTGGCGACGAAGATGTGCAGGTGCAGCGGAGCCTTTGTCCTGACAGTCAACACTTATTGAGGTGTTTGGTCGGCAAAGAAAATATAGATAAAAGCCCAAAATGATGCGCTCACAGACAGTGTTGTTCGCTACATTGCAAAAGAAGTGCAGCCCTTCAATACGGCTGAAAAGCCAGCAGTTACAAACGTTTGACAGATAGTACGAATTGACTGGGAGAAAGTACATGCCACAATTCCTGAACTGTATAAACTCCATTTCATTTAAGCCAGAGTTTTTATTGTTGTGTGAGTTTTGTTTTTTCTTTACAGAGACAGGGTCTATTTTTTTTTGTTTTTGACTAGTATAATTATTTTTATTTACATGCAATTTTGCTAAAAGATAGGCCATTTCATTTTCATTGCTTTTTTTTCTCTTTTTTGTTTGTTAAATTAACAATATTTTTTGTTCAATTTATTTTATTTAAAATATCCTGACCTTCCAATTACAGTTAAATATTCTTAAGAAATGAAAGTTTCTTGAATTGTGCACTAGTCTTAAGTGCCAGAGATTTCAGGGAAATTCTATTCTAGGCTACTATGTTGTACGTTTGGAATTGTCATGCTGCTGCATCCAAGTTTCATACCAAAGCAGTATTCATAATAAATGCCATGCATTGCATTGGCAAACGTATCAGAAATGTATTTTTCTTTGAATTGTTCAACTATTCAGTCAGTTGTTGTTACATCAATAGAATTTAAATTAACAGTTTGTCCTGAGTGTTTGGGCTAAAATAGTTCCTAAATACACATTTGCATGTTAAACTTTTAACTTAATATGTGTATTAAATTGCGAGTTTTCTTGCTTATAGACTAGTCGACTAGTCGCAAATAAAATTTGAGACTAGTCGGCGGGGAAATTAGTCGAAATTCACATCCCTAGTAGATATTGGTCATGCTAATGGTGTAAGTTCCTTGGCCTTGTTTATAGTCTGACTATACTTATTTTTTTTCCTTCGTAAGGAAATAGGCATATCTAAAAGACTGTATGTTGCAACTTGCTTCTTCATCTTCTGCTTTTTTTATACGTTCTTACTTATTTTAATATCCCTTAACTATTTTAATATCCATATTTGATATTTTACTGCTACTATAAAATGCACAAGAGGAACTGAAACAACAGAACTTCTCCTTGGTGATTAATAAAGTACTTCTGATTCTGATTTACAACCAAAGTCATATTTTTTTTTGTGCATTCTGTAGATTTTTTTCTGCAGCACCAGGTGATTTTGTTAAGACTAAGCCCTGTAAAGTTTGGAGAAACATTTAGACTTATACTGTGTAAATAATCTATTTTGTTTGTCTTTACTTTTGGAGCTCAACCAGAGGCATTAGTGTTTACATCAATCTTTTTTTTAAACCAGTTAAAAATCCCTCACAGGAGCTTCAGTCTGTTTCTGCCATCTGTTGAAATGACAGCAAACTATGTAAAGACTTAAATTGAAATAAATTAGAAAACTCAGTCTCATTTTGGCTGTGTGTTGGTTAGTTTAATCGCTCAGGAGAAGACCTCCCACACAGATCACTGCACAAACTTCTCATAAACCTCACACACACTCATGCACCCGTCAGGGTGTTTGTGTGTCTCACTCCATGTTTACCACTGACTTTATGTGTTGACTTTTTTCCAGGAAGCAACACATGCTGCATATGTTTTTTTCCCCCCGCTGTGTGGTCGGTGAATATTGCATTAATAAAAAAGCAGCTGTGACTCTGCTGCTCCACATCCAGGCTCATGTGCTCGCTCTCTCTCTTTTCTGCAGGGCATGCGCGTGCTGGTGGACGCACGGGACAAGCTTGGCATCAGCTGGCAGAGCTGTGAGAACGAGAAGCAGGGCATGCTGGTGATGTCGTGGGAGGGTCGAGTGGGGGGCTCGGGGGTCGAGCCCAGTGAATTTCAGCTGTATGTGATGGCACTTAACGCACTGTGGGCGGATACAGGAATACAGGAGGCGTACACACGGCGCTCCGAGTTCCAGCTGGTGAGTAGATAAACACACTACATGCCCTTATTCCAATGAAGCTGGGACAATTATCATGTTCACATGAGAACTTTAATTCCCCTTTAATTCCAAATAAAACTTAAATCCTCTTTTAAAAGACCTAATGCAAATGATAATTCTGAATAAAACTTAATTCTGAAGAAAGTGGCTGGTTTATTCTGATTTTAAATCTATATTAAATAATTCCTCAATCATGTATATCTTCATTCTGTTTTAAATGAATTCCAGTCGTTCTGCGCATGCTCGGTCCCTTGTCCTGCAGCGATGAGGCACAGGACACTGACTGGAACAGGATGGCTGCCCAAAGTAAACATGGGACTTCACCCAAGCCAAGAAAATTTGTTTCAGTAGAGCCTTACAAGATTTGGAAATGATTAATGAGTGGACAAGGTTTCCCTGACGGAGACACTGAACCGGAGTTTTTCTTTTGGTAGACATGAATACGTCACCACGTCACATCCACCCCCTGCCCAATCAGAACCATACCCAACCACCAGGACTAGAATAAAGGGGAATAAATGTGATTTCTATGTAAACCTTTTTTCAGACTATTATTTCCATGTAAACACGAACGGGAAAACTTTAATTCCAAATTATTTAATTATGAATAATTAATTCCTTGACCATGTTGTAAAACAGAATACCATCTGCAAATACTTTTCACATATAGTCTATTGAGTACATCACAAAGATAGAGCAATAACAATTGTTTTTGCATTGAATTTGATGCCTGCAACACATTTCAAAAAACTGGGTCAGAGGCAGCAAAAGACTGAGAAATTTGAGAAATGCTCAAAAAACACCTGTTCAGACCATTCAACAGGTGAACAGGTTAATTAGAAACATGTGAGTGGGAACACTGAGAAATAAAGGAGAGTCCCTGAAAGACTCAGTTGTTCACAAGCAAGGGCAGGACAAGTTTCACCACTATGTCCAATTTATACTATAATCCTACAGTTCGCCTATGCAAGCAGGAAATTCAGAGTGTTGCTTTAACTACAGTCCGTGATATTATTTATTTATTTATTAGATTTTGCACTATAAAAGATACATACGATAAAAGTGGAAATCTTAAGTAAACAAAGAAATGTGTCAGGAGAGGTCAAGAAGCCATTAGGCTTATGCAAAGGACCTCGCCTTTCAAAAAGATAAAGCAGAGAACAGTCAAGATTTCAGTAAGAACACAAAGTAATGCATGCATACATGTGCTCAACCATGTGTGAAGAAACAAAAAGAAATAATAATAATCCACAATAAAACAAACATAAACAGATTTAACAAAGACACAAAAAATATAGAGACCATATAAGAGTTGACAAAATTAGAATAAGATTTAAAAACATAGGAGAAAAACCAAAGTAAAACTAAGGTTTGTGAATTAAATGTAAAGAAAGTTTCATTTAAAAAATGTGTAATGATGAGCTTTCAGCTGCATATCATGAATAGATTTGGAGAATTCAGAGAAAGGGAGAAAACCAACACTGAATGCCTGTGACCTTCAATCCCTTTGGTGGTACTGCATTAAAACCCAACATCATTCTGTAAAGGATACAACCATGTGGGCTCATGAACACTTTAAAAAAACAGACACCAGCTTCTCTGGACTCAGCTGAGATGAACTGATGCAAAGTGGAAAAGTCTGCTGTGGTATGATGAGTCCACAATTCAAATTGTTTTTTTGGAAATCATGGACAAAATCTCCTAAGAGAAAAGTACCATCCAAATTGTTACCAGCACAAAGTTAAAAAGCCAGCATCTATGATGGTATGGGGGTGTGTTAGTGCCCATGGCATGGGTAACTTGCTCACATGTGAAGGAAACACTTATGCAGAAAGATACATAAGGATTCAGGAGCAACATACGCTGTCATCCAAGAGACATTGTTTCCAGGACAGCTTATTTCAACAAGACAATGCCAAACCACTGAGTGGGGTACTACACTGGCCTGTCTGCAGTTCAGATCTGTCTCCCATTGACAATGTGCAGCACATTATGAAGCAAAAAACATACAACAACAAAGACCCCAGAATGTTGAGCAATGGATGATGTACATCGAGTAAGAATGGGGAAGAATTTCACCTAGAAAGCTTCAACAGTCAGTGTCCTCAGGTCCTAAATGCTTATTGAGTGTTGTTAAAGAAAAGGTGATTTAACACAGAGGTAATTTTTTTCTTCTCCCAGCTTTTTGGGAACATGATGCAGACATCAAATTCAAAGAGTGAATGTTTTCAAAACAAAAAAAATATTACTTAGAACATGACATATCTTGCCTTTGGTCAAAAAGTATTTGAAGAACATTATATTCTGTTCATATTAACATATTACACGATGTCCTAACTTCATTGAAAGTGGGGTTTTTACACGAGACCAGGATTAAGTGGATGTTCTTTCTGTCACAGTTCCTGCTGTTGGGCTTCTTTTTTGAATAATAACTGATTTTAAATATAAATTACTGTTTCTAGTGACACAGATCCACAGTACATCCTGTACCTTGGGTTTATTTGGTCATGGTTTGGTTCTGACAGTCCTGGCTGGTTAAGAGCTCGTTTTTGCCATTCATCAACAGGCCTTCAAGGCAGATTTTACAAGACCAGCAAATGGTATCTACGGACAATATTGCTTTTTATTATATTGGGAAAAAATAATTTGTTTCACCCAAAAACCTTCCACCATCATCGTGGATGCATCACAAGGGCTATGTTGTAGGACAAGGGTCTTTTTATTCTAAAATTCAGGTGCTTTCCAGTTTTCCACCAGGCGCAGGTGTCATTTTTTTGGTGTTAACTTACAATGTCAAATAGTCTCCATTCGCACCTGCGGGTGTTTTTTTTTTTTTTAATGAGTCGAGGTCAGATACAAAGCCTCCATGTTCCATCTTGAGGACACAGAAGTCAACTGTTCCCTAAACCACATAAAATGTGGTCTGAAGCCTGTGGTGAAGGGTGTTCCTGCTTTTTAGAGGTGCATCAGAAAGATAGAAACATCTGCACAATCAAAACACACTGAATTGTTTTGCATTACAGTGTACACATACTCCTTAATTTAACATTAGATTAGTTTTTGATTAATTTAATGAAGTTATTTGTGAAACTAGAACTGAGAGGCAGTAATAGTTTTTGATGTTTGTTAATGCTATAGTGAAATATAACTTAAATCAAGCATCTGCGCAATTAATGCTGTGTATTTGAGATAATCGAAAAACCCATTCCATTTGAAAACCAATAACAACTTGTTAAGGAATATGGTCTATCATATGTCAGTCATGATCATTCCCTGATCAAGTCAGTCTGCTTTGTTGTAGATGCCTCACAAACCAAGGATGTTACACATTCAGACGACATAGAGGCCATAGATGTGACCATTGCTTACAGGAGACACAAGTGGTTAAAGTTTTGGTTCAGTTTTACTCAATAGAATGCTAATGGCACAATATCAAAAGTTTAACTCCAGTAGGTCAGCTTTTTTTCTTGTAATGAGTTTTGATCATCTTAAAATGGTGTTTTATGCTTCCATTAACATTTTTAAGCAAGCTTTGTTCAGATCATAACATATATCTGCTTGTTAAGCTACTTAAGTGACTGATATTCTGCTAAATTCATATATTATATATTTGATTGTTTGATTTAGATTTTTAATTGACAGGATTTATAGTTGAGTTTGGATAGGCTTTTACAACATTTTGTACAGGTAAGTATTCTTACGTTGCTACAGACTCAAACTTTGTCTTCTGTTAAAGCAAATAGAGTACATTTTTATAAGACCACAACAGCAGATGCTACTTTGGTTATAATTTGAATCACACTCTGAATATGCTTGGAGCTATATCACCTGCAACAGCACATTAATGTTGATTAATGTTCATCACACAAAGTAATGTAAAGTAATATATCATACCTTGATTTAAGGCATTGTGTTTGGCATTCAGGCCATTTGCAGGTAGGAGTTTCTTTTCCTGTAAGTTAGCAAAAACAAAAATAAATCAGATCCGATACAGCAAACATTGAATGTCTAATGTGTATGTGTCTACCAGGAAAGGCACTTACCTGAATCTGGTGCTCTAGATCTGATTTGCTCCTGAGGATTGGTAACCAGGAAGTGCCAAATGCTAACACACTTCTGCATTTCTGGACTCATTCCTGTACCGCTGCATTAGGGCTGTCACTTTTCCCAAAAATTAAACTCAACTGGCTTTTGAGTACTCACATTAAGAACCTGAGATATCTGAGCCCCACCTTTGCCTGTCCTCCTCCTGAGGTGTACTTCCTGTTTTTGAGCCAGCAGGACACTTAGTGTCGGGCTGCTTTGGGAGTGCCCTCTGTTGGATTGGGTGGTTCACTACCCCAGGGACCCTAATACTGCAGGATTGACATGTTCAATTCAAATTTATATCTGCAGCTGGATTATGTATTTTCTCTCCTGTGCTCAATTTATATTCGATTATAAAGTCTAAGGTGACGACCCTAGCTTGCCCTAAGTTCCTTATTGTCAGTCCAATAGTCATCCTTTAGTTTAATGACTGACCAGGAGTCATCATCAGTCACAGGTTACTCACAGGCCACCCTGATGCTTCACTTTGATACGTCTCAATAGACAAAGAGCATGAATAAGTGTCCAGTCACTTCACTTTCACATCAGTGAGCACATTTCATTGCCCATAAAACTCAGTCTAGGGATGTGTACCTTTCACATTTGAACCGATACCATACCTATGCCCGGTACCTGGGAGTCGGTATCGGTACTCAGCGGTACCAATTTTTGTTACTTTTGCGTGTGTTTATGGGGTAATAAATATTAATTTGTTTAATATTAAGATCTCAATTTTTTTCAATGTAAATTTATTTCTCAATATATAAAATTTGACAGATATATATCAAAACAACATTCAACTGTTTGTACTGTAACATTGTAGTTGTTCCAAAAATCTCTTCAACAGGAAAACCAGTAACTAAAATGAACCACAACTTAATGAATTAACTGCTGCTGTGCTGTGTTCAAGTCCGGTATGGAAATTCACCTACTCTATCCAATAGTTTGCCTGCTTCTTCCACTCCCTCACAGTCACAAGGATGCGTTTAGGTACCTAAACATGGCACCGTTTGATTTTACGTGAATCGGTACTCGGCAGTACCTACAGAATTCGGTCGGTACCTCTTAAAGTACCGAATTCGGTACCCATCCCTAACTCAGTCAACCTATTTTCTTTAAAGCAAAACAATGCAAATCAGACTTGGGCATTAATTTGACTGGTTCTTTCATCTTCTTCTGCTGTGAGTTCTCCTCAGCTAAACAAACCTTTACAAAAATGTCCGAGTGTTTCATATTTGATACTCTCTTAAGCTGTGTCAGATGTTTTTCCTGCTCTGACCTGTGATATCAGAAGTCTAGAAAAGCAGATTTCCCTGAAGTAAGCGATATAACTCAGCCAGAGGTCGCAAAGCAAATTAAATCTACTCATCAGCATTACAGAGAAGTCACAGTAAATGAGTGCTGTGTTGAGTGAAGCCTGAGAGACTGTTTTTTTATGTTTGAGTGACGTATCTGCCCCTTTTTTGTTTGTTCGGAGGTTTCCCAAAATCATCATCATTTTCTTTTGATGGCAGCAGAGCCTAGAGGCCTGTGAAGTTTCATTTGCTACTCTGCTCTGCTCTGTCTTACATTAATATCTATTTAACGGAAATTGATGAAAAGTAAATGCAGCATGTTTTTCAGACATTATGATAAAATGGCACCTTTACTGAGGGCGATATCAGAATAAGTCTCTAACTTGCAAGTCCAAAAATCACCATTGAAGCATTGGTTGCAGTTCCAAGTATGCTCTTTCCTAATATTTAAAGCCTCTTATTCATTTGTCAGGCCACTTTTGGGAAATTTAAAGGTGTTGAGTGTAGAAGTTGGCAGCATCTCCCTGAACAGAAATGGTGAATATAGGATATGTTTCTATTTGTAAGTACAGTCCATTGAAATGGGTGTACAATAATCCTCATAAAACTTCTGTTTTCTTTTTATTAAGTTAGAAAAAGCTTTTTATATTTATGTACTGCAGGTCTCCCCTTTGTGGAGGCTGACATGACGATCAGTCATGTTGTCTACGGGTGGGTTTGGGGACAAAAAGAGTGAAAATTGATTTTTGAAAACACTCTGGTAGCCGGACCTGAAATCTTTCTGGATGGCATGCAGAGAAGAAGAGAGAGTGGGTAATACAAGAGAAGAAAACAACGTGGTGTTTGTTGGAAGAGGAAATGATAGAGTATTGATGCCTTGTACTGAAGGATTTAACTTGCCCTGTTCATGATCCTTTTTGGTCTTCATTTGCTCTCATCACTGAGTGATCTGAGGTAGGGCCGGGGAATTAATTGAAAAAAAAATCGAAATGGACATTTAGACCCTATAATCGAAGTAATTTTACTCATGATGATTATTTTGATTATTTTCGCTGTGCAAGTCACGTGACTGCGCCCCCTCCATAAAGTCTACATTCACTTTCGCCAAGAGCAAGGGTGTGCCACAAACATGGAGGAGACAAGCGGCAATCTATCAGATGACCGAGTAGCCAAGAAAAATACTGTCTCCATTGTTTGTGCACATTTTGGATTCTGTGCAGAGGACATCGAGCAGAAAGAAGTTAAGTGTAGATAATGCAGGAAAACCGTGTCGATGACCATCAGTATCACCACTAATTTGTTCCAGCATAGCATGAAATAATCGTTAATTAATCGTAATCTGGTAAGATCTTCAACTAATCATGATATTGAAATTAGGTAAAATCGCCCAGCCCTAATGTGAGGTTTTTGTAATGGACGGGCTCATTCAAAAATCTGAACGCTAGATGTTTTTAAAATGCCAATTTCTACACACTGCACTTTTAATATCAAAAGAGATTAATAAAACTCATGAGTCTGTCTGGAAAAGTTTGTCTCTAAAGTGGTAGAGAGATGCTAATTTAAACCTCAGTGCAGTTTGGATTTGTTTCAGGCCTGTACAGTATAAAAGAACCAACAATTTACTGTGACAATGTCAAAATGCAACATGACAATAAAAATATCATTATTTGTCTATAGTAATCTCTATAGTAATCTAGTAATCTTTAATTCATCTTATGCACCAATACAACTAATTGACCCCTTTGTCAAGCTCCGCCCTTTCCAGGAAGGTATCCTCTGTTAAACCCGTCTAACTTATGAACTGGGTTGCTGTTACCAAGTCAGACTACCATGTTGTTGTTCCACGGTAGCTTACTAAAAGCTTTTCACTCTTTCCAACTACAATTAGGCCTAAAACATCATGAAAAGTAATGCATTTGTTAGATTATCACAAAGAACAGAACATGAAAGTTTCATTTTTTTTGTTTACCACAGATGAGGAATGTAACAGTTGCCAGTAAAATTATAAACTGTGGTAAAATTTCAGTTGGTTAGTATTATTGTATCCTGTTTTAGTTACCGTTTAACCATGTTTGATTACCACACTTTGAGAAAGTATCATCAGTGGAAAAACTCAAGGACATGGTCTATAACAAGCAGTAGCGTAAACACCAAGTTTATATTTGGTCATCTCAGAATCTTTGAACTTGTTTATGAAGAGAAACCTGTTGAAAGTTTAACTCTTTTTCTTTTCATGCATTTAAACACTGTTTAAGCATGTATATCATAATAATGAGAAATAATTGCCAGAATTGTTTACTTTATTTCTAATGAAAAAAAGGTGAACAAATTTACTCAAAGGACAATTCCTGACACATTTATTCACAGAAGAACAGGCAGGCTGTTGTAATTAGAGTATTTCAAGGGCTAAAAACACCAGAAAAGGGCAAAACTCTGTATTGTTGTTCTCCTTGCTGCAAGTAAAATTTCACTTGATTGCATCCAGCTGCTTCTTGTCATCTTTTTTCTGAATTATATCAGGTGTTGGTACGAAAATTGAAAGCACTACTGAGCAATCTTAGGACTGTAAAGGAAAAAATCAAAAGACAGTCTTCAAGTGTGTGTTTCAGTACTTTTCGAACATTTTGAGCCTGTAATATAAAAAAATACCAGGATAATAGTGATAACCGTGATAATTCTGGCCACAATAACTGTGATATGAAATTGTCACAGCATTGCAAGCCTACCACAGAGCTTAGTATCAACAATGATCCAACACAACATGAGAAATCCCACAGGCTTATAGTGAACTTTAGTGCAACGTGTTGCTAACTTCCGCGTTTCCCTACAAAAATTTATCACCCCTGCACCACACTTTTAGTCTGGCCTTCTTGCCAGTGAAGTCCAAGTCCAGTCATGGTAGGAGTCTCCATGTGCGATGTGTTTGGCTGTTATGACGCAGCAGATTACTTTTATTAGAAACGATGACTCTGATTGACTCAAACAGGAAGTTCCTAACCAGAGTTTTAACCCTTCACGGGTGTTATCGTAGCATTTTATTACAGACTTGTCGTGTTTACGGCCTATAGCTCTGGTGTCTATAAACAGAAGAAAAAGACATCAACATCTGGGAAACAGTTTGGTGCTTGGACGTAAAACAAGCAAAAGTAGCAGCTAAACTCTTAGAGTAACTGTTTATACAGGCACAAACAGATCTCCTCCTCTTCTCCAGATATCATAGTTAATCTCTCTCTGCCTGAAGAAAGCCAAACAAACAGTGATTTGTATAAAGCAGCCACTTCTCCTAGTTTAAAGAACAATTTATAAACAGCAGAGCATCTGGAGAAGCACTCTGTCTCGTAAGTAACTCTACAAGAGTCGACAAATCTGCTGTGGAGGCGCAGACAGACTGTTAATAACTCCAAACGCTGGAGCAGAATGTGAATCCGAAACCGGAGTGTCGACCTCCTGCAGCAGATGGTGTCGTCGTCAGAGCGGGTCGTATTGACTGCGGCGGTCTGTTTGTTGTGTTTTGGATTTCTTTTCAGAGCTGTACATTTGACGTTTGACCTCCTTGTTGCTCACTTATCAGTGACAAAACAATCTGGAGTCAGACAGAAGCCCCTCTGCTCTCACTTAACATACTGTATGAGTGTGTGAGCGAGACGTCAGCACACAGCTCTGGGTCAGACTGCCTTGTCTTATCTGGAGTCTCCCTGTGATAAAGTCGTTAAGGCACAGCTGCAGAGGCCTTCAGACATCTTTCAGGCTTAAAGTATAAGGACGCTGATATTCTTTATTGTCAGCAAATTCCATTTAATCCAGAAACAACAATAAATGAAAGTATAATCTGTGAAGTCAGAGCTATATCTCACTCCTGTGTGTCAAAGAGTGTGACTGTTGTGTGAAATATCTTTGAATAGTCAGGGAAGGTTTAGATCTCTTATTAATATGAGCTTTCTCTCTAATATCCATGGTTATCAAATCTAAATGGTAGCACGTGCCTGACTGCAATGCACGTGAGCAATTTAGTCAGCAGGCTCTATAATTGGTCCTCTGCAACAGGATGTATGAGCTCTGGTCTCTAAGTACAAACTCCAGTTCAAATGAAGTTGGGACATTGTGTACAACAAAAATATAAACAAAACAACATGATTTGCAAATCTTTTTCACCTTATATTCAATAAAATAGACTAAAAAACAAGATGCTTCATGTTCAAACTGATCAGCTTCATTGTTTTGTTGTAAGTATTCACTCATTTTGAATTTGATGCTTGCAACATGTTCCAAAAATCCAGGACAGGAGACAAAAGACTCGGAAAGTTGGAAACAGGTGGATGTCATGGTTGTGCATTAAAGGAGCATCCCTGAAAACTGTCATAAGCAGGATGAAAACATTTGTTTACCATTTTGTGAATAACTGCCTGAACCAATAGTCCAACGGGTGAGAACAATGTTCCTCAATCAATTAAAAAGAATTAAAGGATTTCATCATCTACAGTCCATAATATCATAAAAGATTAAGAAAATCCAGAGAATATTCTGTGTGGAAACAGCAGGGCTGAAAATGAACATTGAAAATACGTTGCATACACGGCAAAAGAACAGCAAGAACACACTCCAGAATGATACTAATGCTATTATTTACAAGATTTATACATTATTTAGACAGAAAATACTGACAAATCACCTGTAATTCTCTCGGGTATGGCTCATTGAATCTTTTCTTGCTCTCTTGCTCTCTCTCTCTCTACCTCTACGGCTTGGTCAGCTTATTTACTTGAGGAGTTATGGCAGTTTTAACCATGCACGTCGTTTTCTTTCGCCGAAGCTTCAGGTATAGACAGAGTGACTGTCTTCTATCAGTTGTACAAGACAGAAAAATCATAAAATCCAAAATTTAACCAGACTTAAGAGTCCATTTCCAGAGGGAAATCTCTGCTGTCTCTAACTTTCGCTGAGGCCAAACAATGCAAACTACGCATGTGCGCTTCCCATGAGGCTGCTTCATCCAGGAAGAGACTCACAGTTCTGGCATTTCCAGGCATCACCGTGCATTTTTGAAATATTGTGGTTATCAAACATAGTATAACAGTAATTTTTATAGGACGCGGTAATGATTACCGTGGGAAATTTTACCACGGTTTACCATTTTACCTGTAACCGTTACATCCCTAGTGTGCTATTGTGCTGATTTTACAGATGCAATCCACAGTGCATCCTATTAGTAGATCAGATTTGTGCACGCTTTCAAGTTTGCACATGTTTTTATGCACGTACACCTTTAGTAGATCATGCCCAATGTGTCTCTAGCATCTGATAATCCACATGACATTTTTATCATTTATCTGATTGTATTCAGATGTTTTTGTCGTAATGTTTTGATCTGATCATATTGATTAGAGGTACCATAAAAGTATGTATCAAATATGATACAGCATGCTGTAAGTAGTTCAGTGTTTGATTCAAAAATTGGGAAAGAAAAAACTTGTCTTCAAAAATCTAGAATCCTTTGCAGGTCTGTGAGAACCAAGACATGAAGATTTTACTCTTGCTGATATGATGTCTAGGTTCAAAGGTCATTTACTTCCAGTGCTGTCTTTCACTGAATAAATTCTGTAGAAGAGAGGAGGAATGGGCCAGTGTATAGGAGTTTTAATCTTTGGATTAGCTGACACAAAGAAGAACATACTGTAACATCAGCCTCACTCTTTCAAAGAAAGAAAACCAAAATGTCTGCTGCGGTGTAAATCTGCTGAGTTAGATATCTCCACCTCCCCCTTTTCTCTCCCTCTTTACTCTCGGAGAGGTTTTCCGGGGATACCACAGTCAGCTTTTCCCAGGCAGGGCTGGAGCGGGGCCACGGGCTGACAGGGAGAGCCAGGAAAGACAGTAAGGAGAACAAACTGAGATGAAGGAGAGGAAGAGAGGGAGGGAGAGGACAGTGGAGGGGAGCAGAGGATGAGAGAGAGCGAGGAGACAGTGGAGAGAAAAACAAACTGAAAGCGAACATATGCAAGAATTTTGTTTACTGGCAGGCTCCTCTGTGTTCCCACCACACCCAGATAGCAGATTGATATAAGAGAAAATCCCCAGGCCTGTGAGTCCTGCTGTGACAGTAAACTGCTGCTGTTGTCTTCACATCCTGAGCGTGCGTTTTACTGTAAAGGAGACTTTGAAGCTCCACAAAGATGTAAAGAGGCTATAAATGCTGCAGCAGACGAGCGCACACACTTCCCACATGTGGTTGACGAGATGAGATTTCAGCCTGGAAGTCTCCTGCTGTCCTGGCCATACTGGATATACAATATGAAATGTAAAGTGTTGAGTGAGTGGAAAATTCTCCTCTGTGTATATTCTCATATCTGGGCTTGGTTTTGTCTTCTTCTTCTTCTCTCTGTGCTTCCTCGTGTGCGTGCGTGGGACTGTATGAGTGTATGTCTGTTGTGGATCAAACTTCTTCCCCGCAGTTTCCAAAAAATGTTTTATTAATCAATCACCTATTCTCTTTTGGTTTAAGTCTTATTCTAATAGTTTTCAGCAGTGTTTCTATCAGGTTTGGCATAACTGTGTGTACTTCATTGATAAGTGGGACAAAGAACACTTCTATAGTAGCTGTTTTTTATTAAGAATGAGAAAATAACTTGTACTTTTTTGCTTTTAAATAAACTCTATTTTATCGGGTGCCTATTATATACCCACGCAGAAGCATTACCTGTTACTCCTAGCATTTGAGCTAAGCTAACTAGCAGTTGGCGATCTTTGTCCGTCTTTTACTTGTTACTATTGGCCCTTTTCCATTAGTCCGACTCTACTCTACTCGACTCTACCCGGCTCTACTCTACTCGCCTTGTGCTGCTTTTCCATTAGCCCCAGTCGCCTGCCCAACAGGGTGCAGTGTCGCTTTAAACAGCTGAGCGGCACCGCGGTGACATCATTTTGAGCGCGACACAACAATCTGTGGCTTTTTGTCACAAACCGAGTAAAAAAGGAAAGCAGAAGAAGGCTGCAGGTGGCAAGAAGAAATACCCCTTGAGAAGCACAGGAGAGTTTTGGAAGCTATACAACAGAATGAAGCCGAGGACGAGAGCAATCGAGCTGCAAAGAAAAGACGTATGAGGGTAAGCTAATGGTAGTTACTGCTAGCATGCTATGTCGTCGTGCTCATGACTCATCGATGATGACATTGTCTGACCAATCAGACGTCATCTTTAGTATCAACTCAGCTTGCTTGGAACCAGAGTGGAGTAGGTACTAAAATTAGCTTGTTTTAGGAGGTACCAGGCTAGTGGAAACACGCTGCAAATCGAGTAGGGCCGAGAAGATTAGGGCCAAGGCGTGCTAGTGGAAAAGGCCATAACTGTACAGTCAAAAGAATAGTGTCGACTTGCTTGTCAGGGACTTGGAAGTGAGGTGAAACACGTAAAAACAAAATGCTGGAGTGTTCCTTTAAAGAATCAAGGCATACAGTTCTCTTGATACAGTTTCATTCTTAGTTGTCTGGGTCATGACATGAATGCAGATATTTGTCACATGGTTTTTGTGCATGAAGACCAGACGCACTGCTTAGCAAGCAGCAGTCAAACATGACAAACTAGAAGAGCTGTACTTGAGAGGTTGGATCGTAAAAACTCTGTTGATCATGTTATAAATGTGTAGAGTATGTTAGAACCATGACAATCATTAGATCTGCTGCTGTTTTGAAACCATTTACATCTGCTTTTTGCCCTCCTTAAAGAATGTGGGTTCCTAATCCAACACCCCACTGTAAGTGTATATTTTTATGTAGATTTTGCAGAATTTTAGCAAAAAGAGCACAGGGTCAAAAACAACTCAGGCACACCCAGTCACACGCAGCAGCAGACAGACACCTGTAGCCGGGAGCACACACACTCGCTGCAGTGTGTGAGCTTATTCAGGTCTTTGCAGTGATAAAGGCCCTAATCTGTCCATACACGCCATGAATGGAGACATTCCTCCAGCTTTACTCAACCCCACACACACACACACTAACACACACCAACACACACACAAACACTAGGGCTGGGTGGTATGGACTTAAAATGTAATTTCTTACTGCTAAAATGTTTTAAATAAAAAAACCTCACTATTTTGAAATGATAAAAAGTTGTCAAAACACCAGAACTGTAAACTTTGATATGAAAATGAAGAACAGTCTTTTAACCCTTAATTTTGTCATTACTACAGTGAGGATGTGCAACAAACACATCAACACCCTAAATTTATCACAATAATATAAAACTGTTTTTTCTAATGTGGTAAAACATTTTTTATGGTATAACAGCTCTGCTTTCACACCTTGTGATGTCTTAATCTTACTGTTAGCTACCTTTCAGCTGCCTAATCCCTGTTGTATGAAATAATCTTTTCACTCAGCATTGGGTCTGACACTTAGTTTTCTAAATCAGCATCAACTTATTCATATACATGATAATGTCCAATCTTAGGGCTGTGTGATACTGCCTTAAAATAAAATCCCTGACTTTTTTCCCGAAAAACTCAGGTTATGATTTTATTGATAAAAGACCTGCAAGTGGCACAAAAGTTTAAGAATTAAGTTTTACTTTTGTGCTATAAAAATATGTTCCAAAACTAAACAGAGTTTCCTTCTAAAGGCTATGTTACATGCTGGTTTTTTTCATTTTTTCATAAAATGTTAATAGTGTAGTTAAACGTCGGCAGGTTTGCCTCCATGAACACTAAATTCTGAGCTGTTTTCACAATATATTAACACTCTCTGGTCAGCATTTCATATCATTTTAGAAACAAAAACAAATCTAAACATGTGCTTGTGCAAAAGCTGACAAGACCTACCACAATAACATCAGTAAATTTTCAGTATTTGTATTTTTAGACATTGCAACAACTTACAGTAGGAGTATTCTGTATTCTGTAATGTTTTAAATATTCTGCAAAAAGTAATTTGAGTCAATCGGTTTAATCAGTTTAATCAATATATTGCCCAACCCTATCAAACCTTAAATTTAATGTTAAAGTATCAATATACAAGATGTGTTTATTAAATAATTGGACTGTATTTATGTATGTGGTTCACAGTCCCACTGAGTGTTATAGACTAAAGGTTGTGTGTTTACACATAATTGATGTAAGTTTACTGTAAATCACGTCTGTAGTTCACTGCTAGCTGCTTTTTGCTGATGCATCTGAAAATTATTATCAAATGTTTTTAGAGACCCTGCATGTCACACGCAAGATTTTGTGAAATAAGAGAGGACGCCCAAGATGATGAACATCCTGGGTGCCCATGCACTTAAAAACTTCTGAAAATATTCAGAAAAAACACACAAAATAATCACGACTGAGTCTAAGACTGAGAGTAGATACTGGTCAAGAGACTGTTCCACAAATTTTGCATAAAAAATTTGAAGAAGACACTAGTGTTTGCCAAAGTTGTCCCAAAATGCAAATGAGACATTATGGCACAACTTGAAGGAAACACAAATATTTAAGAAGTTGTTTTATGAGATGAAGGTTGGATTAATAGGATCCTGAAACAAAATGGTAGTGCGTTAGGAAACACAACAACAATTAATTAATTTGATATTAAGGGGATCATTTTAAATAAGTTGGTTACAGAAGAGTCAAAGGTGAATCAACACTGTTACGAACTAGTTTTAGAAAAAGTTCTGAAAAAGAGACGAAAACTGTGGAAAAATTGTTTTTTTCTTCGTCAGAACACATGAAGAATATCCCACTGCGCTCTTGGTAAAGCAGTTTCTGAGCCAATAACACATCACAGAGCTTCATCACCCTTCCTTTCACCTGATCCAGCACCTTGTTGCATCTTCCTTTTTCTTTTTTTATCAAATCTGTGTTCATAGTATCATGTTTTGAGTCTGTGTCAGATGTTAGGAAAAGAGCTATGGAAGTCTTGAGACAGCTGTCTGAAGAAGATGTGCTGCACTGCTCTGATGAGCAGAATGAATGCAGCAGAGTGTTGATGCAGAAGGGGAAGAGACAGGAGAAAGACTAAAAAATGTTTGTTACCTAAAACTGGACTGCTGTTTTAGTCTAGTTTTTAATAGCTAAGACAAAGTCGCCCAGCCCTACTACAAAGACTCATCCACTCACATACACAGAGCTGTACTTTCCCATTGTACTGGTATAAATCTGAATTACAGGGGACTCAAACTCGACCTCAGCGTGCTAAAATGAAACTACTCTGATGTCCAGTGTTGTGGCTCTGCTGCTTCAGCGTTCCGGCTCTTTCCTGAAGCGCTGATGTGCATCAGTTCGTGTGTGCGTGTGAACATGTGTCAGTCCGTGTGTTTGCATATCCCTTCATCTCTGGGAATTCCCCTCTCCCTGCTCCGTTCCCTCCGCTCAGCCCCTCCTCTCGTCCACATCCAGCTCGGCCAATCACATTCCCTTGCTTTGTGTTTCCTCCTGCGGCGACAGCGTAGGTCAGCGCCGGGGTCCCGGGGTCACCTTTCACTAGCACAGGGGTCTCGTTTCCTGGTTGTTGTGCGACATGTCAGGGCCTGAAGAGATCAATCTGCAGACATGCGGAGAGAATTGGGAAACTGATGTGAGGAATTTAATTTAGGACAATAAGAGAAAGTGTTTTTTAATCAGGCATTTGTTTGTGAGTGTTTGATGGGGGTGCTGAAATGTTTCTGAGTTTGTCCCACACTCTAATCCCTCCCCACTCTGTTTCACGCACAGCTGTTTCCTGTGTTTTAAAAGAGAGAGAGGGGGAGAGAGAGATTTACTTTTATAGTGTGAATGTGAATCATCAGGAATCAGAAGAATAAAGGGGTTTAGTGGAGCTTTGAGCAAATTTTAGCAACATTTAGTGCAGTTAACAAACAGTTGAAATTAAGCCGATGGTAAATCCTGCAGTTATGATGTTTTAGATTGTACCTCTTTGTATGCTTTAAGCTCCTGCTGGTTTCTGTTTATCTCTGAGCCGTATGAAATCAATTAGAAGCATCTGCAGACGTGTGTGAGCTGTGGGATCCATTACACTGAAGATCAACCTGCAGTGAAAACACATCACAGCTCAGCGATACCGACAGAGCAGACTGGATACTCATTGTGATGGATTATGAGCCTAATTGTGTTTAATTTAGTACAGAAATAAAAAGAACACACAGCTGAAACTTCTCCAAAGCCGACCACTTTTAGATGATCTGGTGGGAGACTTCAAACCTCACTTTTACTGTTTGAACTGGAGGCAGCTGAGGGCTCTCTAACCCTGTGTTGTGGCTGATTTAGCTCAGCGGTTTTCATCGAGACCCACCATCACCTTCTTAATGAGAGCAACAGAAATTAAAGAGTAAGAAAAAAAAACTCAACCATTGAAGTTTTTTCATGATAGTGGTTTGGACCTGACATGAAAGAAAATTCAATTAAAAAATTAAACAGGAGAAAACATGTTTGAAAACGGCATCATTACAGGAGTACTGAGAGTGAGCATGCTCTATAGCTGTGATTCACTTTTAGATATATGCCTGATCAAAATACACACTTTAAGATGAGTTTTATAGCATCAAAATAGGTTATCTATGAATGCTATTCCTTAGCTTCGCGGTCGGGTCGGACAGGGCTGGACTGGCCTGGATACTCAACTTCGGGAACAAGACAATTAAAACTAGAGCAAATTTATATCATTCTGACTCGTCTTCGAGCACTGGGCTGTAAGTAGAGATACATAGCCAGCTACAATACTACGATACTAAGTTTTCCAAAAATGGCTTGTTGTTACACATCAAAAACTACCGCTACGTAACTAGAAAGAGATACATTACCTCGTCGCTTTGCATCCTGTAAGCTGTAAAGCAATGCAGAGTTCTGAGGAAGTTCCGAGTTGCATTCACTAACATCACAACAAACGCACGCTTTGGCTTGGGTCACGTCTTTACTGCAGTCGCCGCGCATGCTCATGGGTAGCAGAGTCTTTATGTCGCCGGAAACAGATTCTCCTCATAGCACCTTTAATGTATAGTCCGGCTGGGACAGAGCCCACAGAAAGTGTTTGAGGAGGGCTAAACCTCTCAGAAGCACATCTGAAAGGTGACTGGATGATGGTTTTGTCAGTCACACTCATCAAAGAGCATTTTTTCTGACGTTCACAGCAGTAGACAGCAGGCGCTGCTACTCCAGTTATTTATTATTATTATTATTTTATGTTTATTTGTATTGGGACAGTATTGAGCGAGGAAATGTTGTTGCACACTGCAGCATTTATAGCCCAGCCCTACTCGGGCCTTTAAGGACATAAACACGACAATGGGGTGTCTGTGGCTGGTTGGGTAGTGCATTTGGTCGGTGCATTTGGTCGGTGCATTTGGTCAGTGATCGGGAGGTTGCAGGTTCAAGCCCAGCACCAGGTGACACATGGGGATGTGTCCTTGAGTACGACACTTAACCCTAGTTAAGTTAATGTGAATGTGTTAGAGATACTGATGGATAACTAACATAAAAAACTCAAAACAATGAATGAATGTGTGAGTGAATGGGTGTGAATGGGTCAGTGTGACCTGCAGTGTAAAGGCGCTGTTTAAGCTCAAGTCCATTTACCATTTAAATACTTTTAAATTAAAGACATAAAACCCAACAAGCTCAACAACAAGTACAGACAAAACTATACAAGAATACAGGATGATACAATAAAACGGTAAAACAGAAGCACATGATCATCAATGACTACAAGTCTGGGGCCTCTTTAAGAACTGTTTCAGGTTGAGTTCAAAATGATTCCAGTTAAAGTTGATACAGCAATAGCTCCAACCAGAAGAGCCAATAAGCTGTTTGCTAACCCTGCACAGCCAGCGCACCATGCTGCCAAAGTTGCCAAGTGTGTCGATTCTAAGGAACTCTGAACTTGTTTTTCTCTACAGTCACTTGAATAATTTTTGGACTTGTTTCTGAACGTGTAGTTGCTCATTTTATCTAACACGTCCACACCCTTTCATGCCCATTTACACACCACTGACGCAGCAGTGGGAGCAACTTGGGGTTAAGTGTCTTGCCCAAGGACACATCGCCATGTGTCCCCCTGATCACTGACCAAGCGCACTATCCCACTGCGCCACAGACGCCCCCAATATTCTTAGTTCCCAATATTCTCAACTGCAAGTTAAACCCTGAGCAAATGTCAAATGTTGGATGAACTTGAGCTCGCACAGCACATCTCTGGTCATCTGATTTCTAAAAAAACACTTCTATTGAGCTGCTCACTCTCGCCCATTCATAACCATGACTCAGGGAGCAGCTCGAGGTCGAGTGTCTCAAGAACACTTTTGACATCTGACTGCAGGAGCTGAGAGTCGGACCTGACCTTCAGGCTGAGATAAAACAGACTTTACCTCTGATCCACAGCCAATCACAGCTATGATCTGAGCATTTTCACAAATCACAGTCATTCAAACAGTCTGGTTCAGTCTGGGTCAGCACACGCACACAGTCAGGAGTCAAATCATAAGATGAGTGGAATTTTGATAGATTTCCTTGAAGGTGCAGCCTGTCATGAAGATTATTGTAAACATATGACTGGAGTCAGGACTGTCAATAGTTTATACTCAGAGTAATATAAGCTTTATTCTGATGTGGATGACCTGAGGTTCAACTTTGACTGTTACCTGAACTCAGGTCTCTAAGCCATCAACTGTTTCTTACATCACATCCAAAGATTTTGATTTCTTTATCTTATAGAGGAGAAAACTCCAGAGCAACAATGAATATGGGAGGACAGACTTTAATACCAGATTATCAGGGCGTGTTTTTTAATGTCACCGCAGTGCTCTGCGAGGTCGTTATGCTTTTCCATACACAGTCACAGTCCTCGTTTGTTTGATAGTTACTTTTTCAGTGACAAACTTTCTGTTCCGGTCAGTGTTGTCTAATTTTTTAACTGACATATGAAGCAAGGCCGATAAAAACAAACCCAAAACAAGCAACCTTCTGCTATTTTTTCTCAGTGATATATCCCTTTTTTCAAGAGAATTCAACATTAAACACGTTTTAATTTTCCTCTATGTTCATTTCAGTTTCACAGTGACATTTTTTCTTATTAGGCTCTTAGTATACGTATTCAACTTCCTTGGAACATCCTTTTCTTTATGCAGAAGTGAAGGGAGGGACTGCTGTTATTACCTCCGCCAAGGAGGTTATGTTTTCGGGAGAGTTTGTCTGTCTGTCCGTCTGTCCGTCCGTCCGTCTGTGAACAAAATAGCTCAAAAAGTAATGGACAGATTTTGATGAAATTTTCTGGGATTATTCAACATGGGAAAATGAAGAACTGATTCGATTTTGGTGTTTATCCGGATCAGCGTCTGGCCACCATGGCGAAAAATATGATTTTTGTGAATAACTATTGAACTAAATTAGATATCATTATGAATCCAGTTGCTAATGGTATGTTTTCATGGTCAAGGAATCGAAATATTTAGATGAAATAAAGGTAGAACTAATATTTATGGTCAAAATCACAGTATGGCTGAGGACTGTGGCGCTGGCAGAGGTCTGCGCTCTCCGAGTGCCTTTCTAGTTTTTAACTCTGTTATCGGCAGACCTTGTTTTTTTTTTAATCAAACATATATACCGGTAGTCAGTTTTATGTTGAACCTCTAAAGTTTAATTAAAGCGAAGACAGGAACCGCTACATCAGAAATAAATGTAATTCTGGATAAAAAGTTTTCTTCATCATTTATGCCTCTTTTCAGAGTAAAAATTATATTTGTGTTTAGAGCAGGAGAAAATAACTGATCCCTCCTGGTCTTGGGAGCACAACAAGCCCAAGTTATGATCTGCACTTGGAACAAAGAAACACAACCCACTACAGCCAATATTTACAAGTAATCTTTAAAACAAAAAGGAGCCAAAAGTCACTTATAATAAGCAGACCTGTCAACTCTGGTTATGGCTATGATGCCTTATTCTTGCAGCATTTATTTATCTTCTCCAAGCTGAATAAAACGTTGTTTTGGCAACCAGAAAGTAAAAGCAAGAACAATAAGTATTTATCACCTCATAAAGCTGTTATGACAAATGTGTGAATGGTCAGTCAGTGGCTGACACATCCAGTAGACTCATGAGAAACACAATCACTTACAGCTGTTCTCCATGAAATGAGCATGTTTATCATTCACTTTATTTAATGGTAATTCCTGTTTGCTTCATCTTTAGAAGGCTTAATTTTTGGTTTGTAAGCTGAAAAGTGCTCTTGTTGTGTTAAAGTGCCATAAATATACTCAAATGTTTCATGGGCTAGAAATAGAGATGTGAGTCTATTGTAAAATCTGTGCTTGACTATTTTATGAGGGCTGGACAATAGGATTGTTTGTTTGCAGTGTGGACATCACAAAACGTGCATGCGACCCAGAGCATGTCATGCTGCTGGATGGAAAGCTAAAATCACCAGTGTTTGAAGATCATTTACTTTCTGCAATGGAAGTTTGTCTGTATACTCACGCTGGAGACTTGCAGCTGTTTTTTTTAACAACAATTCAAAAGAAGAAAAACCCTCAATATGAGTGTCTTTAGTGAACATCTGAATAAACAGGTATTTGCTGCTCTGTAGTATAACTCTATGACGGGGTGGGCAACTATAATACCAAAAGGGCCACATTCATTGAATTTTCAGTGCCAGAGGGCCACACTGTTACATATTGTTGGGAACTCTCAATAAAGAAAAGTATATTGATAAACAAAAATAGCAAAGAAAAAAATTTAACAAAGGATTTTACCAACACTTGAATAATTAAAAATTCATGATCTATTGAGCATGGCACATCACTAGAGCTAAATTAAGCTTCTCTTTAATGCAATAAAAGAATGAATGTTTACTAGTTTTTAAAGCACAAATATATTACCATTACTATTGGTTCCAAATATGTTTTTTACCAATACTATAAATTATATTTTAATGCCTCATAAAATATCTTTAGAGGTTCAATCATAGCAAAATAAGAACTTTAATTACTTTTAAAGAACAAAGCACTTACCAGCAATCTACCATCAGTAAACATATTTTATCATTGATCCTAATTTATGCATTATGTGACAAATAGTATTTAGTAACTGTTGTTCTTTTTTTGTTACTTTACATTTCCAGTTTGTTTTGTTATTTTTGGGAAATGATTGGTGGGCCACATTGAGTGAGGTAAAGGGCCACATATTGCCCCTGGGCCGCCAGTTGCCCAACCCTGCTCTATGAGCTTTGGGGGTCAAAAAGCATCAGGCCTCTCATTGCAAATGTTTCACAACATTGGCTACCAAACTGTGATAAAGAAAACTTAAAGGGATAGTTCACTATTTTTGAAGTGGGGTTGTTTGAGCTCCATATGGCCACTAAGTACATCAGATGGAGTATAAAGTTCTCTCCTCTCCCTCATTACGCCACAGTCTGAAGAGTCTGTTACGCAGAACCAGACGCAAACAGGGAAGTACAGTACAAAGTTTGCGGTTGGTAATCCTCAAACACCCTCAGCTTGCTTCGGCCTTATTCTTCCATAAAACCTTACAGGAGCTTATCTGCAATCATTAGCCAGTATTAGCAGGCTTATCTCCTCCACTTTGGCATCATAACAGCGCCAGCACACGCTAACTGGTGCCATCAGAGCTGGTGAAGATAAAAACGTGAGCTCACCTGCCATCCATCACTGCTGTTTCCTCCTGATGCACAAAGGTCATTGTTAAGATATCTGGCTTACTCCCACAGACCAAAACATACTTCTCACGTTATTCCCCTTCAGTAAGAGTGTGAGATGTCTCTCTCTTTATGTGGCTCTGTGATTGGCTGGCAGATGGTCAATGATGTGTCTTGACCTCTGACTCAATGTCAGGTTGAAGTGGCCCGTTACAACTGGGATAAATAATAGATGGATGGACATTGTTCTTTATGAAACAGCTTATGAAACAGTAAAGTAAGGAAGTACATCTTTCATGTTTGTTCTCTGAGTATTTTTAGATTCAGTGCTTCAGTCACTTAAGCAAGATTTCCTATCATCAAACCTTTGTTTAACTCATGAATACAATAAACAAAGTGCTTTAAAACCAAAGACAAATAACATAAAGAATAGGAAGTGTGCAGATAAATCATGTAATAAACTGACCTGTTGTTACCTCTGATCTAAATATTATTGTTTGCTGTGAAATTTTCCAAGATTTGATTATGAAACATTTTACAAGAAACAAAATGGTACAACAGAGTTGTGGCCAGTGGCATGTTTTTTATGCTATGCTCTTTGTTGCTGATATACTAGAATCTAAAAGGATGTTTTATTAAATCAGTAATCGCTGTGCAAAAGCCTTCATGGAAATCTGATTAAGTAGATGAACTACAAGACATTACATTGTTCTAATAATTACATAAACAGGTTTAATTTTATTATTTTGGGACTTTGAAGTTTGATTCTTGTAAAAAAAAAAAAGAAAGAAGATTAATAATTTGTACAGGGACAGTTATAATCATTTTAAGGCCCCTAGACAATAATGTGCCCCCTTTTGCTCCACAGTGAAGAGCATAAGAAAATATTAAAGACATACTAATTTTCAAGTATATTTCCTACCAAAAGAAGAAATTTAAATATTCAGATATGCTGGTAATGTTTGGACCAGATGCAAAGTTTGATCAAAAAAAAATTCTTCATGCCTTTTAATCCCATATATTGGCTGTAATGTTGTCAGAATGTACAAATGTACTAAGATGGTAAATCAAAGGTTTTATATATTAGAGAATAGTCTTTTTCTTGGATCACTTGTATTTCTCACATATAGACCTTCACCATGAAAGGAAAGGTCAATTTTGATTAAAGTGAGACTTCAGGCTCTTGATAAACACATATTAATATCAGTGTTGATGATAGTAAAAGCAGGAATATTGTGTTTTGTCATGAAATGAAGCACAGAAGAAGTGAACACTAATGCAATTCACAAAAACCCATCAGATCAGACAATGGGTTCCAAAATAAAAAGGCAAAGTCTATAGAACAAGCAATGTAATACACAGCAAGTCAAGACTATGATAAATGCTGGGATGAAGACTGTGAGGTACAACAAACTGGCAACAAGGCAGTGAGAGACATGAGGTCAAATCTAAGTTAGTTAGTTAGTTAGTGTTTTATTCATTTCATTCATACATCTGAAATAAAACATTTTCATACAAGCATATAAGTATATAATTGAATGAAAAGGAACAGAAAGAAGAACAATCTTATGTTATCTGCCCCTTTTAGACACTTAAAAATATTTCAAAAACAACAAAACAACAACAACACAATAATCAACATAATTTGTAACAACAATAATAATAAAATACAACAGCCATCATCAACACTGCTGGTCTCAAATTCATTTGATTCTCAATGACAACAAGTAACAACCACCAAAATAATAGTAATAATTATAATATTTGAGAGATTTCATCAATTACAAAAATGGCAATGGTACTTTCTTAACATCCTGTCCTAAAGCCCCAGTCACACACTCCCGTTTCTCATGGCGATTGTGCACGATTGTCATAATCCTGATAAAGCGTGCTTTGGTCGCGGTGCATGCGCTACTTGGTCTGGATCAGCGTTGTATAGTCGTGGATGAACGGAGGGGAACGTGGAAGGGTCCCGACAGTTTTGAACTGTTCAAAACTGTCGTGGAGAATCGCCGCTCTCAGTATAGCAGGATGGAAGCCTAATGCAGTCCTAATGTGAGCGTTATTAGCGGGGCATGTACGGAGCTCAGTCGGGCTGAACGTGGCCCAATCGCGGCTCAATCCTGAAAACTTTATGAGGACGACTGACAAGGATGTATCCATATGAGCCCCGACTGTGTCCCGTTCAAGACGGCGCCAGCGACGGGGCTCAGTCGGGGTTTACGTGACGCGAACTGAGCTCGAGCGGGGCTGACGTCATGTCAGCGGGATGGAATCCTTGTCATACCACTGTATTAACCTAACTGGAGCGGGATGAACACCCCCTGAAGCGCTGTAGCAGCGCCACTGACGGTGTATTTACGGGGTGTGTCCAGGGATGAGACAGTCATTTCATCCCGTATCATAGCGATCACACCAGCCTCCTCAATCATGTACAGTCGTGCACAGTCGCTATGAGAAACGGGAATGTGTGACTTAGGCACAAGAGGTAATGAGGGTGATGGGAAACAGGTGGAGTGAAAAGACAGAGGCAGGGCAGACAGAAACAGATCAGGATCAGAGACAAGGGTCAGTGATTTCAAAATAAAACAGGAAAGATAAGACAAAAAACATGAGCAAAATAAAATAAAGCTTGACCGACATGACGTGTGTTGAATATCTGCAAAAAATCTAATTTATTACATCCGTAGTTAGTTTGTCTAAATGTTTCCAAACATAGCAAATGTATTTCTGGTTTTTAACACAGTGTGGGATACACTTACTGCGGCAGGGTTGCAGAAAAGGTAGTGGGCGTGCCTCACGGCAAGAAGGTTACCGGTTCGATTCCTGTGTTGGTCTTTTTGTGTTGAATTTGCATGTTCTCTCAGTGCATGCATGGGTTCTCTCCAGGGACTCTGAATTCCTTCCATAATTGATAACTCCAAGTAGCCCCAAGGCAGGAGTGTGAACATGAATGGTTGTCTGTCTCTCTATGTGGCCCAGCAGTTGGCTTCAGACTGCTCCAGTGTGTACCCTTTCTCTCGCCCAATGTCTGATCTTTTAGAATAGATTGAAAGGTTCCTTTAGTAGTTTTTGAATCTCTTAATGGTCTTGGTACATCCTATTCATCTAAGTTGCTTTTTTCAGATAGTGATCTCTTCACAGCTCCTAAAGTTCAAACCAAAACATGCGGTGAAGCATCGTTTAGTTATTATGACCCCCGTCTGTGGAACAGTCTACCTGAGGACCTGAGGGCTGCACCTACTGTTCATATTTTTAAAAGCAAACTCAAGACCTACCTTTTTAGTCTGTTTTATTTTTTACATGAATTTCATTTTACTCTCTTAAGATGCATTCATTATACATGTTGTACTCCATTTTGGTTTCAGAGTTACTATTTAATGTTTAACCACGTTTACTTATTCTCTTTTAGTGTTGGGTTTTATTTAATTTATTTATATGTTCGTTTATTTTTTCACCAACTTTTGGCTTTATTACTTTTGATATATTCTATCATGGTTTTACTGATGAGTGTGTGCGTGAATGGCTGTCTGTCTCTCTATGTGGCCCTGCGATTGACAGGCAACCATTTCAGGGTGTACCCCACCTCTCCCCCAATGACAGCTGGGATAGACTCCAGCCCCCCCTGACCCAGAAAGGGATAAGAATGAATGAATGAATTATTGTAGTATTCAAAAGTTTGTGCTACATTATGTACGAAAAGTGCTTTGTAAATAACATAGATAGATAGACAGATAGATAGATAGATAGATAGATAGATAGATAGATAGATAGATAGATAGATAGATAGATAGATAGATAGATAGATAGATAGATAGATAGATAGATAGATAGATAGATAGATAGATAGATAGATAGATAATTTATGTAGGTCTACATTATTCATCTCGCATTTCATGCACACCTATCATAGGTCTGCCATGAAGCCTCCTGTGACCTGAGGCTCCAGACAAATGCCGGCCTTCCTGTCTGGCTAAAGTGCTCTCACACTCAGATTTTCTTTTTCTGTTCACAGAGTGAGTCGGTGAAGTACTTCCTGGATAACTTGGATCGCATTGGCCAGCTGGTGAGTCACTGTGATGAGCTCAATCTTGTGTCTGATTCTTCTTTCAGTTTGTAAGAGCAGCTCTGAACCTCCTTCTTTTTCAGAATTACATCCCGAGCAAACAGGACATCTTGTTTGCCAGGAAAGCCACTAAAGGCATTGTGGAGCACGACTTCATCATCAAGAAGATTCCCTTCAAGATGGTGGACGTGGGAGGTCAACGGTCTCAGAGGCAGAAGTGGTTCCAGTGTTTCGACGGGATCACGTCAATACTCTTCATGGTTTCATCATCTGAGTACGATCAGGTAACATTCAGGCACACAGACTTCCCCACTCATGTTGCTCAGAGATATGAAAAGGTTGGTCACACAGCCTGACCGTTAATCACTTGACTTTGAGAGTTAAAATGCAGCACAGAGAAACAACATCTGAGGTTTGCACAAAGAGAGCTTTGTGGTTCCTTCTGGAAACTCGATTGTTCCCTCCTTTGTGGCTGTGGTTCAAGTCATCAGTCATATGATGATGGATGAATCTGTAATAGGTGCTGCAATAAAACCTGAAAAAAAAAAAACACGGACAGTCATTTATGTGCGTATTCCAGGTCTTGATGGAGGATCGGAGGACGAACCGTTTGGTGGAGAGCATGAACATCTTTGAAACCATCGTCAACAATAAGCTCTTCCTCAACGTCTCCATCATCCTGTTCCTCAACAAGACGGACCTGCTGGTGGAGAAGATCCGCACTGTCGACATCCGCAAGAACTTCCCAGAGTTCAGAGGAGACCCGCGCAGGCTAGAGGACGTACAGGTACTCAAACATCAAACACTGACCACAATGCTCGACAAGTCCCTGTGTCCCCGTTCATCAATCTTTATTTGTTCACCATAAATCAAAGTTAATGTTATCATAAGACACAAAAGAAGGACAATGCCACTCTTCCTTTTTAAAGAATATTCTTATTGAATTTTATAATTTTAGATCTGTATTCATTTATTTATAATATATTTCTATCCCAGACCCAACATGAATCCACCACAAGCACTTTTCCACAAGAAAAACCTTCAGATTGTCAGCATTAAATCTTTAGCAGAACCAGACTCATGCTGAACAGACATCCACCAAAACCTTACTGATGGTGAAAGTGGGGGGGTAGAGAGGCAGGCAAAGGGACTAAAATGAGAATCCATGATTGTTAAACATTTGTCGATAACCAGACTAGAAATTTGCCCTGATCATATTGAATTGAAAAAAAATCCTGCATGTCCTTCTTGCCAACTTGCCAACAGGAAGTGACTGCATGTTTGAAAACAATGACGGCTTCTGAAGCGGTCTCCGTGGATACAGCAATATCTGCAATTTTAATCTTAAATGGACTCAATCTTTTCTTTAAAAGAGGAGCGACAGATGCCACTTATAGCTTTTCTTATGGTAAATCAGGTTTAGCTCTTCACCCGAATGGGGATCACTTATGGGAAACTGGGAGAGAACGCGGAAATCCTCTACGGACATGCCGGCCATTACTTAGTGATACTTGGCAAAATCTGCTTTCCTCAGAAGTTCATCTGTGTAGGATAATTTAATGTAAGACGATAGTCTAAGGACTGCAGCGTAGTTTAAGCTAATGGCTAACAACAGAATCGAGCTGTTACGTCATACTGTGGCTTGGATTGGTTTGTGATGAGTGTGACGAGCAGAACGATTGTCCAATCACCAGCTTTAGTTGTTTGGAAGGTTTTGCTCTCTGAAAACATTTTAGAAAACAACTGTCCGTCTGGCATTTTAGGTTAAAAATCAGTGAAATATACTACAATACAGCCACTTAAACTTTCCCACTCTCCCTGAAAGTGTCTTAGCTGGTCCCTTACAGCTCCATGACAGGGCCTGCCCACCCTGACAGTCACATATTGTAAACTTAAGGTCATAGTTGGGTAAATTTGTGGCACAAAGTTTGCTCCGAGTTGATTTGGCAGCTGATTTACTGATTGTAGCTATACCATCTTGTGAAGTGACACCCTGAATAGGCATGTTTTCATTCTTTCATTAGCCATGGTTACATGATGTTTTTTAATTCAGAATTAAATTATTCAGAATTAAAGTTTTCTCCTTTGTGTTTACATGGAAATAATAACTCTGAATAAAAGTTTAAATGGAAAAGAAGTTTATTTGCCTTTATTCAAGGCCTGGCAGTTGGGAATGGTTCTGATTGGACGGACGTGACGTAGTGACGTATTTACGTCTACCAGAAATAAAATTCAAGTTAAGCGTCTCCAGCTTCTCCAGCGTCTCCGTCAGGAAAACCTTGTCCAACTTGGATACTACAGCTTTAAAAAGGTCCACATTTTAATGCTTACGTCCATCCACACTTTCATTACTTCCAAATCTTCTAAGGCTCTAATTAAATTAACTGCCTAGGCTTCGGGCAGCCTTCCTTTTCCCATTAGCGTCCCGGCCTCATAGCAACAGGACAAGGGAACGAGCATATGCAAAATGACTGGAGTTAAATTAAAGCAGAATGAACGTATACATGATTGAGGAATTATTTAATTCAGATTTAAAATCAGAAAAAAAACAGCCACTTACTTTAGAATTAAGTTTTATTTGGAATTATCATTTCATTCAGAATTGGGTGTTTACATGGTCATTTTTTATCTTTATAGAGAGGATGTAAGTTTTATTCAGAATTAAAGGGGGAATAAAGTTCTCATGTAAATGTGATAATTCATTGTTTGGATTCTAGGCACAACCTCAGAGAAGTCAGGGGGGCTGCTAGTGACTGAAAGTCGTCTGCCAACTGGCTGGAAGTTGGCAGGCAGCCGGCAGGGAGGGACACTCAGAGGCAGTTGCATCGATACAAATACAAGATATTTAATGTTCAAACTGATAGCCTATTGTTTTTTAGTAAATACTGTGTTGTTTTTAATTTGATGGTTGGTTATTTATCTGCTCACAGTAAACAGGAAAACTCCAGTAAGTCTAAACTGGCCACAGAATGTCCTCTTAAGCAGTGCATCAGAATACTGAGACCAGCGGCAGATGCCTGTGGTAAAATGGTCCATACATCTGCTCTATATGTTGTGGGCTGCGTGATGTTGCTATAAATCTGTACAATGTTCAATGGTAGCAATTCGGTTGGCCAAAGTTTCCCCAAGTTGAGTGAACTACCAATGCATTGCATTTACATTTGTGAACTTTTAAATCCATCTACTATCATTCAGGGGCCAGTGGGAAACCTCTTACTCCACCAGCACAGTGTTTCTCTCCACTTTAGATTCATCAGCCTGTGTTGACCACGGGGGAAAAAGACCCCAGGGATGTAATTTCACACAAATGTTGATGATTCATTCACCAGCGTAGGTCAGCATCAGCTAATAGAGTTCATGGTGATGTGGGAATGGGCCTTTAGTGGCTCTCTTTCTTACCACAAGTGCAGTTTTAACATTGTTCACCAGCCTACAGAATTAAATATTTAAAACTGCCTTTCTCAGTTTGAGGTTTTTTACATTTCAGGGCTGCTATGTGGACAGGTGTTACGACCCTGATAGTTTCTTCTTCATGTTTCTGTGTAGCATAAAAGGAGAAATCAAAAACAGGCTAAGAAGTGCCCGCCTGATCACGCCTTCCTGATTTCAGTCACAGGGTTTTTCCACCCACAAGGACTTCAGAGAAATCAGATTGATATCAAAATCTGGCGGTAACTTTGTGTCCGCTGTCTTTCTCTTTCAGGCGTTTTTGGTGCAATCGTTCAGCCGCAAGAGAAGAAACCGAGGGAAGCCTCTGTTCCACCATTTCACCACCGCCATAGACACAGAAAATATCCGCTTTGTCTTCCACGCTGTGAAGGACACCATCCTGCAGGAAAACCTCAAAGATATCATGCTGCAGTGACCTTCACTCTGCAAACATGGTGAAAACTGTGAAAAGGCAACCTGAATTCAGGACTCCTGGAGGACTACGGATCAGGCCTGTTTTAATGAGCATGTGAACACTGACCTGTGGAGTCATCACACGATGTGGATTTAACTGTAAACCTGTGGACGCGTTGGCCTACCTGTGGAAACTGTGAGGGTGGCTGTGGACGAGACCCTTCGTCTAATCTGTGTAAATGTGTGTATGCTGGAGAGACAGTCACCTTCCTCTTTGTGCAGCACAGTATGTAAATTCAACCACCAGGGGGCTCCCAGCCAAAACAATAACAAAAGATCTGGAGACATGCTGTCAGCACCACCCACCTCCACTGCTCAGCTGCTGTTCAAGTTTGAGACATCATTTGAAATAATGCACTCCATGAGGTGTGTTTATGAAACAGTAAATCATGATTTTGTTCTTATGAGCAGCACAGCTGTTAATTTTGACTTCTCCAGTTTAGACAGCAAGCTACTTACAAAGCATTCTGGGATTACTGCCAGATGAGTCAGGGAAAGAAGGACCAAATTCATATTTCAGAATGTTAAGCTGAATGGGGGTTTTCAATACATAAACATTTTGATTGTTTTTCTGATAGATTACTTTAACCCTTTAACTACCAGCTCAACTGTTTGGAAGAGATCATCAATACATTCAGGGATATTTAGTGTTTTGAAAAACAGAACGAATCAAATCCTTGTTTGATTATTTGAATACTTCAGGGAACAGAGAACGCTTCAAACAAGCCAAAAAACAGATATTTTCCTGGTGTGGGATTTAAAGGTTTTAAAAGCTAACAGTTAATTACGTGATGACATAAATTGCACAATTATATGGGACAAAATCGATTAGAAAAGGCTGAAAAGTTTGTAACTACTCGGGCTAAACGATTTGGGAAAATTTTGCGATATTTTTCCCCAGTATTGCAATTGCGATTTACTCTGCGGTTGTTTGAATGTTCCTCATCTTATGTATTCTAAAAAAAAACATAAGCAGTAGAATGTTTTATAGTATAACCAATGCGACATTAAATCAATGTGAGGATAAAAGATTCGAGAAAAAGTGGAGAAGTGAAGAACAGAAGCAAAATAGGTATGAAAATGAATGAACTGAGTAAAAAAAATGGTACGAAAGCGGAAAAAAGTTAATAGGTGCAAAATAGGTATGAAATTGAAAAAAATGGCAAAAAAAATCAAAAGTGACTAAGGAAAATTGATTATAGCAGCAAAATTGGGATTAGATTTCAAAAACCATGTAAAGATTCCAAACATGGTCTGACAGTGGCCAAAAAACAAGATGAATGGGAGCAAGACAGGCGTAAAGTTTTAAAAACTGGGTTAAAAAAGGTTAAAATAGGCGTGAAATTGCAAGAAACTACATCACAATGCCAAAATGTTCAACACATTTTGGGTTAATAATATTGCACTGTCTGCGATTTGGAAAACTGCAACAAGCCATATTGTGATTTGATCTAATTTGCAATTTACTGTTCAGCCCTAGTAACTAACACAGTAAAATGAGCTTAAAATAGATTATATTGGGGTGCTGGCTTGGCACAGTGGTTAGCAACCACGCATGTCTCACAATCATTCTTCCGCAGGTCCAGGTTGAAATCCCGCCTGTGACCAGTTTGCAGAGTGTCTTCCCTACTCTCTCACCCCCTTTTACAAGCCTATCAACTGTCTCTCTCCTATCAATAAAGGCATAAAAAGCCCAAAAATATACATTTAAAATAGATTGTATTAAGTTTGACAAACACGCAAAAATGTTTTTGATAAATTACAGCTTATATATATATAATCATATCAATAGGTGGTGAAGTATTTTGAATAATAATGACGGTAATAATAATGAGCTTTTAGTTTTTTAAAACTTTAAATCCCAAAACAAAGAATAATGTGTTGTGCTTTTGTTTTGGCACATTAAATATTCCTTAAATTATTGACCTCTGCAAAATCATTCTGCTGGGAGTTAAAGGGTTAAAACTACAAAACCAAAGCTCAAAGCAAGGATTGTTTCAATGCTGAGGGCTGTAAAGGTTTGAGGTTTCGGGCATCAGTTCATCATTGAACTCGTCATCATACTGCACTTTTTGTTCTTAATATAATAGGTGGAAAGATTTATCATTCTCAGACTTTTTGCCTCCTGTCTTGGCATCCTCAGCAAAAACATAAGTCTGCTGCTTGTCAGAGATATTGAACACACAATTATCAAATACTATCCAGCCTCATTTTGATTATACAACAACTCTATCAATATAAACGATACTGCCTAAAGGCTAGTTTGAAAATATATCAGTATTTTTCAAAAACTCAATATTTCTCCCAGCCCTACTCCCAAGCAAACCAAGAAGTCTAGTTTTATCACCTGTGTAGTCCTAACTATCTGCAGATTTTAGGGTAAAAACTGACCCTCAGTCCCTTAACCTCTAATTAACCTCTTAATCAGCAACACACAGTGTAGGAGTTTTAATAAAACCAAAATAAGGAAGAGCGAAGGACAAAGTTTGTACTGCCGCAGTGGAGGTGGGCAGAGCTGAATACTGTGATGAGTTAGGGCACAACATGACAAAGGTAGAGGGTTGGACAGGTGAGGAGGGGAGGGTGTGGAGCTTTGCATTACAGGTATGACCTTGGACCAACTGCTAAAGAAAAAGAAAAAGTGATGGCAAAGATCAATCCTTGTCCATCACAAAAAAAGCAGAATGAGATACAGAAACAGAACCACAGCCTCTAGTAGCACTTCTTTCCACTTCGTCTTTAGGTGACATCCAGTGTTTCCATGGCGATGATAAACATGATATGTCTTGTCGTGGGGGCTCTGTCATCTGCCACATTGACTTAAAGTTTGACACCAAAAAAGTTCAAGGGTTTCTCTGACTTTTAAAACTTGGAAATATTGTGTGTAAAAGTTACGGTGTTAGGGATATTGGATTTTTACTGATATCTGATACGTCAGTATTTTCAAACTTAGTATCAGAGATAAGAATACTGGTTCTGATATGTTTTTCACTAGCACAGAAACTCCATTTAACTAAAATTGACCTGTTCCTGATGACAGTCGACTTGTGGTAGAATCAGATGTTAGGAAAAAAATCTTTAAAAAATATGCTTTTGATTTCTAAAGCAAACATTCAGTGATGATGAGGTAAATCATTGATTTATCTACATTCTGCCAGTATTACAGCCAATGTGTGGGATATTTATGGTCTCCATAAACAAACAAAACATGCTGTAAATATCGCCTAAATCTTTCAAAATAGTTGGTACAGATTATCGACTTTTTAAGCAAATATCCGACAGTTTTAGCTCCAATATTTGGGAAATTTCATCAGAATGACTGTACAACAAAGTTAATGTAATTTTTAAGCAAGTTTAAAGTTTCTTCATGTTGTGTCTTTGGGCTTGCCCCTTGAAAATGCTTTAAAAAATAATAAGAGATGAAAACATGAACAACCTGAGCAATCAACGAGTGATTTTCTCCCCTTTACATATAGGCATAAAAAGCTGACAGCACTGTCACTAAACAAAGTCAAACCATGCAAAAGTTTAAGCCATGTCAGGAAAATCAGGAAAGACAGAAAAAGGGGAAAGGAAAGTTTTGAGTCAGCAAAAGAAGGAGAAGAAGAAGAAGAAGAAGAAGAAGAATGCTCTGTCCTGATGCACACGTGATAGAAGAGGGCTGAGGGTTTGGGCTCAAACCGGTCATATGCTGTGTTATGTGATAAGGTTGCACAAGTGTTCCTGCCAGTGAACTTTTACAGAGGGAAGAGATCTTTCTTTTCATTTCCCCGTTCTTCATCTTTACCTCTCCTCCCTGCCGTATTACTAGAGATGAACAGCTGCAGATAAAAACGTCTTTACTCTCCTCTCAGGCACAAAAGGCGGATTGTTTGTCTCCTCCCTCTTAAGCAGAAACTCTAAATTAAAGACTCGGACACACACACAGCTTCTGTTTCTGCATGAATCATGGTTTTTATACATGTTTTCTTTTGTTTCCCACGAGTGAAAACACATCAGCAGCCTAAAGTTAACTTCAGTTATCATAAATCTCTGCTTCACAAGAAGGCTCTCTGCTGTGCTGGTTGTTCCTCTTCTGTTTATGTTAAAGAAGTGAAGAGGAAGGCAGAAATGACGGCGTTAAATTGTAAATAACCTTTTCTGTCAAGACGCAAGCAGATACTTTGGACTTATGTGGGAGAAATCAGTGAAAAAAAAGAATAAAATTGAACTGAAGCTGGTGACCAAGTCAGAATGAGCTTACCTTGTATGCAGATGATACACCATTATTCTGTGTTTGGTTTAGGATGATAGCATATCAATAAGAAGCAGTAATATGAATGCTGCCTTCGATGCAAATTAGAAACATACACGTCTTTCCTTGCACCTTCCCTACATTGCAGTCTTCTTTTATTCCCTTAAATTTTACTTACTCCAACAGCTGGTAGTGCTTTTTGTAAAATATCAACACTTAAACAGAGCTAGTTTCCTCTCACATCATAACCAGAGGGGTTAAAGAAACCAGATTATCGCCCCCGGATGTGGTTGAGATGATGATAAGGATGGCGTAGGAGGGCTTTTATTGGTTGAAAAGCAGTGATGATGAGCAGAAAACTGTGGGTGGGTTGTTATACTTAGAGAAGAAACTTGAAGAACAAAAAGCAGTATTCTTCTAAAACTTGTTTTCGATGAATTCTCATCAACAAAAAAAGATTTTGGATAGTTTCATGGAGTCAAAAATCATTTATGCACTTTTAAACTATCCCCCAAATCCGTTGTAATGTCCTTTTATTAGATTTATAAAAGCCTATCATCCAAACTGAAGCTTTTATTTTGAAAATACACCCAGATGTAACGCTGCGCCCCCTCTTCCTTCCTCAAATCCACCTTGTTTTAAGCTGTTCAAAGAAAAATGTTGATATAAATCTCAGTATTTACATGATGTTCATCCTGGTACGCAGCAGCAGGACACAGCTGGATCCCTCCACCCCAACTCACCCTCCTCCTCCACCCTGAATATAAAGATCTGTTGAGGATTTCTGATCCAGTTTTGAGCACTTCCACACTTGTTATTATCAAACTGTATAAATTGTATTGTTGTCTGTATCTGTGCGTGTTTGCATATTGACCTCTGGTTCATGTTTATACTTGTTGTACATAGAAAACTGTAAGTATGTGACTGACACTGTGTGTAGCGTGGCTGACAATACAAGCACCACTCTGTAACAGTACCACTGTAACTGTAACCTTCATTGTCGACTAACCTCCTTTTCCCACTCAAACTTTGTTCTGTAAGTTTTTCGTCATTGCACTGGAGAGGAAACAGAGAAGGAAGAATGTGGAGAAACAAACAAACAGGCAGCAGACTGTGATGGAGGCAGAGGATGAAAAAGAGGGAGGTCTTCTGCCGTCACTTTTTTGTTCTCTCGGTGCCTTGGCTCTGTGCTCTGTGGTGAAATACACTGCCGTTTGCTGACATGCTGTTTCTTTATTTTCTCAGTGTGTGTGTGTGAGTGTGTATACTGCAAAGCAAGGGGTCAGGACCTCCTGAGCTGCAAAGATTAGCAGAGAGAGGGAAGCAAAGGGAGAGAGAATGTAAAAAATGGAGTCAGAGTGGTGGGGGAAAATGAACATAAACATGTTTTTTTTTTCTTTTATGTCCGAGGGCGGTGTTAGGAGCAACTCAAGCCTCCTCGTGAAGCCTACACGCTGTGGATTTTTGAGCCTGAAACCACTGGTCCCAAAGATGTTAGGGCTGGGAAAGTGATACATCAAATTATCTTAAAACATGTTCAGCCCCAAAGTATCCTATTTTGGGTATTCGTATGCTCTCCAACAGAAAATGAAAAATTGTACTATTCATGTAGAAATACAGTCATGTTGCACATCAAATTAAACAGGACATTTAATCTACACAACCATATAAGCCATTTTTACACAAACCAAACGCAACGTCAACACCAAGCAAATGAATTATCAAGTATCCAAAATCTGTTTCACTTTGATTCAAACTTGGGTTGCTTTGAATGGATTTCTTTGAATGGGAAAATGTTTAGAGTTCTGGTTGATTTTTTCCATAAAGAACAAGTTACACAGTCAAAAACCGCCACAGATAAACAGAAGAAGATAAAAACTGTTGTAACTGGGTGTTATGAACACCAAAAGCGACATAAAAATCAAATATAAAGTTTGGTATATCAGAAATTGCCAAACTGCGCCAAGATTGGCCCTGACCACTCTGTAGTAAAACCTTTCTAACTTTGCTCTGCATCACTTTATCAGATGTTAACTTGGCACAAGTAATGTCCACATATTTTGACAATTATTCATAGATTTCTAAAGCTACAACTGCATCATTTCAAATAGATATTCACAATAAAAACTCTTTTTATAAGGCAAGGATGAAATTTTCAAATTATTCTAACTTCTATCTTCATTTACTCTGTCCCAGTAACACATATACTGATATCTGGACAAATCTTTCAAGTGTTACTTTTATTAAGACACCAGAATTATTCAAATAGACCTTGTGGTTGCAGAGATTCACTCTTTTCTTTATGAGTATGTTATTTTCAAGAAGAAGGCTTAAAAAAGAGGCTGGGGCTGAACAGGCTAAAATGAGATGTAGAATAAAATATTGTTTTTATCATGAAGGTAAATTTGTGTTGGATAATTATTAGATGTTTCTGCAGACTCTTGAATGTCAGAACACCAGGACTTAAAGGGTAAGTCCTGCCTTTTTGAATAGGGCGCTAAAGGCTAATAGCACGAGTAAATATGAGAGCCAGTAAAAGAAGCTTGGTAGCTCTGTCCTGGGGGAGATGTCCAATGGTGGACAGTAGATGGAGCCACCAAAAGACACGTAATCAACCCTCTTATAGGCTAAAACTACTCAAAACACATCAACTTGGGTAGATGCTACAGTAGCATTTTAAAGCTCTTGAGTTTCAAACTACTCCATGATGTTATGAAGAACTATGCACCTTACACAGCATCTCCCCTCAGATCAGTGCTGCAGGCTGCAGTGGGGTCAGGTAAAGATCACTGGAGCGCAATCCAATGTAACTCACTAAATCTGGCTTGTTGTTTTAGATATGGACATCAGGACTCACCCTTATGCAATGACACAAAGTGCGTTTCCGTGCACATTTTGTAGATCAGGACGAGGAAACATGGCAGCAGTTTGAAGGCCTGTCAATAACACAGCTTCTCCTAGATCTCTGAAGAAAGCTCCAGGAGAAGCCGTGTTACTCAGTCCCACTTGTAACATAATTGGACTTCTGAGTTTGTGGACATGAGCAAAGATCACGCATCTGTAGCAACAAAATAGAAAATATCACTGCAGGACCTGAAGCTAAGGGTGGGCGATATGGCAATAATATCTTATCATGATTTTTTAAAAATAAAATCACGATCACAATTTTATCACGATTCTTTTTTACTTTGATTTTTCTAGACTAATTTGCATGTTTGACCATTTTTCCCAATGTTTAACATGTAAAACCCTAAAGGAAAAAAAGACAATTAAAGCCAAAGAAACTTTCTGAACAGGTTTTAATTTAAATAGTGCAGTTTTTATTAAAAAGTTGCAATAAATGTAAACATAAAAGTTAATGAACAACACTAACATTATCTCTTAAAGTGCAACAATTTAAAACAAATGTTATCTAACTGCAATGTAATCTGAGTGAATAATACAGCTGCTTTAGAACAGATTTTTGTTCAGACATCTTCAAGCTTTTATCTCCCTTTCTCTTTCCGCCATGGCTTCATGCTACATAACCAAACAGGAGATTCTACCATGCACTGTGCCTAATGTGCCACGATTGACTAGTCAGGTGTGTGTCAAAGTCTCTGTGCCCACACAGACGATCTGACGATCTTTCTGCTTTATGAGATCATCCCCACGTTATAATCCTTAACGATTTAATATCGTCATATCGCACACCCCTACCTGAAGCTTTACATCTGTGGCGACAAACCTGAGTGTGGACTTGTGATAGAGCTTTAAAACTTTAAAGAGTTATTAAGTATATCAGAACATCTCCAATAAAACGATGAAACATCATAACATGAGAACTTGGAGATGCTTGAACCCTGGCCTTCCCTTCCTCATAGGTATCATAGTGTAGAGTTTGAGAGCAGCAGATATCTGAGTTTTGACCTTTGCTTTGGTTTTTAATCAGAGGAGCTCTGATACAGAACAGACTGAGAGTCTCAGGGGAGAGGGAGGGAGCACAGATCTAACGTTGTTTTAGGAATAATCTCTGTTTATTGTTATTTATTTACTGAGACGTTGAGATGAGGACAGTGGAAGCGCTAAAATGCATTTCAGCATCTTCTAAACAGTAACATCACTGATAGAGACGAGTGTCACTGATGGTTTATTCATGCCTAACAGTTTGTAGTCTTTATAAAATGTTTGTGACAGCCTGACAAAGACAGAGCTGACCCTGTGAGAGAGTGGGCACAGACCGAGGGGGGGAGGGACGGACAAAGGGAGGAAGAGCGAATACAAGAAAAAGTCCGAGGATAGAGAGAGACGGAGGAGGGGGAGGAGGTCATGTTTCCTCTGTTGAGCCCACTTCCTGTCCTGATCCCAAAATGGAGAGACTGTAAGATCGACATCCCCCTCCTGCTTCAGCCCCCCCCCTCCCACCTCACCCACACATACACACTGATCACAGAAACCCAAACCCGCCTCCCGCCGTATCCTACAAAGGAGATGAGAGGGAGAGGCAGGCAGCAGAAAAATATATCCCCAGTGGTCCCTGAAACATAAGGAAGCTTTGGTTTACGGAGCCACAGAGGAGCAGGACATTATGTCCTCAAGTTGCACCAAGTGTGTGTACGTGTGTGTGTGTGTGTGCACAGCCTGTTTGTGTGTCCTTGTTAAATGGACCTTATCTTTATTTTAGGCTCATTACCAAAACTTCAGAGCTCCAAAGTTTATTTTAGCTCAGACTGCCGGCATGACTCCTTTTTTGCTTCCTGAACTTATTTATTTAACATTTTCAGACCAAATTTGACATAAAGCCAGCATGAATCAACTGTTCCTGTAACCACTTAATGTCTCTGTGTTTTTTTTAATGCTTTAACTCCCAGCTCAGCTGTTTGACAGAGGTCAGTGAATTCAGGAATATCTAATATGCTAAAAAAAAAAAAAAAAAAACAGGGTGGGCACGCACATCCTCCAAAAGATCCAAAAGAGTCCGGGCATGAAAAATGTGTAAGGAGATCTGCACACTAAAAAATAGCTCGCTTGAAATTTCTAATTTTGAAACAGTGAAGTTTCGAGCAAACCACTCCTCCTCAGACTGGAAGAGCAGTTTTGCTCAAAACGTCACTGTTTCAAAATAAAAATATTCAAGGGAGCTATTTTTTGGTGTGCCGATCTCCTTACACATTTTTCATGCAAAAAAAAAAAAAAAAATTAACCATCTTTTTTGTAGGATACAGAAAAAAATGCAAATAAACCAAAATAACGTTGTGTGGGATTCAAAAGTTCAACAACCTAGAGTTTTTATTAGAATTACCAGATTATTTTAAATACTGAACCACTTACTGATATGATTTATTTCTATAAAATCTGTTATTCATCAAAAATAGTTTTGTGTGTCAGATATAGTATCATCTATTTTCAGTTTTATGATTTATTTTCAAACATTTTTGCCTTTTCTGATGGATTTTGTCCCAAATATTTGTGCATTTTTCACTCATCCTATTATCAAATATCATCAGTTGAAACTTTGAAATCCCACATAAAGAAAATATCTGGTGTTTGGCTTGTTTGTAGTTTTCTCTGTTCTCTAAAATGTTGGCAGAATCATATAAATTATTTAATTTGTTCTATTTTTCAAAGCATTAAATGCCCCTGAATTTATTGATGACCCCTTCCAAACAGCTGAGCTGGTAGCTAAAGGGTTAATGCTTAAGAATGCTTTGACTCTGATTATTTTTTAACTCGACAGCATTTTATTTTGGTGTATAAACTTCCTTGTTACCTCCCAGTCCAACACAGATCCTCCTCCACAGGGATAAAGTCCAAAGGGCCATTATTTTATTGTGAAATAAAATAATAATGAACATTATAAAGCTTAACAGGTTAATAAATCAAGAGATTAAAACCTCCATGTAAAAACTCAACGTACTCCAGACTCCAAAACGTAAATAAAAACAGAACACTGATTTAAATATCCTTTTTTAACCAATCTTCAATTAAATACAATGCAAAGACAAGATATTTAATGTTCAAAGTGATAAATGTCATTGTTTTTGTTGCAGATATTCACTTATTTTTATTTTGATGTCTGCAACTTGTTCCAAAAAAGCAGAACAGGTACAACAAAAGACTGTGAAAGTTGAGTAATGCTCAAAAAACACCTGTTTGGAACATTTAACAGCTAACCGGTAACTGGAACCCGGATCGGGTCTTTCTGAGATGCTCATTTTATACCTGTCAGTCAAAGCTCACCAGTTTGTGAATAACTGCTTGAACAAATAGTCCAACAGATCAAGAACAACATTTCAAAACAGACATTTGCGAGGAATATCAGTGATTCATCATCTCATCAGAAGACTGAGGCCCCATCCACACGAAGACAAAACGCTTAACAGTTTCCAAAACGATCGTCATAAAGACGAAGGCGTCTCAGAAAATGTGTGCGTCTATATGAATGCAATTGATGTGGCTAAAAAAACGCTGTAAAACACATGCCAGACCTCTAGGGGCGCTGTGACGATATGACGGAAACAAGCAGAAACAGATGAAAAAACAGTGGGCATGCGCACTTGCAGCAAAAGTTGTAAACAGTGATTGTGAAGTGATCATAAAGTGCCATAATGTGTCCTTGATAATTGTTTGTTCAACTCGGTGGTGATTGAGAAGAAGGAGATTTTGCTGCAACAGGGATAGTAGGGTCACTAGCTTCATCAGCACATATGCTTCACGTACGCCACCATTGTTGTCGTTGCCACGTGTGGCGCATAAGTGTCGATAAAGATATGAAACTATGACATAAGTGTATCTGAAAACTTGCAGAGAGCCAGTAATCACGGAGCTGCATATACGGCATTTCAAAATCTTTCCACTCTGGAACCTGGTTTCAAAAATGATCGTTTATAGACCCACAAAATGCCGTTTTCGTATGGATGATACGCAGATGATTCGTGTGGATGGGGCCTCAGAAAACGGATCTCTGCATGTAAGTGGCAAGACCAAAAGCCAACATTGAATACCTGTGACCTCAGGCAGCACTGCATTAAAAACAGAGATCATTCTGTAAAGGATATTTCCATGCAGGCTCAGAACACTTCAGAAAACCATCCCCAGTTAACACCGTTTGTTGCTACATCAACAGTGCAATTTAACCCTATAAAGCCAATTGTATCATATTTGATACATACTTTTATAATACCTCTATCTACTCAATATGATCAACAAATTACAAAAAAACATCTGAATACAATCAGATAAATGATAAAAATGTCCTCAAATGGATTATCAGTTGCCAAAAACCCCTAATGTATCAAATGAGATACGAAAAATCTATATGTTGAATTTTAAGGACATTTTGATTTTTATGGATTTTAGCAGAAAGTGAAACAAACATTTCAGCTCCAAAAAATTAGAATTTTCTGGCTATAATCTATGGTCTTTGGCCTTAAAGGGTTAAAATTCCACCATGCAAAGTTAAAGCCAGATATCAACAACACCCAGAAACGCTGTGAGCTTCTCTAAGCCTGAGCTCACCTGAGATGGACTGATGCAAAAAAAGTGGAAAAGTGTTCTGTGGTCTGAAGAGTCCACATTTCAAATTGTTTTTGGAAATCATGGCTATCATGTCCTCTGGACTAAAGAGGAAAAGGACCATACAAACTCTTGTCAGTGCAAAGTACAAAAGCCAGCATCTGAGATGATATGGGGGTCCGTTAGTGTCCATGGCATGGGTAACTTGCACATCTGTGAAGGCACCATTAACACTGAAAGGTACATACATGTGTTGGAGCAACATATGCAACCATCTTTTCCAGAAATGTCCTGCTTATTTCTGCCAGACAATGCCAAGACACATTCTGGATGGCACCAGACTCTCATTGGACATGTGTGGCATATTATGAAGAGTGAAATACAGCAGCAGAGACTCTGGACTGTTGCCTCCACCCAGAAAGCTAAAAACTCAAGTCCTCAGTTCCCAAATGTTACTGAGTGTTGTTAAAAGACTGGTGAAGTGAGACAGTGGTGATCATGCTCCTGTCCCAGCTAATTTAAAACATGTCACAGGCATTATATTCAAAGTGAGTGATTATTTGTTTGTGTTTGAGCACTAAATCCCATCTTGTCTTCATTTTGGCAAATCATTGTATTCTGTTTATTTACGATTCACACAATATAACAACTTCATTGGAACTGGGGTTTGAATGCTTTTATAATGAAGCTCATCTCCACCACCCACTTATCAATGGATTATGTTTAATCACAATCACATCACAGAAACTGTGGAAAAATGAGACAACTCCTCCCGCAGACATAAACCTGAGTTGTTGGTGAATGAGTGTGTTGGTTAATCTGGTCTCATGACTCTGGTATACTGGCGTCTCCTAAAGGCTGGTTGATCGGACCTACCGCTGAACTCTGATATTTAATAACGAGACAAGTACTCCCTCGCTCCCTGCCTCCACACACACACGCACACACACGCAAACACAAACACAGGCACATATGTCTGAGTACATGCTCCTGTCATCACAGTAAATGCTCACTTATTTTGTTGTCTTGGTAACGGGGTATTTGTTTAATCCTGAATAAACGTAAAGATAGTTTGCTTAAAGATAAAACACCTGATTAAACACAATGTGTTTCTGAAGCTTGCCTCTGTATTGGGCTGACATACTGTACTGTGTAGAGGCTGTGCAGGTATTTTAACATGAGCGTTATGTTTCTGTACAAAAAGTTAAAGTTGAAAAATAAACTGCGAGGTTGTGTCATGAGTTATTTTTTCCATTTCAGTTTATAATATTCTCAAGTCTCTCTGATTTGAAGTTCCCTCATTCTCTTCCAGTCCAGGTCCATGAGTGTTTTCTTGACCGTTTTGTCAGCCTCTCATAATCACAATTTAACTGAAATAATGTTTTTCTATGTCACTGTCCTGAAGTTTTCTGCTTGATTGTACTCTGACTGGACATATGGCTGATGATTGTCACATCAACACAGAATAAACTCTTCAATAAGCTGTCACCATATACGACTACAACTCCTCCAAACATCCCTCACTTACAATTATGATGGTCAAAACCTTTAATTTGCAGCACTAAAGGCTGCCAGGACAACATAACAACTATCCTGTGTTGTTCTTTTAGTGTCTGTTCAATAAACCAATAAAATAAATCCATTTAAAAGTCTGTTATCTCTGTGTTTATGGCTCCAGTAACAGATAAAAACATTCAGGCTGCTGCCCTCCAGTGGTTTCACAGCACACTACATCTCAGCAGTTTTTTTTTTATTGTTTAAATTATTGTTTGTTTACCGTAATGGAAATGTGAACTCAAAATTTCAAATATACTGTAACACCTTTATTTCTAAAATGAGCAAAACATTTAAAGTCCTGTTGGAAGTAAAATAAAATGTTTTCAACATAAAGAATTAAAAGTACAGGATGAAAGTTTATTCAATGCTTTGTGGGTTGATTATCTGCAGTTTAAGATCTGAGGTGGAGACTCCGACAGGTTGCAACTCCACTTTGACTCCGGGTTTCTTCTCCCCCATGAGGTTACAGCTTTTTCATGGTTTGTTATTCCATGTAGTAAATGCATTAGTAAATTAATAGTTTTAATTCTTATCTTTGACTCCTTCCCCTAAATATAGATTTAAATATTACTTTTAGATGCATTTTGTTTGAAGTGTGTTCTTAGATTTTCTGAGAAGCTAATCCTTGTCATCATGTTCACAAACTAAAACATAACCTCTTTGGTAGGGATGACTGTCAGGCTCTTCTCTTATGTTTTTTATTGTTATTCTGTGATGCACAGCTGCTTAACATCAGGTCAAATCAGGTCAAAGTGTATTTGAGTGACTCCACACAGGAGTTAATTTACTTAAAGCTGAAAAGATTATAAAGGGGAATTTTTTTTTCACACTGAGGTAAAATTCACCTGCTGTTTGTCCTTCTACATATACCAGCATGTCATCAGCGTAGAGCGTTACTTTCACTTTTATGAAAATAAAGAAACCTGGTCTGCAAGACAACAGCAGATGAGCCTGATCAAACATTTTGACTGTGTGTGCAGTAGCAAGGAAGAGACGGGCAGAGCTCCCCCACTGCTAACAAGCTAAGCTAAAACACTGGGAGTCAATGGGTAGTGTTAGCCTGCCTCTACCTGCAGTCACTACAAAAACTCTTCAGCAATTCTAAATGATATTGTGTGCATGGTGTGACTTGTTTTTTATACTGCGTTATGTTACGTTATTTATTATTAGACTAAGATTATTACTTGATGTGATTTTTGAAAGACATATATACAAAACTAAACCACAAACCAGTTTGTCTTCAGACATAGACTTTGAGTTTTGAACCACATAGTGCAGACTTGCTTTCATCGGTCCAGAGAACTTATTTACAGCCATCATAGGTCAAAATTTTTGTGAGCTTTTGCCCTCCCATGTCCTGTTCTGTGGACAAAGTAAGTGTTTTTTGCAGATACACAACCTTTTAGACCAGCCCTTATCAACTGTCTTTTCACAGTTGTAAGAGATATGACTTTTGACCATGTCATGTTGATTTCCTCACATATTTGTGGTGCTGTTTTTTGCCAGTCTCTCCTAATGGTGATGACAATATGTTTATGCTCTGTATAGTAAACCTCTTTTTCTACCATCATGACTTTCAGTTTCTTCTTGCCTACACAGAGTGTAGTCAACTCCCTTTTTGGACACCTTTAGGCACTTTTCAATTTCTCTTTCAGTGTTTCCTCTCTCCTAAATGTACAAATCCGTCCTTATTTTCTTTTGTTGACATTCATTCAGCAATTGTTTGGAAACATTAAAAGGTAAATTGAGGAAAATGGTGCAAATCAATGAAAGCAAAGTCTGATCATGCAGTAAATACATCCCAAAATGAGTATTATTCATGGTGGTTTTCTTTTTGAAAGGCCTTGTGAACAGAAACTTGAAGCTGCTTCCAAACCTTTGGCCTGTGGTGTGTATATATACTCATGTACATACAAAAATAAGTTTAAGCAGACACTCACACACACACACACACACACACACACTCACACACTCACAGCTCTGAATCACACTGAGACATAAACAATGTTGGTTCATTAGCCGATGGTTTGGCCCTGACGCATCCCTGGACCCCAGAGCCCTCTCGTCATTAGCGCTCTTCTGTTTTCGTTCACACTGACGGAGGATCTAAACTCGATGATTTCTTGAGTCTTATCTCTCTATTTGTCGTGTTTTCTGTCTCATGCAGCCAAACCTCATGAGCAGAGTGTTTGTTAATCCAAGCAAATGAGCTCGGCAGATACACAAATGTACAAACCTCAATTACAATGAAGTTGGGACATTGAGTAAACGGTAAATATAAACTAAATTTACTGATTGCAAGGCCTTTTGACATAAATTCTGTTGAACACTCCACAAACATAAGATGTTTGTTTACAGTGACAAACTTTACTGTTTTTTGCAACTGTTCAGTCAATTTGAATTTGATACCTGCAGCATGTTTTAAACAAAAAAGCTGGGACAGGGTAAACCGCAGTGTTATATGTGATTTGATTTTTTATGATTTTTTAGGTGCCGATTCAATTTAAATTACAATTTTATGATATTGCCGATTTTTGCAATCTCTTTAGTTAGCTTTCTTAACACCAGCATAAAAGATGAACAATGTTGATGCCTAAAGACTATATCAGGAAAAATACACATCACATGTGAGTCCATTTTTAGAATTTTTTTTTTTATCCAGCTGTTTATACTCTCTTTAAAAGCCTGGACTGCATTTAAAAGTGGCTTATTAACACAGATTAAAATGAAGCATTTAAATTTGGAAAAAAATCATTTTTGAACAAAAAAATGGATTTGAAAATCTTCAAACAAAAAATCCTGATACTTACGTGAATCGATTTTTTCTCCCACCCCTAGTGTTACATCACCTTTCCTTTAATTACTGTCCATCCATTGTTGATTTCTTTTCAATTGTAGATGGATCTGACCTGCAGAGGAACTGTGATCAGTGACAGTAGTTTTCCTAAGAGCTCCTGACCCCAGCAGGGTTTCTGTGTGATGGTGATATTTGGCTTTTGCTTTGCAAGGTTGAGGTTTGACTTGAATTTATAAATTTAGTGATGAAGTGTGTTAACTGGTGTTTGTCCGATGTATTCCTGAGCTCATGTGATAAAATTCTTTACAGAATGACTTTGGTATTCGAGTAAAGTGCTGCCTAATGGATTAAAGGTCACGGGCATTCAATGTTGGTTTTCAACCATGCCACTTATATCTGGAGATTACTCTGGGTTCTCTAAATCTTTTGATGATATTCGGACTGTAGATAATTAAATCTCTACATTTCTTCCAATTGTACATTAAAAAACATTTTTCTTAAGCTGTTGGACTACTTGCTTATTGAGTTGACAAAGTAATAAATCTTGCCCCATTGTTTCTTCTGAAATACTGAGCCTTTTGAATCTTTTAAACTCAATTATGACACTTATCTCTTTCCACTGAACACATTCACTTGTGAGATGTTGAGGACAGGTGTTTGTTGAGCATCCCTCAACATTCATTGGGCCTCATGCAAGAACCGTTCGTACGAACAAATATGTTCGTAAGTGTTGCATACAAATGATTTAGGAGAATTTCGCATTCAGCATTTTTTTCATATTTAGAATTTTCTTTCAAGTACAAACATATATCACGAGTGGTCCAGACTTGTCTTAAAAATCACACAAAAGAGTCTGCTCTTTTCAAATTAAGTTCCTTACGTACTTATTACACATTTAAAGGATAACTTCGGTTCCTGCAGCTTTTACATTGTTTCTAGAATGAAGAACAACAATATACTCACCCAGAAGGCTTTCCTGATGCAAACGCGATTAGCCGGGAGATATTTAGATCCAAAATCGAGCAGCGGACACCGATATAATGTAGCCTGTAGGGCATAGATCGCCGCTCCTAAAAACTGCATTAATCGTCCAAAAACTCATGTTTTTCACCAATATTCCATCATGATTCGCGCTGAATGGACGGCCATTGCAGCCTGTGTCTCTCCACACAGCGCTGTGTGGCTGAACTAACCTCTGAACTGACGAAAGAAGACCGGGTACCTCTCTGCGCATGCGCAGTACTCTCCGGAGCGTTGCGATCACTTCTTCATTTCTAAGAGCTCCTTATCTGTATACTGTGGCTCCAAACTGTAAGGACACCCATCATATTCAAAGTCCTCCTCCACAACATCTTCATCCCATAGATATTCGTCCATTTTGCACAAAACTGGAAGAAGAAAGTCGATTTGTAGCTGCCCTGAAACAATGAGTGACTGGCGCATGCGCCAAGAGCATGTAAACAAACTCGTTGGTTCAGCCACACAGCGCTGTGTGGAGAGACACAGGCTGCAATGGCCGTCCATTCGGCGCGAATCATGATGGAATATTGGTGAAAAACATGAGTTTTTGGACGATTAATGCAGTTTTTAGGAGCGGCGATCTATGCCCTACAGGCTACCATTATATCGGTGTCCGCTGCTCGATTTTGGATCTAAATATCTCCCGAAGCACCGTTTGCATCAGGAAAGCCTTCTGGGTGAGTATATTGTTGTTCTTCATTCTATAAACAATGTAAAAGCTGCAGGAACCGAAGTTATCCTTTAACTAATTTTAAGCATTTTAATAAAATATAGCATAAGACGAAATAAATCTGAGGATCTCAAACCAGAGAATACATTAAAATCTATTAATTGAAGGTTTATTAGTACGCACAGGTGGCATTCATCATGTTTCCACGGGTCATTTAGACACTTTTTTTAAAGTTAGAAGTGTTTGTTGAATCTGACGAAGTATGTTTGTAGGAACGCAACATACGAAAAAAGGTAAGAAAAATTTAGGATAAGAATACGAAAATGTTCTTGCATGAGGCCCGTTGTCTTTTGATGGCACTGTCACAGCTTCACCTTCAGATATTTTGTTTAATTTTTAGTTTGAACATTAAATGTTTCGTCTTTGTGGTGTAGTCAATCAAATAAAGGTCAAAAAGGATTTGTAAATGTAATGTAATGTAAGCAAGATAACACAAAAACTACAGGACAGACTTTGCTGAAATTTTAATGGGACCTTGACAACGGCCCAACTTACAAACAGACATATTTTGGTGGTGATCCAGCAATCAGCCATTAAGAAATGATCACTATTGCTCAATAACTTCCTAACTAATAATGATATCAACATGATTCTGAGTGCTAGGTGTGGGTTTCCAGGGTTATGAATCATATTATGATGGTAACTTTATCATGGAACTATTGCTTATGGATGTAACAACAAAGAGATGAAGAAAACAACAAGGTTGAACCTGATGGCTTTCTTCCTCAGATGGTATGAAATGGGGACTGTAACATTTAGATGCAATGCTGCGTGGAGAGCTCATGAGACCCTGCACTGATCCTGGGGTCAAACTACAGATATTTTTTTTAAACCAAAAGAATAAAACAGAGAGCCAACTGATGGTGTTGACTCTCCAGTGTCAGAACCTCCATCTGAGCAGGAAGCATGAGCCTCTTTTCTGACCTCACAGGCCAGCTGACGATCATCTCCCTCAGCTGGTGATCACCAGCTCTCTGTGAGGAGCCTCCAGGTGACACCAACACCTCCTGAAGGTGGCAAACACTTGATCAGACATCCGGGTTTGAGGGGAGTCCTTTTGGCCCGTAAATATCCATAACAAAGAAATGCTTTCAGCTTGTGGGCTGGGCATTAAATTTGTACTTTTTGCTTCTTCTTTTTTTTGACAGATGGCTTCCGTTTTTCATTTTATTACCCCTGGCAAAAACATGCTGTTCTCTTTGTGACCAACAGAGAATTCAACTGGACTTTTTTCTTCAAGTTTCTTACAAAAATAAAATGCTTGCCCCTTGCTATTGACTTGAAATGCCAGAACGGCTGTTTCACGTTTCTTTGGGATTTTCCCTGCCCATTAAAATGGAACACTTTGAAATCAGATCTCAATGGAAAAAGAAGTCATGCTGCACTTCTGTGCTGGACTGGGTAATGCGTGGGGAATGGAAGGATGCCACATCATTTGATGAGTCAACTTACAGAAGGCCGAATTCAAAGAGAGCCCGAAAAGCAAAGTGGGAAAGAAGGTGTTCTGGGGTGTGTCCATGAGTTAAACCATTCCTATTTTTGGGGTTGTCTAATTGTTACCCCTCCAGTGCGCCTGTTGCTGATCTCATAAAGTGATTAACAATCCTATCTCCTAGTTAACTGACCACATCAACATCCCAGTAGTTTAACTGACTTGATGCAACACTCTAATTAAAAAGACTTCCTTTAATTCCATCTGCAGCCTATTTTAAGTCTATTGGGACAACATCCTATGGAGAGTGATTGGAAAGGGCAGAACCTTTCCAAAAACTGGAGGGTGATTGATGCATGTTTAGTGTCCCATTCATCACAGGTCAGTCTAATTAAACCCCCGCCTCCCATTAGGGACCCTGTTCAGAATGACATCTGTTAGGAATAATCTTACAGCAGCATATGATATCACAATGTCGTTCTGCTGTCCCACGCCATTAGATAGTGAGATATTTGAATGGAGGACTCTTAATACAAGACTGTGATTGGCATTGTTTATCGCATGGTTGGTACAAATAGACATAGTTACATTTGTATGCTGTGTGTTAGTGAATAAGTGATTGAGTTAGTTGAGTGAGTGTGTCGTCTCACTGCATGCTATTTCCTCACTGAAGAAGTGTATCTAAGGGATACCTATGTAAGTGCCTGACATTCTCTACATGGTTGTGTCTGTGTGTCTGTTCTCTACACATGGTCAGGTTATTTCTGGTTGCCAGACTTCTGTCTGTGGATCTCTTCTGCATGCACGGACAGAAAAATAAGTATGGATAGAATAAATCCATATTCAAATAACGATTCATGATACATGAATTGGTCCATGACTAGATTGATCGATACATTACAAATTGATTTGAAGATTCATGCTATCACCTCACTACTGCCTCTTTGTCCTGAAAGTTTGCTGAAAGTCCCATCCCTGGGGTGCTGGTTTCTCAGAGTGGTAAACAACACAGCATGACTCATGTGCAGTCCTGATCAAAATCTTAAGACCAGTTGAAAAATTGCGAGAATATGCACTTTGCACATTTGGACCTTAATAAGGTTTTAAATAGAGCTACAATATGCAAAAGCAAGAAGGGGGAGTGTAACAAAAAGCACTTTGAGAAAGTAATTTATTGAAAACAACAAGTAAACTGAAATAGGCTGTTTATCAGCTGATCAAAAGTTTAAGACCACAGGCTATTAAAGCCAAAATCTGCTTAAATTTTCATTTTCTGTCAGGCATTCACACATTCATGCAGTAAGATGGTCATTCTACATTTTTTGAAAGATCCTGAGCATTATGGAACAAAAAGTCAAGTGGTAGACCCAAAAAAATTACACCTGCGTTGAACCGGAGGATCAGATTGGCTGTCCGTCAAGACACAGGGTGGTCCTTGACCCAAATTAAGGCCCTTACTGGTGCCGACTGCAGCACAATAACCATCAGACGGCATCTGCAAGAAAAGGGTTTCAAAAACAAAATAAGAATTGAAAGACCTCGCCCCCTTCAACGCCACAAAACTGCCCGTTTAGACTTTGCCAGGGAGCATCAAACATGGAACATTGAAAGGTGGAAAAAAGTTTTATTCTCTGATGAGAAAAAATGTAACCTTGATGGTCCAGATGGCTTAAACGTGACTGGCATGACAAGGAGATCCCACCTGAGATGTTTTCTACCCGGCACAGTGGAGGGGGGGGTCCATCATGGGTCTGGGGTGCTATTTCATTCAGTGAACACTGGAGCTTTAGGTGGCGCAGGGTCGTCAAACGGCAGCTGGTTAAGTGCAGATGTTGCAGTGGGCATCCCTCATGACTGAGGGCCCTCGTCTGTGTGGTAACAGCTGGGTTTTTCAACAGGACAACGCTGCAGTTCACAATGCTCGCTTGACCAAGGACTTCTTAAGGGAGAATAACATCACTCTTTTGGACCATCCCACATGTTCCCCTGATTAAAATCCCATAGAGAACATTTGGGGATGGATGGCAAGGGAAGTTTATAAAAATGGCCATCAGTTCCAGACAGTTCGTGAAGCCATCTTCACCACTTGGAGCAATGTTCCCAAAAGCTTCCTGGAAACACTCTCATTAAGCATGCTCAAACAAATTTTTGAAGTGTGTAGTGACTACAAAATAAGTAATTAAAGTCTGTATGATTCCTGCTGATATCGGATCGGATCGGTATCGACCAGTACTCAAGGCTGCAATATCAATATCATATAAGAGGTGAAAATGTTGTATTGGGACGCCCCTATCAGAAAATAAATAATTCTTTCCAACTATAAACAGGAGTGATGTTGGTTGAAATACTTCATGCTGTGAAAGTCTGAAATAATATTGATTTATGCCATCAATGATGTTATAAAACTTTTCTGATGGATTCACTTTGTGGCTTAATGTGTCTTTTTGGGTCATAAAGGGTTAAAAGAATGGTTAGATAAGCTGAGTTTATTTCCCAGAATGAGTGAGTCAAAGATAAGGAATATTTCACAGCCTTGGTCACTTGTGTTTGAAACACTTTGCCTCCCGTCAGTGGACGTGACTCCTCATCATGACTATATCAGACTCTTTTGTGATTAGACTGGACGTCTGAGTCTGGGCTGCAGCGTGAACCAGCGTTTTCACACCAACAGGACAGCTGTGGCTAAAACTGTCCTCATATGAACAAAAGAAATAACGTTCAGAAAAAAGGTTGTCTTTACAAACATTCTTTTAGTCCTACTTCTTACTCTTTTACTTTCAGACAGTAAAACGAGGATTACTTTGACATCTTTATTGGGGATAATCTGATATTTCTGAAGGGCACTTTGGACATATGGTGAAAAGAAGTTTCTAAAGCCTAAAGGATGAAATGGAAAGATTTTGGAGGTTATGGGTCACTGCCTCAGAGACCATCCCATCATGAACCACCAGTGGAGCTTCTCTGTTAGGCAACTGTTTATCTCCCAGCGGCCTTATCTTCTTCTGTGTTTACAAACCGACAACAAGACTTGATTGTTTTGTTTCTTTGGCACACCCAAAGCATCAATTTAATTCACTCGTTCAAAAAGTACAAAAGTTTGATTCCTCATCGTTCACTCCACAGACCTATAAACAAACCTTCATCCAGTGGTTACAGGGAGAGATTTAAAGTTTCTCCAAGAGGTCGAGCCGTGCAAACATCAGGAGTGTTGAAATATACTTCAGCTCTGCTAAAAATCAATGAGTCTTTAAACAGTTATTGTCAAAAGGACAAACCTCTTCCCATTGTTGCCTTTGTGATAAACAAGTTTCAGTACATCTTCAGTCAGTCAGTGGAGCAACATTTAACAGACACAAACATTAAAAACATAAAGGCAAACGGCAAAGTTGAGACTGATATCTTAAACAGAGGAGGAGAGAAAACTACAGCTGCTGCATTAAGCACAAGAGAGAAGTGAACTCTATCAGAGCAGTTTGACAGTTTTTTTAACATGCAGCTCTGAAGCTCTGCATGTGTAACAGCAAAACTAAACGTCCTCTAATGAAACCTGCAGTCCAGTGTTTGACTCACTGACAGTGCTGTGACAAAGTTTGTGATCCTCACACTTGAGCTGTGGTGCTGACTGCCTTCCTGCCGTGTTACAACCTCCATTTCCAATGAAGTTGGGACATTGTGTGAGGCATAACTAAAAACAGAAAACAATGATTTGCAAATCCTTTTGGAGCTACATTATATGGGGTTACAATGCAAAACACACTAGTTAATGTTCAAACTATTAAACTTTATTGTTTTGCAAATACTTTTTCTTTAATTCGAATCCTGTTTCAAGAAAGTTGGGATGGGGCATCAAAAGTTTGGGAAAGTTGAGGACAGCTCAAAAAGTCCACAGGTGAATAGGTTAGTTGGACAAAAGCCTCAGGTGGGCTTTACACAAGTACAAATTTGTAAGACTCCAGTAAAATAAACTATGGATCTGGTGATACTGACACACGGAGATGCGTATTTGTCCTTGACTCCGCATCTTTTTTGAAAACGGGTCTGCAGGTGGATATCTGCGTATTCGTCTTCATGCCGTAGTTGGTATAAACAGATAAGTCCGAGAAAGATGGTGACCTCATAGCACCCCTCCTCTGCACCCCAACCCACGCTGTCACACACAACAACAACAACAATGGTGGCAGCCGGGCTGATTCTGATCTTGTTACAGCAGCTACAAATATTGCTACGACTTTTATACCAACATTTGCAGCAACAGCAACAAGTGCTCATGCAGAGACGCAGCATGTTACGCGTGCATGAGCACTTGTTGAAGTGGAATCCACCTCGGAGCAGAACCAGACGGGCAACCCGACAGGATTTTGTGTTGTCATGTAAATGCACAAGCCTATGTACAATACGATGTGTAAACAGCGATACATGTTTTGATGCCGACGCCAAGACAATACGGGGCCGTCCTCATGTGAGGAGGGCCTCAGTCAGGATGGAGCCAGTTTCACCGCTTCATGAACAAGTGTGTTAGCAAACAGTCCAACTGCAAGGGATTATGATGAATTATATGATACATGTCTGATTTCATCATCTACAGTCCAGAATATCATAAAAAGATTCAGAGAGTCAAGAAAATTCTGCAAAGAAGCGGCAAGGCTGAAACACAACTTTGAATGCCCATGACTTTCTATCCATGGCACTATATTAAAAACCAACATCATTCTGTTAAGGATATTTTGATGTGGGCTCAGAAACACTTGGAAAACCACTGTCGGTGAACACAGTTCACGTGTTCAGGTCATTAGTTTAAGAAAGATTTGTGAATCATTACCTCCGCCAAGGAGGATATGTTTTCGGGAGAGTTTGTTTGTCTGTCTGTCTGTCCGTCTGTAAACAAAATAACTCAAAAAGTTAAGGATGGATTTTGATGAAATTTTCAGGAAATGTTCAGCATGGGAAAAGGAAGAACTGTTATTAAATCTTTGGATAATTTTGATCCGGTCATACCCTTCCATGACGAAAAATGTGATTTCTGTGAATAACTACTGAACTAAAATAGATATCATTCATTTTCTATACCCCGCTATCCCTTTCGGGGTTGCAGGGGGCTGGAGCCTATCCCAGCTATCATTGGGCAAGAGGCGGGGTACACCCTGAACCTGTCGCCAGACAATCGCAGGGCCACATAGAGAGACAGACAACCAATCACGCTCACACTCATACCTAAGGGCAATTTAGAGTCACCAATTAACCTAATGAGCATGTTTTTAGTCTGTGGGAGGAAGCCGAAGTGCCCGGAGAGTACCCACGCATGCACGGGAAGAACATGCGAACTTCACACAGAAAGACCCTCCCGTCCCAGGAATCGAACCAGGAACCTTCTTGCTGTGAGGCATGCGCTCTACCACCTGCGCCACCGTGCCTCCCTAAATAGATATCATTATGAATCTATTTGTTAATGGTATGTTTTCATAGTCAAGCAATCTAAATATTTACATGAAATAAAGGTAGGACTAATATTTATGGTGAAAATCACAATATGGCTGAGGACTGTGGTGCTGGCGGAGGTCTGCGCTCTCCGAGTGCTTTTCTAGTTGTTTTCTGTTTTTATTCCTGTTTTACACATCATCCCAACTTCACCGGAATAAAGGTTTGTATATCATAATTAAATAATCACCACTAAGTGCAAATGTTATTAAATCTGTGGATAATTTTGCACGTCATACCCTTCCATCAATCTGATATAAATCAGATTCTTGTCACTGCTGAACATCGATCCCTTTTGGTCACATGACCAGTGCAGACGATTGTAGAAATAAAGAGTGTCAGCTACCAAGAGTGGGGCTTTGCTGTCAGAATGTTTTCATGTCCGAAAACTCAGATATTAGTCTCAAATAGCTATTCAAAATGAAGACCTTTGGTTCTGATGCCCTCAAGTCCACAAGTGCCCTGGGGATCATAAAGTGTAAATAAAACTAAACAACTGATGAATTAGTTTAAAACGGACTAAATGTATTTAGTGGGATTTTTTGTTACTATTTATCAGGCATTTGTAGATGATGATAATCATCTTGATTAGACCGGTAAGACATTTGCAAAAGTCTGTTTAGTGCTCCCACCTGAAGGGACAGCAGCACAGCTAACAGCATTAATCCACTATTTGCTCTACCCTCAGTTTCTCCCTCGTGGTTAAGTAGAAGTATAATTGGGGCTTGTCTCCCCATGAATCAGAGCACACAGCTGATGGATGACTGTCTTCGATTTAAAATAAGTACACAGAGTTGGCAACCAGGCAGGTCAACTTTTCCACAGAGTAAAGCAAAGAGAAAAGTTTCCTGTCCACCAAAAGGGCAGTCCAGAACATGAAAGTGAGTTTTCTGATCCCACATTATGACTCCTTTTAATTCAGTTGAACTTGGTGACACATAGTTTACATTTAAAACATTACATTCTTCTGTATAAAATACATATTCCCTAGAAATTATGTAAGTGTATTCCTAATTCAGGGCTGAACGATGGGGCACCGGTAAGTGCTGTTGCTGGTGTCTGATGTATGTTAGCATGCGTGTGCTCTCAGTACCACACTTCCCTCCCAAACATCAGTAACATGCTTGTTAGGTTCAGTGGTAACTCAACTTTTCTGTTGCTGTGATTGTGCAAAGTTGTTTGTCCATATATTTAGGATGAGCAAATACATGGTTGATGTTTTCTTTTTTTAGTATTGTTGTAATAAGTACACTTGTTTCCAGTTTTAGTGAACAACATAACTGGACATGAATCTTAAACTGCATCATTAATCTACTGATCATGTTAAAATCTTTGGAAGTGCAAATACTAATAAATGTAAACAAACCTGTTATATATTTTTTCTAAGATTATCCTTGTGTTTTAGATATTATGTTCCTCTGGTTGATTTTGTTTTATTAAAACATCACATTTCCCTTAAATCTAAATACAAGTGATATCAATATGTCATAAGTTCTAATTTAATCCACATATTTTAAAATAATACATATTTAATATAAAGTATGCATTACAGTGTTTATCTGTGTACTTTTTGGAGTTTGAATGGTTTAAAGTAGAACAGTAAACATAACAAGAGTAATTTCTTAAAATTAATCAGCCTTTGAGGCAAAAGATTCCCTTTAAACATGGTTTACACTATAAATTAATTTTTATCAAGTGTTCAAAGACATCGCTAAGCAGATGTCAAATTGAGACGGATGTTGAATGATGATATATATTTATATATGTATATATCAAAGTATGTCAGCATCCTTCTGATTCCCTCATTCATCACCTGTTAAAGTACAAAAAGTGTCTATACAAAATCTAATGCTTATAAAAACTTTTTCACAGCACTGTATGTCCCTCTTTAAAAAACAGTTCAGGCTTTACAAAAGCAATAACGGGCGAAGTCAGGAGGTGCTGTAGCTCATTGCAGTCCACCCCTGTACAGTGTGTGTGGGAGTGCGGGCTCGTGCTAATGCTCTTTGGCGTTGGGGGGCAGGTAGTAGGGGTGAAACAGTCTCTCATGAGCGCAGATGCGTAGTGCAGCGTGTGTGTGCATCAGCAGCCGTGGAAACCGTGAGGTGAAGTAGCTGATGAAGCCTTCAGGCAGCTCACCGAGAGTCTCCTGAACCTCTGGGGGTAACTCGTGGTAGTGGTGTTTCTGTAGAAGACAATGTCAACATGAAGACATTAGAGTTTAGAGCTTTAGCAGGAGCATCAAAGTTCAGAGGAGCTGAACACACACTAACCTTATTCCTCATGGCTCTCAGCAGATCTCGGACTGAGTTCCCTTTATATGTCCTGAACCGTCTTAAGTCTGAAATGAGCACAGACAAAAACAGAAGTAAGACAAATAGAGGCTCCGCAGTCCTCAACATGTGCAATCAAACAGCATGTTTACATGCACAGTGCAGTCAGGCCCCAGTCAAAGCAGTGCTACTTTTGTTGACTGAGAATTTTTGTCATAGTTTTCGTCAACAACCTTTTTTCCCCTAACGAAAACTACACAGTAACTAATAAAAACAAGTGCACATGGACAAAAACGAAAACTAAATCACTGCACCTAATGTGGTCATGTAGTACGAGACATGTTAGGAATATATCCAATCGCAACTACTTTGGTTGTGTGAAAAGATTGGATTTAAGATTGGAGTTAAGAGGGACATCCAGTCACAGCTGCTTTAGTTTGGTGGTGGGATAAGTTGTGGAGTGATCCGTGCTGTCAAAATTAACGCTTTAACTTTGGAGATTAATTTAAAATATATAACACGTTAAAAAAAATTAACGCAGTTCTGTTACTTCCTGTCACGGCTGACCTGTAACCTCTGATGACGTGTGCAGTGCATCCAAACTACACAAAGCTAGCTACCTGTTTTGAGCAAGATGGACAAAGAGAAACTATTAAGATGTCTTTAAATGCTGAGTCAATGTTGATTGTGTTTCACAGGAGAGAAGCTGTATGTTGACAGATCAAAGAAAGCTATCTAATAAAACAGTCTTTGAATCTAAATATACTGTCTTTGTGTTGATTATGTTGATTCTACATTAATTCCATGATTTTACTCAAGTAAATATCTGTTACAAGCTTCTGTCTTTAGTAGAAAAATGAGATTAATTGTGATTAATTTATTGATCGATTAATCTCGATTAATCTCAGTTAACTACAGAAAATTGTGCGATTAATTAGTTAATTTTTTTTAAACTATTGACAGCACTAGAATTGATATATTCATGAAAAGCAGGTTCGTTGTTTGTTGTCAGCTGTGGTATTGTAACTGAGATGCTCTGCCAGGTAGCCAAAATAAAGGTGACTGCATTTTACACTAAAGTTCAATTTGTTTCTGTTCAATTATACAATCAAACTTAACCAGCTTTCACTACAAGAAAATAAGATGTTTCATTTTATCCAAGTGTGAAACATGACTTTGGAAAATAAAAGAAACATAAAAATGCCTTACCCTTTACACTTCATATTTTAGTTGACTAAATTTACAGTAGATTTGGTTGACTAAAACGTTGTGAAATTTGATCAACTAAAACTAGACTGAAATTAAATTAATTTAGATGACTTAATTTTGGCTAAAACTAAAAGATATTTAAGGCAAAAAACGATAACTTACATTAAACTGTCAAATTTAACACTGACTCAAAGCTTGATTAAACCATGTCACTGGACTTCTTCTCTTGTTAAAGAACACAAACATCGATGGAGAATCCATTTACAGACTAAAGCATGTTTGACATCACTACCCCAGGCGGGGATGTTCCCTTCTAGCTGTTTTTCCTGGACCTGATTATAGAGTGAACACACATGCTGGTTGATGGGCCTGTCAGCTCTGATACGGGGACAACACAGCCTGCAGACCGGACCCCTGTGTGTACTGTTTTTGCTGAACCTCCTTGTTGTCTCTCCTCATACATATAACCTCAGTTAAGGCCAGTTTTTCATTTAGTTTAATTAGACGTCAGAGTTTATATACAGCAAAGACAAAAATGTATGTGTTTGGCAATAAACTGGGTAACAGTTTAGGAAGAGCATTAAGTTCATCACAAGAAACTAGATTTTTTGCACAATTACATTAAAAATTCTTCATTACCACAGAGAAAGGCAGGAACATTTCCTTCGAAACAAGGTAAATATGCTCTCTACTCTTCAGTTTAACGTCTTAAGGCCTTGATAAGCATGCAGCTTGTGGCAAAAATAGGTAGGCCCTCTGATCTCTTGATTCTTGGTGCCTGAGAAGAAGCCCTGACTTCATAAGACATATGTCAAAATGAAAACAGATAAACACTCCAAAGCCAGCCAAAATGCATCCTAAATAAAAAATCTATTCCTGACTAATACATTTGGGGTTTAAAATTCAGTTCAAGCTTCTCATTCTCAGTGTTTAGCAGTGGATGATTTGATGAAGGTGATAGACAGAATATTAAGACCACACAGGAGTTAAGGTTCAGATTCAGCCAGACTACCAAACTGATCGGACTTTTGCTAACTGCATGTAAACAAAACTACAGCTGGAGTTTTATTAAATGCTATGAGGAGAATCTATTACCGTGACATAAAGACTCTGCTACCCATGAGCACGCGCGGCAACTGTCGTAATGCTGCGTTCCAGTAACCTCGGAACTGGAAGTGACATCATCTCCGACTTATCAGCGTTCCAGTTGAAGTCGGAAAAAAACATGCTGATCCACCAGGCTATTGTTAGCTGTTGTTAGCACGCCCTGCGTTGTTGTTCACAAATATCACATGAAGAATGTGACTATGGCAGCATTTTTGTAAATATAAGTCTAACAATACTATGTATACAGCTGATCTAGAGCGACACACCCCAGTCAGAAGTGCAAATAAATTGATTATTACAGGAGCTAAATAACTGTTCACACTGGGGGCATCCATCTTCGATTGTCAACTCGGGGGTGGCGAGGCTTCACCGAGTTCCCAGTAAGAAATTCCGACTTCGGGGGACGTTCCAGTTGCAGTTTTCTACTCGGAACTTGGAAATTCCTTCGTCTGACTACAACTGTAATGCACCAAAAGATGTGACTGAAGCCAAAGTGTGTGTTTGTTGTGATGCTAATAAAAATGCAGCTCGGACCTTCCTCAGAACTCTACATTGCTTTACAACTTCTTTTTTCAACAACTTACAGGATGCAAAGCGATGAAGTAATGTATCTCTTTCTAGTTACGTAGCGGTAGTTTTTGATGTGTGACAAGCAATTTTTGGAAAACTTAGTATCATAGTTTTGTAGCTGGCTATATATCACTACTTACAGCCCGGTCCTCTAAGACGTGTCCGAATAATATAAATTTGCTCTAGTTTTAATTGTCTTGTTCCCGAAGTTGAGTATCCAGCCCAGCCCTGTCCGACCCGACAGTGAAGCTAAGGAATAGCATTTATAGATAACCTATTTTGATGCTATAAAACTCATCTTAAAGTGTGTATTTCAATCAGGCATATATCTAAAAGTGAGACTTTCTTTTAATTACTTAGAAACTCCTCATGGTATCTTTAAGGGACCTTCAACTTTTAACATGCAAAGGCAAATGTCCAAGTAAGACTAAGGCTCTCAAAACCGTTGTCTGTATAGTCATTACGCAGAAGCACAAAGTAAAATCCCTGGACTCTGGGAAAAATTGCTGCAGTGAAAACAAACCTGTCTGTAATGGCACAGAAATGTGCATCCTCCAGTTTGTTCGAACCACCGATCTACCAGCAGTCTCCAGCCGGACCACAATCTGACTCTCTGCTGGCTCTTTCTCTATGCGGTCACTCACATCCTGCATGAACACAGGTGAATACAAATATTTCAGGAGTCTACAGACATCGCAAACAGAACTTCATACTTATACATCAATCTAAATCTTATCATCTAATTAAAAAAATGATCTAAACAAGTGTGTTACACGGTAAGAGTTGCAAGTAAGACATCTGTCATGTCGTATATCCATGGTACATGAGGTAAACACACCTGGAAGAAGAGCAGCTGCTTCTCTGGGCTCCAGAAGAATGGATGTTTGAGCACACAGGCGGTGGAGGGACGGGACTCTGCGTCAGCGTGGATCATCTGTTCAATCAAATCCTGAGCTATGACGTCATCTGGTGAGAGACAGACAAAAATCTGAGGTTATCATGTATCACACTGTTTGAGCCACAGGCAAATCTATGATTGAAATTTTATTTACTTTTATCATAATAAACAAATATTAGGAATAATCCAAAGTTATAAATATAGTCACAGACAAAATAGGCAGGAAACATAACAGACATTGGGAAGAATATATTACATTCGAAACACCAGTTGTGTATATCTATTTATTTTCTGCACATGTCAACATACATATATGTATTCTTTTTTTTCCTATTATGGGTACATGTTGTTTCTACTAGGTGAATAAATATATATATATATATATATATATATATATATATATATATATATATATATATATATGATTTTTCTATTATGGGTATGATTATTTTTCTGCTATTCATTCCACCTGCCGAAACCAAATTCCTCGATGTTGTGAACGTACTTGGCCAATAAACCTGATTCTGATTACCTCCGCCAAAGAGGTTATGTTTTCGGGAGAGTTTGTTTGTCTGTCCGTCTGTCTGTGAACAAAATTACTGAAAAAACTATGGATGGATTTTGATGAAATTTTCAGGAAATGTTCAGCATGGGAAAAGGAAGAAGTCATTCAATTTTGTTGTTGATCCAGATCACCGTCTGGACCCAGGAATTGTTCAAAGGATTCTTTATCATTGGGAGACAGGGAACTGTGCTGCTTGGCGGAGGTCTGCGCTCTCCGAGTGCTTTCTAGTTTTGATACAGTAATGAAGAAGCATCATCGAAAATCAGTACATTTACACTAATGTGCTTATACACTCCTTCCATTACTTGGCAAGATCAGGTTCTTACTTCCAAAATATGACAACCAAAATCACCCCATTAATCTTTAGATAAATCATTTTCATGTTTAGTTTTCCAAGCATCTTTTCACAGGCAACTATTGCCAGAATGTTCATCTCCTTGCAGAACTGCAGAATTAACCGAGCACGTCATCAAACCAATCATCAATACTCTAAATGTGTACTTGCCTACGTCTGTTACAACAGTTTTATCTATGATGAGACATAACTGTGGCAATCTAGGCCAACAACATTTGAACCAATCCTCCATAAGATCCAAAACACCTTGCCATAAGAGGAAGACCATCTGACAATCCCATATCATATGAGTATAAGTGCCACATTCTGTTTTCACTTCCAGCACAAACCATCTTTATTTAATCCAGTCTGTAGGTGTATTAACCCTCTGTCACTTAAGCTTTCATCCCCCAACACATGAGAGTGTAAAACCTTAATGCTGGTTCACAAAAACAGGGAGAGAGGGTTACAAGCAGAATCTATTGAGTTAATGAAGAGATATTAAAGAACAAAAACCATTAAAGTTATGCAAAACCCTAATAGAAACATTTACAACCACAATGCTCACCATGTATGTCCTCCATGAAATGCGAGAGTGAATATTCTCCAGACAGGATGTTGACTTGTCGCCTTAAAGAGTCCCCAAAAGGGTGCTGCCCCCCGCTGACCACGTAATAAAACACACAGCCCGCGGAGAAAACGTCCACTGCTGCTGTCTGAAGAGATAAAAACACAAAACTTCATCAGAGAGGTTTAAATGAGGCACTTTTGTGAGGTTGAAAAAATATGTTCATGAAGGATATTATCCTGCTTTTTATTAAGCAAAGACTTTGTCTTCACAAGCGGCTGTTTGGGTTAAAGAAGCATGAAAAGGCTCAGATGTAGAGCTAATTTTTAAGGTATGTTATGATATTCTAATATGAGATATTTGATAAAATAATATTGCTTATAATGCTCAAGTCTTGCTGAAATAATGTTCTCCTTCCCTCTGACTGGATCTGGTGTTTGGTGGTTGCACTGATGAGTGAAAAACTCACTCATGCTTATTGACCACAGGGTTGGGAGGACTGGCTCATCCCTAAAGGTCTCATTACTTCTGGGGCCACACGAGGGCACCAGTGAGTGAATATTTTAACATACTGAATTTTACTTTACTGCCCCGACACACTTCTGTCTGTCTGTCTGTTAAAGTATGTGTGGACCACAAAAACTGAATTGACCTTTAAAGTTATATTAATATGAATATGTTAGAGATATCTAATACAAATTCAGAGTAACTGAATTTTTTATAAGTGACATTTACACCTGTTGGATCTTGCAGTTACACAAACATAAGTCCTTAATTACACAAACTTGTCGGTATTATTTAGAGAAGTGGTTCACATTTATATTACTAACTTCAGTTTTTTGCAATTTAGGCATTACTCTATTTATCTCCTTTGGTTAAAAATATGACTAGATATCAATACATTGTTCCTACATAATTTAAATAATCAACTTCAAGACTCTTTCAGACTTTCCAAAGGCCAAAACCAGGCAGAATTTAGACTTTTTTCCCACTGCAGGACTAATGGAAATCAGAAGTGTTGTAAAGTAGACTTTTTTGTCTTTAAAATTATGAAATGTTGACAATACATATAATATATGATATGATATTCACGCAATAGCAGGACAGGAACAGACGTACAAGAGGGTGTGCTGGCATATGGATAGAAAACATTTCAGTTTATAAGCATAGTGTTGCTCATATGTTTTTAGTTTCATTTTATGCAGTTCTTATCATACGTAAAACAAAATAGATTTGATAAAATTATTTCAATTAAAGTGTAAGGAGACCTCTCACTTGACTGTCTAAGGATGTGTTGCAGGCCTGTTCCTGTACTTTTTGACACTGTTTATTGCTTTAATTTTATGTAGTTTTATAATTGAAACAAACAATGACAGAATGCTGATCGGCTGGAAGTGAATAGGAGTTTGAATATTTTGATTTTAAATCTTTCTAGTGAGCAATAAACTGTATTTATATTTATAACATCTCAGATTTGCAGCTGTAATATATCAAAACATGTTCATAACTACTGCAAATACTACTTATTTATATATATTTCATTTTTATTTATTTGATAGGTGTCTTCTTCATATATTTTTTTGGACTCCAAAGCTGCTGTAAACTTGGAATTTCTCCTGTGGGACTAATAAAGGAATATCTTATCTTATCTTATAAACCATGTCCAGGACTTCTGTTTTTATTGACATGGCATCAAACTTGTGTCATTATCATTTGATCTTCAATAATGTGATCAAATGTCATTGTTCTGACATTGTGATAGTGTTTTCCTATTATTTCATAGCAGAAAAAGATTGGATTTTCATCAATGATGTCCACCGCAGACAGTGAACCTTAAAAAAAACAAAAAAAAAACAGAAGATCTCACTGGTTTATTTCCAGGGGTATCCCGCAGCACTTCAGGAGCAATCCAGCCTTCAGTTCCTGGTATCCCTGAACGTAAAGAGAAGCTGCAGCGACCCTCTGGGATCTTTTTACAAAGTCCAAAGTCTGAGATCAGAGCTCGGATGCGACCCAGGGCACTGGGGCCAGAGAGGAGGATGTTTCTGGGCTTCAGGTCACGATGGACTGATGGAGGAGACGATGGATAGAAAAGAAAAATCAGATGTGTTTCATTAGGTTAGGCCATCTTTTTCCTTGTGGAAAGCATCCAGACTGTGTATGAACATGTAAACCAGTTTGTGATTTTATTTCAGACCTATGTTCAGCGAATGAAGGTGAGAGAGGCCACACATGGTTTGTTCCAGCAGAGTTATTGGACTCAGCTCCGGGAAACGAGATGGGTCTTCCACGTACTGCGCAGACATACAAAAACACATTTATTAACTGTGGTACAACAGCGTGCTGTGTGAACCGTGACAGTAGCGATGTAAATTAGGAAAGCCTTTAGTGCTGACTTGCTGTAGCGTCGCAGTGCACAGCTCGATGGCGATGTAAGTGAAGAGGCGGTCTCTCTCTGTGCAAAAATATCTGATGACGTTGGGGTGTGTGTCGGACTCTCTGAGGAGCTGAACCTCTCGCTCTGCTACTTCAAAACACTCCGGTAGTATTCTCTTCACGGCGACCTGACGTCCATCGAATTTACCTCTGCAGTCACAAAGACATCGTCAACACGTCGTAAAATGTGAAGCCTGACACAGAGATAGAAGTTTGTTTCCAAAAAATGTTCCAAGTATAATGTTAACAAGCTCACAGCGACACAAACAACAAAACACACAACAGGTGATTAATGGAAATAATTGGGCCTCATCAACAGTGTCCTCCAACTTGTTCTCAAGAGGGTCCTAAGAGGCAGATTCATGAGGCTATTCTTAACCCCATGAATTGCTCGTGCCTGTGTCCTTAAACTGATGGATGTCACGTCCTCTTAAGTTGGCAGCTTGAGCTTGTGCTTGTTTTATGTCCATATGAGGGCATATGAGATTAAATAGAAAAGAGGAGAGACCTTTTAAATGTCAAAATAAAAAACTAAAAGTGATTGTAAACAAATAGTTTTAAAGGTGGATCTGTCATTAGGGTGCATGATGCTGCAATCAGAAATGTGAACTCCAGATATAGTTCAATCAGAGGGTAAAAAATAAGCTTAAAATGAGGAGAGAGGTCTAGATTTTCAAGTTTGAGGTTGTGCTTGTGTGTTAGCCTGTCTGCTAGCTAAAAAAGGTATGAAAAGGAGATGCGTCTCAATTATTGGAGTTAAACTCTGGAATGATGCCAGCATAAATTTAAAACTTGTCATTCTTTTTTTGTTTTTAAGAAAATGGTTTGTAAAACTATTTTTGAAGCTAATAAGCCTAAAAAGAGTTGACAATAAAGGATAGGCCTTTATAAGCAATTTGCTTCTGCCTATGCCTTTCAGTCATTATTTAACACATGATTCTTGGTTTTGTGATTTTGTGTCAAATGTCAATATTGTGTACAATATTTGGTGTTGTCATGACTGAATAAACAATAAACAAACAAGCTAAGAAAGTTAGAAATACCTTGTGCTTTCAGAGCTATTCTAGTTTGTCTGTCAATTTATTTTTCAGCTTGCATTGTGAAGAAAGAACCTTAGTGAGTTAGATGTACAGGGTGTCCATAAAGTCTCTTTACAATTTAAGAAATGTATTACAAAGGCAGTAGATTAGGGAAATCTTGATCTGATTTGTTTTATTTTAATCAACATTTATTAAAGTTTTTATTCACATTAAAGTTTTGTGTTTCAGATATTTTGTTAATGGAAAGAAAACTGTTAAACTAACCCCTATAAAATGGCTACTCCTCTAGAGAAGACACAATGTGTTTCCTGGTTTTCTGACATAATCGGATGTGCAGACTCAGCGAAACTACAGAACTGAGTATGGAAGAGATCCACCATCGCGTCCTTCAGTTCGTGCATGGCACAAGAAATTTATGGAGACAGGGACAGTGTTGGATAAAGGAAAGAGTGGGCGACCAAAAACATCTTAGAAAAACATCAATCGTGTAAGACAAGCCTTTCCTTCCATTAATAGAATATCTGAAACACAAAATGTTAATGTGTATAAAAACTAAAAAACAGTGATTAAAATAAAACAATCTGGTGAAGATATCTCATCAACTGCCTTTGTAAGAAAATTCCTAAACTGTAAAAAGACTTTTTGGACACCCTGTACATGCGTAAATGTAGGATTTTATTGGTGAGAATATGAGTTGTATTTTCTTTGCTATGGAGGTTATATTTTTGCAGGCATTTGCCAATTTGTTTGTTTGTTGGTCCACCTGTGAGCAGGACAACTCAAAAACTCATCAGCATATTTTGGCAGAAGGCAGAAAGGATTTGACTTTGTTGGTGATCTGAATCAAGATGTGGATTGAGGATTTTGTAAAGGATTTGTTAAAGCTATGGTCTACAATTTGGAAGCTTTGTACATATTAATAACACCGTTTATAAGGCTGTTATGGTCCTATGGTCCTATCTACACAGTATAAAGACCAAAAAGAATGAAAATAATCCCTTCAGTATATCCGCTGAAAAGCTGCATACTAGCTGACCAATCAAACCGAAGAACCTGCGACTATTAATTGGTCCGTGAGTTGGTCCGTGAGTCCATCCAATCCCCTGTCTCTCTCACTACGCAGCGTCATGCGTAGTGCGTCATGGTCCCGTCTCCTCCCCTCTACCTCCGGTGAGCAGCTAGCAGCGTTAGCTACTGAACTATCATGGAGCCGGAAAAGCCTAGCGCCGAGACTGAAGCCGCCTCCCTCTCCCGCAGGGCCCAACGGAGCTCTGCCCGCGGGTTGAGGCCTGTTAGCGGGCTAACGGCTAACGGCTAACGAATAGCCTCAGCCGGCCGCCAGACCTTCAGCATCGACCGTTTCGCCCCTGGTTGATCAGGTAATGGCTTTGTTTACTACAGTGGGAGATGTCTGCTGAATAACTCTGGTTAGTTTGTGCCTGCACGGGCTAATAACTTGTAGGGGAGCGGGTTAGCCTGTTAGCCGCTAATCGTTTGCACTGTAAGCTGAGCTGGGGAGGACAGGCTGAGAAAGATAAATCCTCCCCACACTAGGCTCCGCCTGGCGGCGCGCCAGACCCGCGCATTGCCGCCGTCCAGTTGAAATGGCTACTGCTGTGTGTTACAAGGGGGATGTCTGTCGTGTTTGATACTTTCAGTTGAGCTGAGCTGTTTTTGATTGAGTTTGCTGCTGATATATTGTGCTTGTCGCTCGTAGCTCTGTCCGAGGGGGCTTTATCAGGCGACACGAGCTGGGGGCGGGATCTTGGAACACGGGGGGGAGAGGTGAGGGAAGGGGGGGCAGGCTGCGGTTTCAAATCGTAGACCACAGCTTTAATACTGGAAGATAGGGCAGTTTTATACACTTTGTTAGTAACTCTGCTAACACTGTCAGAAATGTCCCCAGTGCACTTCTAGTTTTGAATTAATGCACAAATACATTTAGATTTAAGATTTAACTGTGAGGATCAATCTCTGCCAACCTTAGTTAGGCATTTGTTAACGTTAATGTTTACTGACATCAGAGAACTTAATTCAGAAAAACACCATGACACACCATATTGCCCTGATGTACAGTATCTGTACTTAAACTTTGGTTTAGGTGTTCTTCAATGTCGTCTTCTTGTAAGCACAAAACAAAAGACAAAACTGATTAATGTATGAAATGGTTTTCTTGAAAAGCTTGATTCAACTCTACGAGTCCATCTGTTTTAGACTAAAAGGCGTCTTGTGCACAAACACACTGGTCATATAAACCACATATTAAAGCCGCACATGATACCTGAAGACAAAAGTTCCTGCTGTGCCGTGTCCAAGCACCTCAGTTGGAGTGAAGAAGATTTTGCCAATGTGAACCTCCTCACCGCTTCCCTCTGCAAGGAGTTAAAAGTAATTCAAGTTAAAAGTAAAGTCTTCATAGATGGATAATAAAATATGACTGTTAAAACATGGTTTATTTTGTTACCTGCTGTTGGATTAAGCACAGCTGTGCCATTTTTACTGACGTCCAATGTGCTGCTGGGAGTGTGAGGGCTGGGTGGAGGCTCAGCAGGAGCAGACTTGGAGCCTGGATATAAGACATGATTTCTCTGGTAAGAGTTTGAATGCACCAAAACAGAGAGCTTGTTTTGTGAGTGACTTACTGCTGGAGAGGTTTGTGTCCGTAGAAAGCGCTGTGTCTGAAGAAGCCGAGGCCACTGTCTGTGCGTTTGTCTGAATCTGCTGCAAACGAGACTCAAAGGCCTCCTCCAGCTGCCTTTGAGATTTCATCTGCTGTGCTGCTCGCTGGGAAAAAAGCAGATCAAGCAGCACAATATAAAAAGAAAGAGACAGTTGAGTACTGGGAAACTGTTCAACAGTTTCAGTGCTTAAGCTTTGCAAGAAAAAATCAAAAGCCTAACATGACATAAACAATCCTTTCTCACTGAGTGATCTCATAATCTAGTAATTGCACATGCCTGAAAAAAAAGTGTTTCTGCATCCATTTGAGAGAGAAAATCATGAATGGTATTTGCTGTGAAAACACTGAAATTTCATTACTTAAAACTTTGAATAAAGTTAATTTTGAGTTGTCTGAGAGAGTAAGGTTTGGGCAAAATTTGGGTCTGTGTTAAATTTGAGTAGTTTTCCAGGCAAAAATCATGAAAATATGGGGTGGGGTGTTATAATTGAGATACTATAGTATAGATGGATGGAAAATCAGGGTTGCATGTGTGCAAAGGGCTTAAAGGTGTAGTCAGAGATCTTTTGATCTTCTAATCTAATGCACTATTTGTCAAAATCACCGTATTTCTCCTCTCCATCCACAAGATGTCACCACTGACAGCATGTTGAAAAAAAAGTCTGGTTTCAATACACAGCCTTCGCTCTGAATTTCAGCAGGTAAATACTGTGGCTCGGGCCGAGTTACCAAAACAGGGTACACGCCCCCACATCCAGGGGGCGATCATACTCATGGGCAGATCAGACAGAGGGGGGAGGGGGAGTCGTAGGTTGTGTAGCATGCACAGTTAGTGTAAGAGAGAGATACAATATGTGCAGTAGCAATGGCTGAAAAACAGCCCAAAAAAAAAGGTCAGAGGACTGAAAAGTGAAAAAGAAGGGCTATGACCATGAAAGAGCGAAGACCCGGGTCAACATTGGTGTTAACTTTTGACGGTGGAGGGAACTCCGCGAATTGAAAGACCTGAAAACGGACGCCGATGTCTCTGTCTTTCTGCTGGATAGGTAAGCAACATTAGCTTTGTGGTGCTTCACATAACAGTAACAGCCGTCAGGTATTCATCTTATTGTCTAATCTGCCAGAATGTGCTGTTGTTTTGATGTTATCAATAACGGAAGTCGAGTTGTGGCTGCTATTGTCTGACGAGTCAGGGTCACCTTAGCTACGTTGGTCAGCTACGCAGTTTCTACGGCCGTTTCCATGATGATGCACGTCCATCAGCTTTTGGGGGTGGAGCCAGGGGTGAGGTATGAAGGGAGAGGCGGGTCTAAATTCCTTTATCAACAACCTCTCTACTCGTTTTCTCTCACAGCGCTGACTACACCTTTAAGTCTTCTCTGCGTCTGACAGCACTTTTCTGTATTTGTTGATTTATTACTCATTAATATTCCCAAATTTAACATCTTAAAGATACAGCTTGTACCTAAAAACTGATTCTTCACATTCAAAGACTTCCAGGCTAACAAGCTGTCCTGGATATCAGCAAACACACATATACATTTAGGCTTCAGATGGACATGAAAACACACTCACCACAGGGTATGTGAGGGCAAAAGCCAGCCACCCTCCCAGCAGCAGCGTCAGAACAGCCAGAGTGAGACGATCCTGAGTGATGAAGACGGGCAGCACTGCGGCTGGTCTTTGAGGCTGCTGTGGTTTCTTTCCTTCATCCGCTTCAGTATGAGCATCAGTGTCACCACGGCTATTGGCGACAGTCTGGAACTATACAGACACAAACAAGATGGAAATGATAGAATTACGATAAATTTTCTATCGGTGGTATTCCAAAGTAACATGAGAAGTTGAAACAGTTTATGATCAACCGTGACATCCTGCTATCCTCATCATCTGATATTTTTCCTGTTATTTACAGGCTTAACACATAACTGCGACTCACGTAGCGCTCGTGGTAGTACGAGGCCTGAGAGACGGGGGAGGGAGCGGAGGTGGTTTGTCGTGGGCGGATGACTGCTTCGCCAGAGCGCTGCAGGCCGGCTGGGAAATCCCTCAGCATGGTGGTGTGAGCCAGCGGAGGGAGCTCGTGATGACCTGAGCCACACAAAAGAAAGAGAAATCTGTTTGTTTGAGATTTGAGCACAGTGTTATATTATTACTTTTTAAAATGATGAAATAAATGTTACAGTTATATCAATTAACCTTTATCTATAAAACACCAGTTCATAACAAGTGTGATATCAAGGCACTTTGCAACAGAGCAGGCTGAAGCCACACTCTTCATTTTATAGATACACATATATGCACTTATAAAAATACATATATTTGAATATACACATACGTACATACATCCAGTGATGTTTCCATCCAGAAAAATAAGAGTTTATGATGGAAACAAACCCATGGACGCCCAGATCACAAATCTGTCCTCATCATTTCTCTGTTAAATTCAATCAATCTTTATTTGTGTAGCGTTAGATTTGTCTTTGTTGAATATAAATCTATAAGAGGTATGTCCCTTGGGATGAGGTATCTAATTTTCAAGAGGAACCCTTATTTATGTGGTTGTAAAGATAGCTACTGTGGATGTATAATCAATAAAACAACAGATAGAGAGATCAATCTAATAATAAAACTAATATCCATAATTTCATTTAACTTATAATTTTTGCTTTTAACTGTTTTTCTTATA
>JAZDUH010000098.1:6595000-7005000 GCA_036419115.1 Scarus forsteni
AGGGTCAGCGTGGTTCACTTGTAATGCCTTCATAAGAGTGCCAAAGAGTAGGGTGGCACCGATCTGTTATTGGGCATCTTTTCTTTTCGCGAACAGTCGAACTCCTGGAACTACCGAGCCGAACTGAGCTGGACTGCTCGTTGGAAACGCAGCATATGTGTCTTAAGATAGTATTTACTATGAACTGAAACTCCTTTGACAAAGACTAAGTAGCTGAATGTAAAGCACTCTGACATAATAAAAGACACAGCAGTTAAAGCTCATCCCTTCCCAGCCTTGTATTTATCCAGTCAACTCTCCACCAAACCCTTGACCATGACTGTGAGTGTTTGCAGATGTTACATTTCTCTTACACAAGCTGGGTCTTCGCAGTGGCCTGTTCCTTCACAAACTGATAGCTCCACTTCAGCGTCGCGTGAGCATCTGCTTGGTCATTGGTAGAGGAGAAGGTAAGAAAGCGAAGCGTTTCCATGGCAAGGGACAGGTGAGGGGCGTGTCTTAGCGAGTCACCAGAGTACAGGTAGACCCCCACGACAGGTGAGCCGTAGTTCTGACTCCACAGGACATCGCCTGAAACAAAATGAAAATATCGTGTGTAGATAAAGATTAAGAATCACATGAAACCAACACAAAATAAAGGAAATCATGAGGTAAAAACACACCTCTCCCTACCTGACTCTCTGTCAACTGTTACAACCAAACCGTCACCGCTCGACACCAGATGAGCCATTTCTGAAAGTTCAACAGATGAGACAAGTCAGGAATGTGTCATTTTCTCCACTCCCTGGAAATATTTTACAAACTCTCTCACTTATTTGCCCCTCAGGTTGATTTAAGTTCATTTAAAAACAAGCTTTAAGATTTTTTTCCCTGAAATGTTTATTTTAAAAAAGAAGTCCCAACCTATGTAGTGTAAATGTATTAGCTGAGTGATTATACTTCCTAAAGTACGCTGAAAATTCTTTTTACATTAGCAACATGAGTGCTGACAATGTGTAAACACTAGATGTGTCAATGCCTGCAGATAAGATGGAGGAACTGCTTTTGAAATCTCTTTTATTTTCAGAACAGAGACTGTGAATACAGTTGGAAACTGGGGGACGGGGCGGCATGGTGGCGCAGTAGGTGGTGCACCTGCCTCACAGCAAGAAGGTCGCTTTTGAAAGGGATCAGTGGTGTAGAAAATGAACGAATGAAAGAGGGACAGAGCACACACAATGGTGGGTAGAGTTGAGAGCACATTTTAACTTTTCATGTATTTTCAATGTTTGATAAAGTTCCTTTATTGGAGAACTTGCACAATATGAGTTAACCACTAAAGCAATGGTAGAATTCTTTAATTTTAAGTTTTAATATATCTTTTGTTCATCTATAGGAGATATGACTGAAAATATGTGACCAATACTGCAACACGCTTTTACTGAATATAAACATCCTTCAGTGTCATCTTTCCTCCTTCAGTGTCTCCCTTCAGCATCAACACACCACTGATCAGAGCAATGCAGCAGGTCTTCTTCAGACAGTTGTCTCAGAACTTCTGTCACTCTTTTCTTAACTTCTGATACAGTTTAAAATGTGTTTCTCTGAGCTCAGATTTGATCTCAGGCAAAACGAAAAAAAGTCACATAGTGCTACATCAGGTGGAAAGGGTGAACCAGACTCTTCTTTAACGAGAGTGCAGTGTGAGCCAGGGCACTACCAAGCTGAAGAATGAAACCATGATTCAGCATTTGTGGTCTTCATCTACAGACATTTTCTCAAAGTTTTCTGGAACCTGTTCATAATAATGACAATAATAATATTGATAATATTAAATAATACATACTGGTAATAATATTGCATCACAGTTGCCCTCTCTTGAACCCGGTCCCCAAAATGAAACCGTAATGTCAAAGAAAAGAATCAACATTGCAGGTCTTTCTTTATCCTTGATGACGACTGAGTTTTCCAATACGCTGGCAGCCATATTGTCATAGAATGTTATTGGAATTGCATGTTACAGTATCACTCCTAAAAAATGTGGGTTTCCTTCAATGTGTTCCAAAATGTTTCCACAAATTTGCTTGCGTTTTCCGTTTGGTCAGAAGTCGAGGTTTAGGGACAACTTTGGCACACATTTTATCAATTTGCAGTGATGTCTCTTTATCAATGGAGATCATAATTGCTTTCATTCTTAAACTGAGTCAACGATCATTTTAAATGGTTTGTTCTATTTGTTTGAATCATCTTGGACATCCTCTCTGCCATACAATATCTTTTGTGCCTTTCAAACATGTGATCCCCATACACTTTGGTTAATGTATGGATTCTGCTGCTGTTTTGTTCAATTTCACCAAAAATTTCAAGTTAATACATCGCTCAAAATTTAAAGATGCTATGAGGAGTTTCTAATTAATTACAAAAAAGTCTCACTTTTAGATATATGCCTGATTGAAATACACACTTTAAGATGAGTTAGCATCAAAATAGGTTATCTATAAATGCTATTCCTTAGCTTCACAGTTGGGTTGGACAGGGCTGGACTGGCCTGGATACTCAACTTCGGGAACAAGACAATTAAAACTAGAGCAAATTGATATTATTCGGACACGTCTTAGAGCACCGGGCTGTAAGTGGCAATATATAGCCAGCTACAAAACTACGATACTAAGTTTTCCAAAAATTGCTTGTTGTCACACATCAAAAACTACCGCTACGTAACTAGAAAGAGATACATTACCTCGTCGCTTTGCATCCTTTAAGTTGTTGAAATAGAACTTGTAAAGCAATGCAGAGTTCTGAGGAAGGTCCGAGCTGCATTCATTAGCATCACAACAAACACACGCTTTGGCTTGGGTCACGTCTTTGCGACAGTTGTCGCGTGTGCTCATGGGTAGCAGAGTCTTTATGTCGCCGGAAATAGATTCTCCTCATAGCACCTTTAAACTAATAATTTTCTGACATCCCAGCAAAAAACACGTGAACTTTAGTCAATGTCTCCCAGTGAACTATAGACGACTCTTATTGGAAACCTACAGCATATAACCGTGAATATACATACATTCATAATATAACACTTAGTGTGAACGTGGACCACATGGTTTTCTCCACATTAAGGCAGCCTCATTATTCAATAGCCAAACCTCATATTTTCCATCAAACAAAACTATCACTTATTAAAATGTGTGTTTATAGAAGTAATTCCCAAAATGGTCTCTTTACAATGCCTAGAAATTTATCAAAAACGTAAAAATCTAAGAAAGAAAAAAATGATGTTTTTCATGAGTTATTACTTTTTCCTGTTCTTGACTATATTCTTTATAACAGCTTGGTTGACTTTTATGAAAAAGCTGCATTCACTGAATAGTTATACAGTGTAGATGTATAGTTCTTTAAATTCTATTCAGCATATATTGCTGTAGTGCCCCTGTTTAGTGCCTACAGCTTTAATATATTACTTTCTCCTCTTTTAAAATTCCTAAACATAAGACATAGCAGGTTCTACAAGACCATCCGCACTCCTTCTTAAAAAATGCCTTGTGTTTATGAACCTGCCCCGTAGGCATGTGTTCCTGAGTTTGTGCACAGTGTTGATGTATGTCAGACACATACTGTAATCTTGTTTCTCATCATACGGTGGAGCAGAGTAATCGTTGTACGTTGCGTTCCATCGCAGCTCCTGTGTCTTTGTGTCAAACATGGTGATCATGTATTCTGGGAAACAAGCGTGCAAAGTTAAAGATCAGAAGACGTATATGCATTTATATGTGTGTGTTTGTGCGTGAGTTACATACCTGTGCGTCCAATGTAGAGCAGAGGACTGTTGGGGCAGATGGATTCAGAGACAGACGTGGTGAAACTGGTTTGCTTCTCACCTGTCTCAGGATCCACCACAAACCACACATCCTGCTTCTTCCCTGTATGTGTAAACACAAGGGGGCAGACACATAATAATTATCCAGCACTGAGGTTTGTCAAATATTCATGTCCTGTACGTTTTTATTTGTCTCTTGCAACTGCCTCTCATTTGAAATAGTGAAAGCCACACTGCATGGTCCGTTCTCCCATCTAGTGGTGAAACTGTATTTTGCATTCAATGGAATAGCACCCTCTAGCACCTTGCTTTTTCAAATGTGCGCTGCAACTCCTAAACTCTGCGGTAGCCGGGATGTGCCTACAAGCTAGGTCTTCTCCTTTTGCTTTTTTGCCAACGAGGATTCCTTCTCCTGTGTAGTGGCTTAAGTATGATCATGTATGATGGTGCAGGCTTTCGAATTTGCTGGAGCAGAGACAAGCGTGTCTCGCTGTGCTCCTTCTCTGTTTCAGTCACGCTGGCTCGGGGCAAAAACACGTTTCTCCCTAACCAGTAGTGCCACGTAGTGCTTCCTGTCCCTCTTGGCTGTTCATAGTTTTAATAGATGGGAAAGACATAGAAGCCTCTATAGGACTTACTTGTTGTGTGTAAATACAGATAAGAAGGTCTTCACTCAGGAGGACAAGTCAGATTGTTGGCAGAGGCCATTTGACACAAATGAGGACTTTATGAAAGTAGACATTGTTTTTAACCCATAAATTACTTGAATCATTGTACACCGTCCCTTTAAGCAAGTTATAATCACACAAGCTGGAGGGCACAGGGTGTGGTGTTTTAACATTAAGGTCAGGTAAGGGAGCACCGTGCTGGGTCTTAACCCTCCACGATTGCAAAATGGTCTGGTCCAACCCACCAGGTCGTGGGCACCCAGTTTATGATGAGCTGGATCAGGTTCGCAAGACCAGGTGTTGATACAAGCACAGTTGCCAGTCCCATACCCAGCAGCTGACCTTTCCCACTCCTGCACTCCTGATCACATCGGCATTGAACAGCTGAAGAAGTCTAGCTGACATCTCTGGCCACGAGTCAATGTCCAGGACCTCAACAAGAGTTTAGCAAGACTGGTAGCACCAGAGACCAAAAGATTCTGAATTTCATCCTTATGCTCAGATACCATGAGCAAATGGTCAATCAACTTAAAACCCGCCTGTTCAGGACTGGATACCCCACTTGACAATGCCATACCTCCTCTACCCCATACCTGTCATTATCTTTTGTGCTTTGCTATTCTTGATTTTATTATTATTATTGATTTTATTGTTGTTCTTTTAATCTTGTACAGCATCCCTGAGTGCTGTGAAAGGCGCTTTTAAATAAAATACATTATTAAAAAAAATTATTAATTGCTTTCTTTGTGATGCCATCATTGGAGTACCAGGTCCAGTGCTGCGAATCAGGTCTCAGGAACCACAATCCTCAACCCTCAGATGTGAGCAAAGCCAGGGGGCACCGAGGAGCGTTCACCTCACTGCCAGAGCTGTGCGGACCAACACGTGCTCTTCCTTTCTGTGCCTGATAAAATACTGAAGTCACCGAGGATTAGGGCTGAACGATTTGAGAAAATAATCTAATTAGGATTTTTTTCCCCTATATTGCGATTCACTCTGCAATTGTTTTGATGTTCCTCGTCGTATGTATTCTTAAACAAACATAAGCAGTAGATCTTTTCATAGTAAAACCAATATGACATTAAATTAATCTAAGGATAAAAGATTTGAGAAAAATTGGAGAAGTGAAGAACAGAAGCAAAATAGGTATGAAATTGTAAAAACTGGGTAAAAATGGTATGAAAACCGGTAAAAGGTTAATAAATAGGTGCAAAATAGGTATGAAATTGCAAAAAGGGGAAAAATTGCAAAAAAAATCCAAAAGTGGCTTAGGAAAATTGATTATGGCAGCAAATTAAATTTCAAAATCATGTAAAAATTCCCAAAATGGTTCTGACAGTGGCCAAAAAAAAAATAACGGGGGCAAAGTAGGCATAAAGTTGTAAAAACAGGGTTAAAAAAGGTAAAAATTGTCAAAAAGTGGGAAAAAAGTGTATGAATAGAGGTAAAAAAATATATAGGCATGAAATTGCAAAAAACTACAACACAATGCCAAAATGTTCAACACATTTTGGGCTAAAAATATTGCACCTTCTGCGATTTGAAAATTGCAACAAGCCATTTTGCGATTCAATCAAATTTGAAATTAATAGTTCAGCCCTACTGAGGATGATGAACGCATCACCTCCATGGGCCACCACAGAATCAAGCTGGTTGCAGAACATTTCTTGCAGAGAGCTCACTCACTCGAGTTGGAGCATAGACAACAACAAACCGACAGAGCTGAAGGAATTAGTCAGCCTGATATGCAGTAGTTGCTCCTTCACTGGTGTAACCTCCGTTATCAAGGAGACCAGGTGGCACGCAACCGCCAGCTCAGGTCATCTAACGGAGTATTTTCCATGTGTGGGTCTTTAATTCTGAAGTGTTTATTTGCAATGTAATTTAAGGCTGCAGAGGTGCATACCCTTTGACTTAAAGGTGTAGTCAGCGATGTGGGAGAAAACGAGTGAAGAGGTTGTTGATAAACGAATTTAGACCCGCCTCTCCCTTCAATCCTCACCCCTGGCTCCACCCCTGAAAGCTGATGGACGTGCATCGTCATGGAAACGGCCGCAGAAACTGCGTAGCTGACCAACGTAGCTAAAGTAACCCCGACTCGTCAGACAACTCAACTGACAATACTGATAACGTCACAACAACAGTACATTCTGGCAGATTAGACAATAAGATGAATGCCTGACGGCTGTTACTGTTATATGAAGCACCACAAAGCTAATGTTGCTTACCTATCCAGCAGACAGACAGCGACATCCACGTCCGTTTTCAGGTCTTTCAATTGGCGGAGTTCCCTCCACCGTCAAAAATCAACACCAATGTTGACCCGGGTCTTCGCTCTTTCAGGGTCATAGCCCTTCTTTTTCACTTACTGCACCTCTGACCTTTTTCTTTTGGGCTGTTTTTCAGCCATTGCTACTGCACCTACTGTAGCTCTCTCTTACGCTAACTGCGCACGCTACGCAACCTACAATTACCCCTCCCCCCTCTGTCTGATCTGTGTATGAGTATGATCGCCCCCTGGATGTGGGGGGGTGTACCCTGTTTTGGTAACTCGGCTCGAGCCACAGTATTTACCTGCTGAAATTCAGAGCCAAGGCTGTGTATTGAAACCGGACTTTTTTTTCAACATGCCGTCAGTGGTGACATCTTGTGGATGGAGAGGAGAAATACGGTGATTTTGACAAATAGTGCATTAGATTAGAAGATTAGAAGGTTCGCTAACTACACCTTTAAGGTTCAAGATTCAAGGGACACCAACCCTTCAGCTGCGTTTGCAACTGCCGTAACATTAGGGGAATATAATAAAGAATATGTCCACGTTGTATCCTTACCATGTGCACAAATCATTAAAGTACATGTTGTAAGCATGTTTTAGGGAGGAACAATAAAAAAGCCTGGAGTAAGTATCTTACCTGTATAGAGCATACCATCAGAGCTCCTGCAGGGTGCTGATTGAACCAGCTCTGGGATTGTAAAGGGCAGTTTCTGCAGACATTCAAATATCGAGGTTATGATGTGAATAATACTGCACACACACACAGACACAAAAGCAGAGACACTTTTTGATTTACCATCAGGCCTTCCTTGTGCTTGCCACCCAGGACGTACAGACTGCCATCATTGGGGTCTGGAAGGAAACTGGGCCTACAACAAATCAACAAAAATTTTTAAGAACTATCTGATTCAGATATAATATAATCAATACATTTTTCTATGTGGGTCTGTTTAACTTACTCTGTGAGGTAGACGGGTAATTGTATAACAGGGTCTGATAAACAAAAGAAGAATGTCATTAGAGGAAGTTACGACAGAGTGTGACACAATGCTGACATAGACTTGTTTGAACCTTCTCTCAGGGTCCACTTGATGTCTCCTGATTGTTTGGAGACAGCATGAAGATTACCATCGAGCGTTGACACAAACAAAAGGGATTCTGGGAGTGTGACTGACCGAACACCTTCAACCTGCTGTGATGAAAGAGAGAGAGAGAGAGCCTTTACTTTACATATAATTTCAAATATTCTATTTTTCAACAATAAACTTGCTGCTCTGTTTAGGAAAAAAGTGTAGATAAAGTGATGCTTAAGGTAAGGAATAATCAGGGGATGTTAGTAATGGCCAAACTTAAAAATGAGTGGATTTTGGTGGTGATCCAGATAACTGCCATTGCAAACAATCGTTGTTGCCCAATAACTGTCTACCTAATACTATTAACATGATTCTGAGTGCTAGGTGTGGATTTTCAGGGTAAATGAATCCTATTATGATGATAATTTTATAAAGGAACTATTGCTCATAGATGTAACACCAATATGAGGTTTGTGCTCTCCGTGTGCTTTCTTGTTTATTTTGTTTTGTTTACACCAGTATGACTGAACTTGATCACACAAAGGCGGTGCTGGTATTACACTCAGAATGCTGTACATCCGTACTTTACAGTGTCACAGGGGTCATCATCATTTGTACATGGGACAGTTTTTTGCTAACAAAAGCCATAGAGGCTAGGTTAAACCACACCCAAGAGACAATGGAAGGCAAATTCTTAACCCCCAAAAAATATTAAACACTGTATATAAAGTGCATCAATTTCAGTCAAAGAAACAAGGGAAAAAAAGTAACAGTATAAAACATGAAGGTGCTTAGGAGAGCTTAATAAATTACATTTTAACATGAAGTGGATATGGCTCCTGTTTATAATAAGCTCATTAAAAAACTTCTTCTGATTTTATACATAGGTAATGACAAAGAGTGAATGTATTTGTTCCACAAGATAACACCTTGATATGAATTGAAAATTGACAAAGAGATGTTTTATATAAGGGCACAAAAAGGTTGTTAGCTTGCCTAACTGAATAATAATTACAGTTTGAACTACTGACAAAATTATTTTGTAAACAAACTGGTAAACCCAGGTTATGATATAAAACTTTAAAGACAAAAATGCTTGTTTGGAAAATGTTTTTTTAATTGCACATATTAAATGAAACACGTAATGAAAATAATAACATATAATATAATAATACATAAATAAACAAAGCAACAAGAAAAAGGGGATGTGCAGGAGAGGACAAAGAAACCCATACGGGCTTATCGAGTGGCCCTCCTTAAGAGAAGAACAAGAGAAAACAGAATCTTCCGAAACTCAACCACATGAAATTTGGTCAAAAAGAATAATACTCAACTCAGTGTTAGCAGAGGAAAGATAGGAGAAGAGCAGAACAAAAGAACAAAAAATATCATAATGGTTATGATGCACTTGTTAATTTATCCAATAAAACTATATGTTTTTTTCCTGTTTTTTTTTTTTTTTTTACTGGTGCTGGTCCTGACAGTGAGGTCCTTGAAATCTAGTTGAGAATTGAGAAAATGCTGTCCTGAAAAAGGCTGGATGAAGATCATTGGCTGATCTTCGACTGTGATGATGGATGTTAAACTATTTAACAACTTGACTTTTCTGTCTGCAAACTCGACCCTGACCGGACTTGAGGATTTGTGCCTTACTTGACACTCGGACCCACCTCTGCCTGACAGTCATGTGCCCTCACTCCCCCCCTTGTGTGGCGCCCCTGGCCCTCCTCACAAACAGCATGAGTGTCTCAGGGGGTGTGTGCTGAGGAGTGGGTGGGTGTGTCAGGTCGCCCTGTAACTTTCTGCTGTTTATTACTGATCCTCGTGAAGCAGGATATCCTGACGCACACTTGCCTGTTTATTTAAGTTTATCCACCTCTCCCATATTTACACACTAACTGGTGGCAAGTGACATCCCTGAACTTCTGTTTAGACTGACGGGCTCGTGCGCACGCAAAGACGCTCAAACTCAGGCGCGTGCGCGGGCAGTATTAACTTTCTTGGTGCATTTTGGACCAAATGTCCCCCTGTCATATCCTGGACCAAACGTCCCCCTATCATATCATGGACAGTCCACTGGAGCCTGAAATAGACACAGAGGGGCGCAGGGGGATGCCAGTTGTAGACTCCCCCGCGCAGAAATAGCAAACAGCGTTAACAACAACAAACACTGCGGCATAACTTGACGTTATTGATGTTTTTACTCACCTGAACTGTCCTGCTATCCCAGGACAGCAGGAGAAGAGACAGCAGCAGACCCCACATGACCCCCGAGACTCTTTCTATCATGGCTGTGGACAAACGCTCGGACTAAAGCTGCTGAACTAACAACAGAGGTCGAACTCTCTCTCCATTTCCAGCAGCAGAAGTGTCCATTAGTCGGAAAAGTTAAATCCAGCCGCTGCACATCGTAAAAACCCGCGCTGACAGGAGGAAACACGTAGATACTCACGCTTGTTGTTGCGCTATAAACCCATAATCACAGCAACGCAGCCGTTTCTGTCACTATTCCATATTTCCGTGTTGGGACGGAACCGGTGACGTCAGGAGCCTACTGTCAACTAAGGAGTGGGCGGGGTTTTACCCTGAGTGACAGCAGCGGTGGCCAATGAGAGGAGGGATCGGTCAGAGGAGGGAGGAGTGATGGAAGCGGCTGGAACACGTGGAAAGAGGCAGATGGACAATAGCAAGGCAACAAGAGACTTTTCAGGGCAATAGAAAGTGGTGGAGGGTGCATTATTCTCCACTGTCACGTCATCCAGCGTAACTGCGGCCCTAAATGTCAGACCATGAGAGATAACATTGATTAAGTGTTCAAAGACTTCCCCTTATCACGGGAAAGTCTTGTATTCAGCTTTTAATAAAAGATCAAAGAAGGAGGACATTTTTTTTCTTATGAAGTTGTTCATTATTTTCGCCAAGCTTTCGCCCACAAATATAAATATAGTAACAAAAGAACCAAACTCAGATATCTAATACATGATAAATCTGACAACAAAAAAGCTATCAAAACTCTGAATAAATGCTCTGCTCTAAATGTGGTTGCATCATGTGACAGATTTAACCCTTGACTACAGAGTTTTGTTTTCTTCTCTGCATACTGTTCCTCCATACTTAGTTTTCAAAAAATAATACAAAAAAGTCAGGTCATGAGAGATGGATACCACCCCTAAATAACAGAGTTTGAGTATACAAAGTACACCCGGTTAATCTCGTTTTTACAGGAAGAAATGCAAACAGAGACACTATTGCAGTGAAATATACCAAAGCATGTGAGGACCATGATAAAGGATAACAGCCAAAGGGGGAATGTAGAGGGTGAAAATGTTTGAAGTCTGTTATAAATAATGACAGAAATAATAGTCAAAATTCAGACTTTTTTTTTGGCAGAATTCTGGAATTATTTTCAGAATTTTGGATGAATTCTGACTATGATTTCAGAATGAGTAAATAGATTAGTGTCAGGATCTGGTATTCATTCTGACTTTATTTTTAGACTGATAAGGGCAGAGCATATATCCCAGAAACCAATGCAGAATTCTGAGAAAAAGTCAATATCCCGATTTATTCTGATTCATTCTGAATCTGAATTATTCTGCTAATTGTAACTATATTCAGAATGATGATGGTTAAAGTCAGTCTATGACAAAAGTCAGCACTCTGAGACTGATGTCATAACTTTCATCAAAATTCAAATTAAGAGTTTAAAGTCAGAATTCTGAGATTAAAGTCAGGATTTGGAAAAAAATCTGAAATTAAAGTATGATAATAAAATAGATGTGGTAGTAAACCCCCCTTAGGCACACCAAGCTTGACTCAAGGCACATCAATATGTTGCACAGCACTAGATAGTGTACTACATGGCACCATGTAATACACTACATGATATCGTGTTGATGTACATTTTCACTGAGGCAAAATTTTCATCACTACATAGATATCAAAAGAAATTCTAATAAACTCAAATGGACCTTCTTTATTTATCACTGAAGATGTTGACAAGGCTGGACAGATAAAAGCCCTGGGATTTTTTTTGGCATGTTTGAAGAACTAATGTGTTGTTTCAACAGCACTAATTAAAATAAAAATAACTATTAAAACTTAAAAGTTTCACCTAATGAAATGTGATCTTTATGAAGTGTATTCTCACCACTTCCAGATCTCTAATGCCTTTTGAAAAGTCACAATAACATGAAAAACATGAAAGATTAAGATCATGACCTGCTTGAGGTACAGTTTAGGAGTCTGATGATCCAGGACCAGAAACATCCCATGACTGAGTTGATCAGCTACTGTAAAAGGACACTGCACACAATTGAAAAATGTTTGTTCTGCTATGTGTCTTTGCATCATGGGTTTTTGTTATCTTCCATTAGGAGTTTAAATTTTTTTTACAGGATAATTGCAAAAGTTTGAGCAGAACTTGATTAAAATTTTCAGGATCTGTTATAAATAGTCCAAGGACCAATCACAACAAAAGATTTTGTTGGTGATCAGAATTCTACAATGGCATATTGCATTCACTTGAACATTAATAAAATCCGGCTGTTTTTACGAGATACTATCTCATAAAAACAGGATATATTTATTTATCTTTGATTTTCCTGTTTTTACGAGATACTATCTTGTAAAAACAGGAATTTATTTATTTTTGATTTACCTGTTTTTACGAGATACTGTCTCATAAAAACAGGATTCCCACTGATGCTTTGTTTCAAGACTGGCTGCTGCATTTATCAACCAGGTACGTTGTCAACACAGGTAAGGTAGGCCCGCGGTACTGGTCCAACTGATCATGTACAAAAACCACAATGTCGAGCAGATCCGAGTGGGCTTTGCGTCGGAACATCCGCAAATTCCTCAGGTGTCTGCACAATGTGGACAAACTAATAACAATACCATCTACACCGCTCAAAGACACAAGTATCTCCCAATGTTTCAAACCGAGCGAGAAATAAAACTGAATAAGGTCTAACATGTGCGACATGTTCGTTACTTTTAAGATTCCTTGGTATCTCATAAAAACAGGAAACTAGAAAATAAACCATTTTCTGTTTCTACGAGACAGTATCTCGTAAAGAGATCACGAGTACAAGCGGCTGAAATGGGTTTCCTTCGCAGGGTGGCTGGGCTCTCCCTTAGAGATAGGGTGAGAAGTTCGGTCATTCGGGAGGAGCTCGGAGTAGAGCCACTGCTCCTACGCGTTGAGAGGAGCCAGATGAGGTGGCTCGGGCATCTGGTCCGGATGCCTCCTGGACGCCTCCCTGGTGAGGTGTTCCGGGCACGTCCCACCGGAAGGCGGCCCCGGGGTAGACCCAGGACACGCTGGAGAGACTATCCCGGGATCCCCCGGGAAGAGCTGGACGAGGTGGCTGGGGAGAGGGAAGTCTGGGCTTCTCTGCTTAGGCTGCTGCCCCCGCGACCCGACCACGGATAAGCGGGAGAAGACGTGAGACATATCTCGTAAAAACAGGACATTCAAAAATAAATAAATTTCTGTTTTACGAGATAGTATCTCATAAAAACAGGAAAATCGAAAATAAATAAATATAACCTGTTTTTACGAGATAGTATCTTGTAAAAAGTTATTTTTTTTATTTTCAAGTGAATGCAATACGCCACCATAGAATTCATATGTGGATCCAGGATTTGTTTCATGGATTTGTTAAGGTTGTCAGATAGGGTATTTGACAAAAACTCCTTTGACGCTGTTGGTGATGCCTTTGCAGAAATGTGTGCTCTCTGTGGACGTCTAGTATTCTTGCTTTTATCAAAACTCTTTGATATGAATAAAAATGCCAGACTGTGTTTTATTAGACTTTAGCATCAGGATTCCTTTAACAGTTATACTGTATATAACACTGACATTATAATAATAGTACACTAGTATTAAGCTAGAGGTCAGTTTTTGGTGTACTGGACATACTGGCAGGACAGTCCACGTTTAGGAACCATTTAAACTGCTTCCTGGATTGTTAAACATTGCCTATTCCAGTACCTGAGTGGACTTGTCTTTATACCTTGTGTTGCTGCAATGACTGAACTTCCCCCTCAAGAGTTTACAACACCATCGTCTCATCTTTTGTACCATTGTCAAGAACATGAAACTAACTCTTCCGTCAATTCACCATCATGTAAAGAAGAGAGTCACAATTTTATAAAACCTCTTTTATTTTTCTGCACCATCATTCCCTTCAGAAACATAACATATCAGCTCGCCCCGGTCTTTTTCCTATGATATTTAAAAATACTATTCAAAGTGCTTTTACGTGGGAAAACACTCTGGGGCAACACGCACAGCTGTGATGTGCTTCAGATATGAAATGATGACACATTAAATAATACTGGCAGGCACTTTTGTCATTTGAGGTATGCACAGGACAAATAAAACAAACAGCATCACAGACGGATTGTAAAGGCATACTCTGGCTGTGCACAGGTAGGTGAGGAGTGGGCTCTACACACAGTGCAGCACCCAGGCTCAGCGCGGGCTACCGGTGTAGCACGCTGTCAGGTTTAGGATATCCGAACAGCTCAAAGTCTGGTTCATAAAGTTTGTACAGTTCTCTCCTCATGGACCTGGGGATCTGCTTAAACCAGTCTCTCTCCCAGCTGGCTGCGGTGCGGTTTCTGGCTCCTGATGGGAAGTGCAGCAGATGATCCACCTCCAGCAGCTTCAGCAGGTGCTCTGCGTCTGTCTCCAGGGTTTCCAGCCGTCCAATGAAGTCGTACTTCACCTGGCATGGATGGCACAGACGGTAAACCTGAAATCACACAGAGGAGCAGGAATTAAGATTTTAAAACCGCATCAAGGACTCAAAATTCATAGTCATGATAATGCAGAGCTTCTGAAAGTGTGGCCCCTGGTGGTCCTGGTGGGTACTGCATGTGGGTCAGGGGAGTTTATCTGCAACAAATGAAAACTCCAACCCACTTAACTCGGTGGTGTCGCCAAGATGTTTTTGTGGTATTAATGAGGCAGCTGAATATTTTGGGAACTTGATGACACACCAAAAAAGAAAACTGTACCTCAGGGATCATTAACTACATTTGTACATGGGCCAGTTTATTTCTTTGCATATGCTTTGGGGGCCAGACTCAAGAAACCAGTAATAATTAACACAATAATACACAAACAAAAATACAATTAATTATCATTTCCATTCCTCAGTCCTGTCGCAGCCACATGGGGTTTTCCACTGACATTTGTGGATGTTAATGACAAACAAAATCCTTAAAACACATTTTTACCCTGCACATTGTCTAATTTTGCAAACACTGAAGACCTTAAGGGCCAGACAAAGACCATCAGAAAAGGAGAGAAAATCAAAGGTTAATTTGTTTTAAAGTCTGTGAAAAAAGCCCAAATTTTGAGATTAAATTTAGAAGTATGATAAAAAAAAATGTCAGAACTCTAAATGAATCATGTGGAGAAAAGTTAGAAGTCCAAGAATTAATTCATACTTAATTTGAGGTTTCTTATATTCATTTTAGAATATGATTTTACTTTAAATCCTGATTTTTTTTAGTCATACAAAGTTTCATCTAGATATAAAATATATATTTATTTGCAGTGGCCCTGATCTTTTTTTAACGATTATCAGGGGGCCAGATGGAAAGCTTTGAGGGGCCTGATATGGCCCCCGGGCCGCCAGTTGGTGATCGCTGCTGTACTTCTTAACATTAAGATGAATATATGCAGGAGAACTGAGAAAAAGAAAGCAAGTCGTGGGAGTAAGAAAGGGATAGAGATCTCAACAAGGCAACTTTATACTCTATTCCATGCCATATAGAACAGAAATATGATTAAAAACATAAAGAGGAAGGGGAAGATTGTAATTCCACAGACTTCACATTTATTCTATGATATTCCCAAACTTTATAAAAAACCCTGAATGTTGCTTAATCTGGGAGCAAAGATTGACCACATCACAATGTACAGGTGCTGGAATTAAATCAACTTATCCACCCAGAATCAGGCAACTCTACTTTTCATCCAAAACAAGAAGTAGGCTGCAAATAATGTTGAGACTGTCTTTGAGAAACATGTGACACAGTGTTAATATTGTTCACTAAATATAATCGTCATAGTTTTCATCAACAATCTTTATTTCCCTGACAAAAACTAGACAGTAACTAAGAAAAAAAATGCATATGGACAAAAAGTAAAACTACATTAACTGACATTTTAGTCAAATAAAAACAAGACTAAAATGTTCGACAGAGACTTAGTCCAATCAGACCTAATTTGGTTTTGTAGAAAGTAGAGAAAAGTTAGAAATATATTCAACCACAGCTACTTTGATTGTGTGGAAAGGTTGGATGAGTTAAGAGAACATCCAATCACAGCTGCCTTTGTTTCGTGGTGGTGGGATCAGTTTCATTTCTGGTACTGTAACTGAGATGTCCTGCCATGTACCCTTAATAAAGGTGACTGCATTTTACACAAAAGTTACATTTGTTTCTGTTAATTTATACAGCATTCAGTAAAGGGTTATAAGGACGTTTTGATTTATCCAGGTGTAAAACATGACTTTAGAAATTCCAGGAAACATAAAAAATGCCTTACAATTTACACTTTATAATTGACCACTAGATTTTGTCGACTAAAATTATTATTATTATTATTATTTTCATTTATTTGATGTGGACATAACAATTACATTGGACAAACCAGGTGCATTGTTTTAAGTGATTTAGCTAATTTACAACACTTGTCCACAGGAGGCTTTTATAGAATGATAAAATTAATAAATGAAGAAGGGAAAGAAAAAGTACAATGTACAATAAAATATGACAGTTAAAAAGAAGCAGTTTTTCAAATTAAATACATACATAAAATGTAACGCCATGGCAACATGATCAGTCGTCAACCAATTAAAATTATTCATGCAAACACTGTTGTTTTGATTTAAGCCATTTTTTTAAACTATAGTGCGTAACTTCTACATGTCTGTGAATGTCCGTTTCAGCCAAGCCACTACTAGAGGAGATGACACAATGCAGATTAAGCCGATCGGCTCCTCTAACATCTCGCGGTATTTTTCAATATATAAAATTTTTGCTTTGCTTGTCGACCGGCGACATTCCCGCGCTGGCGCAGGAAATTACGTGTTTTACGTCACAACAAGAAGGGAGGGGGAGGTCGAGCGGAGAGTTTCATAGCAACCATGGTAGCAACAAGCAGAGCGCAGGCAGAACGAGGAAGCGACACGGCGGAGAAGCCAAAGAAACGGCCGAGACACAGTCCAGAAGTGGATCCTACCACAAAAAAAGCCTGGACGTTTGGCTGAAGGATTGCTAGCAAAGAAGGAAAGGGACCAACGGAGAAGGCAAACGCGGATTTGCATTGACGTGGCTTTTCCTCGGTGGAGAGCCTTGGAGGCAGAAATTGGGCTGAGGGCAGACACAGATGTTCCCTTGCCGCTGTTGGATAAGTAAGTGACTTGGTTTATAATTATATAAGTACTTTATCATTTTCTTGTAAATGGTGCTATGAACGTAATGTTGTAATGTTAGCAGCCTGGGCGTACGTCATATGGAAGCGCCGGCTTTATTGTTCTAAGAACGCAGAATTCCGCTGGAGAGCGACTGAAGTTACGCACTATAGCTTTAAGTCCTTTGTTTAAAGCGTTCTTATTTGTCTCCAGTTTTAGATGTATTGGCAGAGAGTTCCACAGTTTTGCCCCTTTGACAGAAAGAGCAGACTGTCATAGTGAAGTCTTGTGTCTTGACAAGACAATCACCACTGGTGGAGGATCGTGTGGCTTGCTCTGACGCCTGGTGGCCAGTTCAGAAAACAGTGTTGACACTTGATTGTTTAAACATTTAAAAATGTTGCGAAATTTCATCAACTTAAACTAGACTAAAATTTAAACAATTTGGATGACTCAATTATGACTAAAAGTAGAAGACATATTAGTCAAAAGACTATAATCAAAACAAAATTAAAAAGTGCTAACCGATAAATATGCCTATGAGGATCTATTTAAATCCATCTCCAAAATACAGTCAAAATGTTTGATATTAAAGTGCATGTGGCTGCATGAGTCACTTACCTGCCGCCAGTGTTCATTGAAGATGCTCTCCTTCTCCGTCTCTGGATCCAGTAGGTATGTGATAAACTGCTGAAACGTTGGTTTGATTCCTGCTGCAAACGCCTCCGCTGCTGTTTCTGGCAAACTACCAGATACATTTCCATACCGACGCAGCATGACTGAGCCAAACTGCCTGTAGAAGTCCTCGTTAGGCCTGAAAACACAAATATATGAGGAAGGATGAGGACAGGATCAAACTCATCACTGTTACAGCTTTATATGAGCTGATGCCAGCCAAACTGGAGGAGTCTGTCAAAATGAGCTGACTTCTGGGGCAGCTTCCAAAGATTTATTAAGGTTCAACACACATTAACAGTCAGCCTCTCTGTTCACACATCAGTTTAAACACACACCTCCCAAACTTGTTCCTGAATGCTGATATGAGTCGAACAAAAGGATCTCGGACAAACAGAAACTTGGTGTAGTGCTGGAGCTTGAGTGCCATCAGGTGGCGGGACAGTGAACCATAATGACGCCAAAACCTGTAAAACACACAAAGAGCAGCATGAAAGCAGATCTGTAGTTCATTAAATCCAGCTGCTGTGACTGTGGCGTGTCACAGCGTCCTGAACACGACGTCCCGTCAAAAAAGGGCAGGATTTGTTGGTACAAACAGGAAAATACACAAGCAAACAAAGACAGCTCCCATGAGTTGGAGAAAGGTTTGTCTGTGTGAGCTGAAGCCACGCCTGCCGTTTCCACTCTCCTCTTCCAAGAGTAAATAAGTCCTAAACCACAGAGAGAGTCTGAGCTCAGGCTGTCATGAATATCAAAGTCTTAAAAAAGGACACTTGTGACTTTCAGTTTAGTCAGGTCTAAGAGGAGGAGAGACAAAAGCAACAGGTTACCACAGGAATCAGCACTCTAACCACGGCTTTTTTCTTTTCAAATTCCTACATCATGGTTTTCCAGTCTTTTCAAGGCCAGTTCACCATTATGGGGACCCCATCTTGAAGACTTCTCAGTACATTATCAGGGTTTGCACATGAGGCTGTCTCTGGCCAAAGCAAGGCCGAGCAGAATTTTTTAAAGTCAGATCATTAAATTACCTCAGAGCAGAACTCAACTTTTTATCCAGCTTCACACACACGGCTGTTTTAGCACAAAACAGTGAAATGACATTGAAGAATAAAGAGGAATAAACATTATCTTGCATTGGGAAGACTTGCATATATTGTTAGAGGGAGAAGAAAAGAGTTTGTTCAAGCATGGAAACCTTTTTTGGAATTTTTTGAGGATGAGAGCATTGTTATAACTTGAGGTCTTCACGTTTCCACTGCTGCTGCTTTCTCAGTTTGTTTTTTATTGACTTCTGTTACAACTGTTTTAATTGTACTATTATTTTTCATTATTAAATTTTATTTTCATGCATTTTCCTCTACTTTTGATCTTTTGTGGCATTGCACATTATAAATTATTGCTACTGTTGTGGATATTGTTTCTTTGTATGTTTTCTTTTATATGTAAAACATTTTTTAAGAAAAGAAGGAGAAAAAATGAACACCAATGTTTAAAGGGCAAATTAGTATTTTTGAGGTGTGGTTGCCGGAGGCTCATGGCATCAGCAAATATGAGTGCCAATTAGGAATGTAACGATATGAAAACTTTGTATCACGGTTATTGTGGCCAAAATTATCCCGGTTATCATTATTATCACGGTACTGCTGTGGTGAACTCAAAATGTTCAAAATGTACTTTAACACAAAATTGAAATCATTTAACCCCTTTAAAGGAATATTTCACCCAAAGAATGATATGCCTTAATTTTCTACTCACCCTCATGCTGAGCAACTCTCTGGAGCACTTTTTTGATGTCTCAAATGCAGCTGGAGGTCCGGGGGGATTTTCGCTGTGAACAAACGTCCATCTAACAGGGGACGACAGAGCCCGAAGAAAAAGGTCCATAAAAGTCCACAAAAACGTGCCTATTTTCCTTCATACTGCTCGTCCGCTGTAATCCAAGTGTCCTGAGCGGTAACGTCCATAATTAATTGAACGAAGTCATTTAGTACATTTTGAGCCTAAACAGCGCTATAGCGCACGCTACGCGCTCCCTGCACTACGTAAGCCGTCTGGATTGGTCTGCCGCGGCTTACGTAGTGCAGGGAGCGCGCGTAGACGTGCACTGCGGAAGTACGCTATAGCGCTGTTTAGGCTCGAAAAATGTACTAAATGACTTCGTTTCGAATTAATAGCTGGGTTTCACGTGACGTCACATTGTCGCATACCGACAGCATGCAATTCAGATGGAGGGCAGGAGGTAAAGTAACGTTAGAACTTGTGGTGATAAGCAATCAAGATGCCAATGTTTTGTGTTGTTTACGGGCGCTTTAAGTATATCACAAATTAACGTCCTTGTGTTCTTTGACTGTTGGGCTAACGTCGCCGTTCAGATTTGTTGCGTGTTTGTTTCCATGGTTTGTGTACATCATAGCCGCGACTGCTAGCTGCTAGCACCTTAACACATAAAAAAGAAGAAAGACTCACCCTTGCGAAGACCAAACAATAACCATCCTGTAGTAGTTTGGTACCGAGGTTGTGGACCCACCCGCTGATGAAAAAGTTGTATGCCTCCATACTTTTGTAGGCTTTCATCTGCTGTTTGAATTACCAGACAGTTTGCGATGTCGATAGCCTCAATTGCCGGTAAATCTTTTGTCTCTGCCGAAAACTCGCTCATCTTCATGAGATATGGATCACGCCCACCGTATCTGTTGATTAACTGCTTATATCTATTTCTTGAAACTGGATCTAGATCAGCACAATACGAACTTTCGCCGGTCTTCTTCATAGACTCCATGTTTACTTCCTGCCCTCCATCTAAAACCACGCCCTCTTCATACGTCATAATAATCACGTGACTGAAACCCTCCTATTATGGACGTTACCCGCTCAGGACACTTGGATTACAGCGGACGAGCAGTATGAAGGAAAATAGGCACGTTTTTGTGGACTTTTATGGACCTTTTTCTTCGGGCTCCGTCGTCCCCTGTTAGATGGACGTTTGTTGACAGCGAAAATCCCCCTGGATCTCCGGCTGCATTTGAGACATCAAAAAAGTGCTCCAGAGAGTTGCTCAGCATGAGGGTGAGTAGAAAATTAAGGCATATCATTCTTTGGGTGAAATATTCCTTTAACATTATAATTTTAACAGTTCTTTCTTGTCTTTTTTGTAAATAAATGTGTCTAGAAATGCCCTTTGAGTACATTATTTTACCCTTCTTTCATTAGAAAGAAAAGTAAACAATTCTAGCAACTATTTTCATTATCATTATTATAAATGCTTGAACAGTGTGTGATTACAAGAGTAGAAAACGACAGATTTGAACTTTAAACAGGATTCTCTTCATAAACAATTGAAAATGAACAACAAATAACCTTTTTTACACACACTCACAGATTTGTGTTTGCTTCAGCATTAGTGTCCATGTTATAGGCTTGTCATATTAGACCATGCCGTGGCTTTTTCCGTTTTATTTTTCTGACGATAGTCCGTGAAGCTGTTAGCCTCCTTCATGACTCTCCTCTAGTCTCCCCTCTCCATGGCAGATCTCCTCGATATTTTCTCCTCTAATCTTTCCAGAGTACGATCAATTACATCCATGAAGCATGAACTTTGATGGAAAAAGATGATCAATTTCAAAATACAGTGAATACACGGCAAATAATGGCAAGAATACACTCCAGAATGATACTAATGCTGTTGTTTAGAAGATTTATACTTTATTTAGACAGAAAATACAGACAAAACAACTGTAATTCTCTCGGGTATGGCTCATTGAATCTTTTCTCTCTCTCTCTGTCTCTCTACCTCTACGGCTCGGTCAGTTCATTTACTCGACGTGTTATGGCAGTTCTAACCATGCATGTCTTTTTCTTTCCCCGCAGCTTCGTGTATAGACAGGGTGACCGTCTTCTATCAGTTTCCCCTTCCAGGAAGAGACTCATAATTCTGGCATTTCCAGGCAAAGAGCAGCATCCCTGTGCGTTTTTGACGCATTGTGGTAATCAAACACGGTATAACGGTAGTTTTTATAGGACGTGGTAATGATTACCGCGGGAAGTTTTACCGCGGTTTATCATTTTACCGGTAACTGTTACATCCCTAGTGCCAATACAGAAATTTTCGAGCTTTGACGGTAGCCAGTAAATAGCAGCAGTACCTTAAGTGACCTGATTCCATACAGCATTTAACTTTTCCTCCACAAAGTGTTCAGAACTATTTTGTGATGTAGCAAAGGGTTACGTATCCTCCCGCCAGCATCTCCCCTCATGAGATCAGGTCAGTGCAGGCTGCAGTGGGGTCAGGTCGCCATCACTGGAGCACAAAATGATATAAATCTCTAAATTTGGGTTGTTGTGATTGCATTGCCCATTTAATGATCAGGACTACGACACGTGACAGCAATGTAAAGGCTGACTGATTAAGGAGCTCTGACTAAAGGTCCAGGAGCAGTCATGTTACTAAGTCCCAATCATGACAACAATGGGCCTTCAAGTTTGCAGATATGGGCTCACAGTTCTCACAGCATCTGCACCATCAGGTAACTTGTGATCTGTCCCTCTCTTTCTTCTCAATACCTTTTTCTACTTTTGACTCCAACCGAAAAAGCTTTTCTTCTATGTACCCTGGTTCATAAATATCCTCTGATACCCACAACCGACAGCACATCGTCATCACTAGAGTCAAAATCAACCGATTTTAGGTCAGATTGCTATGGGCCTCAAGCAGACACACCTAAAAAAAATAATAATTTAAGCTATATTGATCTTATAATGATGCACGTACAGTTCTACTCACAAATCTTCAACACAGTTCATGAAAACAGGAGCAGTACAAAAACAGCGAGCAGTTACTGGTGTGCACTTGTGTACTTATCTAACGGGGCTCAATGAGGCATGAAGGCAGTGCAGGCAGCCACAGGACAACGTAATTTATCCTGAATTTCATCTATACCCTGACACTGATGTAATTTCCAACAAAAGTTATGTGTGTATGAGGGTTGTGCGATGCAGCCTGAAAATAAAATCACTGATTTTATTTTCTTGATTTACACATTTAAGAAATTTTGTTCCTTCTAAAAGCAAACAACCTCCAAGTGACACAAAAATTACGAAAATTACATTTTTGCATGATGTTGTAAAACAAATTCCCAAACTAAATAGAATTTTCCTTTTAAACTGCAAGCTGCGAAGCACTGTTGACTGCCACTCCCCCTCTGCCTCCCCTATCTCACCCCCTTTCCACGGCCCTCCCCCATCATATTGGAGGTTTTTTTTTTGATATTGTCTTATCATGTTGTTCATGTGCTGAGGTATTTTTTTTCTGATCTGAAAAAAGAACTGAAAACCTTTTTATTTCGTATTGCTTTTCCCGGCTGATTTTATTGTTGACTGCCTTTACTGTTTTTATTGTCTTTATCATGGTTTTTATTGTTTTTTTATTACTGTGCACTTTGAGATTTGCCCACAAATGTAAAGTGCGTTATAAATAAAATCCATTATTATTATTATTATGATTATCTGACACTGTGCTCTGCAGGGCATAGTGTGAGACTGGTCTTTTTTTCTCCTCCTCTCTCCCCTCTGTCTCCCTATTCCTATCTAAGAAAAGAGGGCGCTGCTGCTGGCAACCCGACGGTCTTCTCGATCCTGTCCCCCCATCAGGTCACTATCTTTGTATGTTCTTGGACGGGTTGTGTTGTCCTGTAAAAGACATTTCGTTGCTCTGTACTTGTAAAATGTGCAATGACAATAAAGGCACTTCATTCATTCATTCATGTCATAAATGTTGATTATGAAGTTTGTCTACATGAACACTGAAAGAGGAGCCATTTTCATAGCATATCAACATTGAACTGTCCGATCAATATTTGATCTCATTTAAGACACAAATACAAGCCTAAACACGTGCTATTCAAAACCCGACAGGGCCTTCCATCATAAAAACTGTTAAATGAACTTTCTGAAACAACTTCCAATTGGAGTAGTCAAGAAAATAATCTTGACTTTTATTATTAAAGCTCATGCAGAAAATAATCCAAATTAATCAATGTTTTGTCCAACCCTTGTGAACACATAGCTTAAAACCCAAATTCTTCTATGATATTTATCATACAGACCACAGTACAGCCCCAAACACTGGGCCAAGGGAGGATAAGCCAACACACTGTGCTTGTTCTGTCTCCTGTTTCGGAAGTACTGGCACAGGAAACAGAACTGATGAGACCGCACACTGATAACAACCCTCAACAGGGAATCTCCAGTTTAAAAATACCGTCTTATGTACAAAATAAGTCAAGTCAAGTCAACTTTATTTATAGAGCACCTTCAAGAAGACAGCAGTCGATCAAAGTGCTGTACACAAATACATAGAAATAAATAAATACAACAATAAAAACAATAAAAGATAGAAAAACGTTGTAATAAAACAGTAAAAATTTTTAAAAACTAAAAACTAAGGTGCCTGTGATTCGTATGAGCTCATTGATGAAACGCCAGGGTAAAGAAGTAGGTCTTTAAGGAAGATTTAAAAATCTCTAAGGTCTGGGAGGCTCTTATATGGATGGGGAGACTGTTCCACAGTCTAGGGGCAGCCGCTGCAAAGGCCCTGTCGCCTCTTGACTTAAGTCTGGTTTTGGGAACTTCCAACAGCAGCTGGTCAGAAGACCTTAGGGCTCTGGTTGGGGAGTAAAGATGTAGGACTTCAGACAGGTACAGAGGGGCAAGACCATTGAGGGCTTTAAAAGCGATTAAAAGAATTTTAAAATCAATGCGAAAGCGGACTGGGAGCCAGTGGAGGGACGCCAAGACTGGTGTAATGTGGTCACGCTTTTTCTTGCCAGAGAGGAGTCGAGCAGCAGCGTTCTGAATGAGCTGAAGGCGGTTAATTGATGACTTATCCATGCCAATGTATAAAGAGTTACAGTAGTCCAATCTACATGTAACAAAGGCATGGATAGTCTTTTCAAGATCTACCTGTGAAAAGTAGGCCTTGGTCTTAGCTAAGAGACGGAGTTGGAAGAAGCTTGCTTTCACAACAGCACTGATCTGCTTATCAAAGTTAAAACGGTTATCAAAGATGACACCAAGGTTCCGAACACTAGACCGAATGTTTGAACTCAAGGGGCCCAGATTTTCAGCAAAGCAGGTCGTTGTGGGGGTGTTTCCTCCAAAGAAAATGATTTCTGTCTTGGATTCATTGAATTTGAGGAAATTTTCCCTCATCCAAGCCTTCACATCACTGAGGCAATCAAGAAATGCCTGCACAGTGTCCTGGCCTAGCGACCTTAGCGGCATGTATATTTGGACGTCGTCAGCAAAACAATGAAAAGAAATTTTATGCTTCTGAAAGACATCCCCAAGTGGCAACATGTACAGAAGAAAAAGAACAGGGCCCAGGATGGATCCTTGAGGGACTCCACAGGTCAGTGAGGCTACAAAATAATACACAGACATTATTATACCCCAACAAAACTTAATAAAATGAAATTAATGGGAGATGATTTATGCTGGAAGTGTAAAATAGAACGTGGTACGTATATGCATGCCATGTGGGAATGTCGCAAGGTTTTTTCTTTATGGGAGACCATTCTAGAATATTTAGGAAGCTGGTTAGGGTATAAACTCCCAAGATCACCAAGATTGTGTCTCCTTGGAGACAGAACAGTAGTTCCATATATACACAAATTTAACTTTCAAATACTGAAAGCTGGCTTATTAACCTGTGCACGTCTGATTCTAAGATGTTGGAAAGAACCACAAACTCCTACACTGGCTACTTGGAAGGTTCAAATGATGGAAACGGCTGTATATGTAAAAATGTTGGTGAGGTTGAATGGGGGCAATACAACAGTCAATGAAAGATGGGGGAGTTTTAGGGAGTACGTATGTAAAAGAAACAATCTAAACATGTGAGAGTTGATTAAATGTACCGCACCCTTTGCTTGCTCTTACCATACTGGGACTTCTACAATTATTGGACAATCTATGACAGACACTGCCTGTTTATGACCTGCCGCCTGCTTTTTATTTATTTACAGGTATATATGTATTCATATGCACAGCCATTTGTATTTATCGTGATTATTATTTTTATTATTTTATTTAATTTAATTATCTTAGTTTATTATTATTTTTTTTTTTACTATTTATTTTGTTATTGAATTTACGTTTTGTTGCTTTGTTTAACAAATGGTTATAAATGTTTAAAAAACAATAAAAAAAAATTATTATATTAAATAAAATACTGTCTTATGTAGGAAGTTTTGGATGAGGACATTTGCATAGAAAGACACCAATGATTACACTAAAATGTCCTTTTCCTCTGACTGGTCACCCTGATTTATGCGTTGTTTTCTTTGTTGTCACTGTGGTCATGAGGTGGCTTTGTTTGGACTCGAGCGGATGCATTCTTCACACTCTGGTTTCCATGTTGACTCGCTCGGGAGATCTTTTTAGTTGGCTGGTTAAAAGTTAAACGGTGGGAGTTGGTCTCTCTGTGGAGGAATCTGGTTTCCAATTTGGAGTTTGGGTGGCGGTGCTTTAAAAAATGTGAAATTCTGCATTCCCAGACTTTCCTGTAATGCTGTTAAATTCTGAAACACTTTAAAGTGGAGACATATTTATTGTGTGGTTTAGCTGAAAAATAACCAAAATAAAAGCATGTGCTGTTATTGCGAAAAATGAAAGCTTTTTACTATGTGTTAACATTTTCCTTTAATTTGATAATAATTTAAAACTAAGACTCAACTGAGTAAATAAACTGATTAAGTGTACATTAAAAAGCAGTTTGGTGGTGGGTGTTGGTTTGGCGGAGTGGTCAGAAACTATGCACATCACATGTACCTGCTTCTGCCGGTCCGGGTTCGAGTCCAGCCTGCGACCAGTTTGCAGAGTGCTACCTTCTCACTCCCTTTCATAAGCCTATCCACTATCTCTCTCCTATCAATAAAGGCACAAAATGTCCAAAAGAATACATTTTAAAAAAGCAGTTTAGTGGATAAATGTGTTACCAAAACACTCTGTAAATTAAAGTGAGAAAAGTAACTTATCACCAAGTCAAAATGTTTTCACAAAAGCAACACTTAATAAGGATGGACTAAAAAACGTAAAGACAAACAGTTTGAACTCATTTGTTTGTGTTTCTGTAAGTCTGCTTCTTACTTGGCAAACGTCAGGTGCAGAGAGGAGTTGTGCACGAGGTCAGGAGGGACGGCCTCTGGGTCAGTGTAAGGTTTTCCTGAGGAGGGGGAGATCAGTGACTGAGACAGGACCACCATCACTCGCTTCCAGTTAGTGCACGCTACCTGGAAAGAGGAGGGAGAGACAGAGAGGGTAAGAAGAACAATAAACTGGAGGGTAAAAGAGGGTAAGACTGTAAACATGTCTTTGTGTGGATTTATGAGGAGGACAGAGTAATATAAATATATGAGAAAATAAGCAACTTTGACATTCTGATGAATTATCCAGAGACGAGGCTTGGGTCCCGAGCTAGTAGAGGCCCCGAGAGACGGCTGACATTGGTCCATACCAATGACAAAAAGACTGAACTGCTTTAGACACTGCAATGTCGATGCATCAGAACCCCCCCCCCCCCTTGGGCCCCCTAGCTGTCGTTGGCTAGCGGCTTATACACAGGGCTGATACGCTGCAGATATTGATCTACGTCAATGATACAAGCTGAAACCCCCACACTGCAACAACACGTCAGGAATCTCCCTAATGGGCCCCCTACTCGTTGGCTTTCTGAAGCAGTGGCAATTGCAGACCTAGTCACACCAAAGTCAAAAAGAAGAGAACGGAAAGTATCCTCATGGGTATGCAAAAAGGAAAAAAACAAGAAGATGAAGAAAAAAGAAAACAAGAAGGTTGAAAGTTTCAAAGTTCATCTGACGTTAAAAAAGCAGTGATGTCGCTCTGTCCCAGCCTCACCAAGCACCAGAAAAGCACCAGAAAAGATTTATCATCTTAGTAGTTGAAGGACAGCAGCTAACTGCTTCAGAGGCTAAATGATTTACACAGAATGGATGCATAAAATGATGACCTGCTGTCAGTGACTGTGTAAGTTAATCCTGTGCTGCTAACGTGGTTGGTAATTGCTCACATTCTCTGAATAATTAATTCGTTATCAAATGCTAACACTGATTACAGTATCAATTCTGCCATACACATCAACTTGGTCTGTCCAAGCTGCTGCTAATTTGTATTTGGAAGAGGAAGATATTATATACGTCCTTGAATTTTCTGGTATAGCCTAAATGTTACATTAAACAAAATATTAACATGACGCATTGAAACTGTTATTTACAAATAGCCGTTCATTAGTTATTTCATACAGGTCTTAAATGTTAAGTGTTTGTGTAGCACACACAACTTTCACATTTACATGTTAAAGAAAGCTCACACTCTTTCCTGTTTTTTTCCTCAAGGTGCTTTGTTCAATCTCTTTAAACAAAACAACATCAGCTGCTGCTTTCCACAAATCATTTAATCTATTAAGTGATGTCTTAAATGATATAAAGCACAATAATGACTGTTGCAGTCATTTTATACAGATATATTGCAGGTTATTTAATATGACATTTTAGTTATCTATCTATCTATCTATCTATCTATCTATCTATCTATCTATCTATCTATCTATCTATCTATCTATCTATCTATCTATCTATCTATCTATCTATCTATCTATCTATCTATCTATCTATCTATCTATCTATCTTCCTATCTATCTATCTATCTATCTATCTATCTATCTATCTATCTATCTATCTATCTATCTATCTACAACAGTGTGTTAGTAATGGCTCTGACCCTTTGCTGACATCTCATCCAGATGGGATATTGGCTGTACAAAGTAAAAACCTTGAGGCTGTGCTGTCTTTTCCAAACCCACACACACACAGAGCGTTACCTTGGGAACGTAGCAGTAGATGATTTGATGAGTGTCGTCCACGATGAGGTGATCCAGCTCTCTGTTCGGGATCTGCTCAAAAGCTCGAGTCCTTCCGGGGAAATCCACTCCATCATTTCCTGAACAAACATCCATGATCCTCTGCTTCCTCACTTCCTGTTCCCTTTCCTCAACAGCATTCTGACTCCTCTCGTCTTCCCTTGTTTCCCCTCTTCTTTGTCCAGGTGTCTCCTTCCCTTCCTCCTTCCTCTGTTCCTCTGGTGCTCCTCCTCTCTCCTCAGGTTTACCCGTTGCTCTGGGGGCAGCAGTGTGGACGGTGGCAGACGCACTGGTGTGTGATCTGCTGGTGGACACGGAGCGGGGCGGGCCTGTCGCAGGCTGAGTGGACGAGTCAGAGTGCGGTGACTCGTGTTTGGGGTCCTGAAGCGGGTAGAGGTTAAAGCCCCCGACGTCGTCCCAGTACACGATGATCAGCAGGATCATGAACAAAGACCCCAGGATGAATGCCAACCGTAGACCACGCCATGTTCCCATGGTTACCCTGGATCCGGAGCCGTGATTGGTGAAGACGAGAGGAAGAGGCTATCTCAGCTCCATGGCGGATGTCTAAGGTGGAAGGAGGCACTTCCTGCTCGCCAGATGCAACTGAAAGAAACAGGAAATGTGACTAAGACCACCATTTCCTCTTTTACAACATTAATAGAAATGATGATTGAGTAGATTTGAAAAAGGTTCCTAAACATTGCTGCCCGATGTCTCAACTGAAATAAGCAACCAGATCAATAAGAACATGCCTGAAACCAAACTTTTTGTTCCTAATGTGATATATCACCTTTTTCACTACATAAAGTTTGTTATAACTTTCATCTCCATTGTGTTTCAATTTCAGGGAGATCTTTTGATCCTTTTCTTTATACAGAAGTGAAGTGAGGGGCTACAGTTGGTCTAAATCTGATTTTTATAACCAAACAGACATGGTCAGGCTTTTATTTAAGTTTTATCTTGGTCTTCTACAGCTTTATTATGCTGAAAACAGTAAAAGTTACATTAGAAATCAATTTAATAATGTATATGATGATTTCTTTTTGGTGGAAACATCACCTTTACCCCTCTTTTTACAGTAAATTAAATGTACATTTGTGCTAGGAGTGGGAGTTGTGTAACTTGTGAATTGAGTTTAGATTTGTATTCCAGTGTGCATCAGATCCCTCCTCAATTTGGGGGCACAACAATCCCAAATAAACAACTATACTTTTTGAAAAGCCAAAAAGTGCAACCTGCAACTGCCAATATTTACAAGCACCTTTTCAAAAGAAGAAGCCCAAAGCTGCTTATAATAATCAGACCTGGCAACTATAGCCCTGAATAAAAGAAGTGGATATTACAGGATGAAAAGATGGATGACGTGTCAAAGCATGATTCATTTATAAAAACAGAACTTTTTCAAAGCTACTTTGTACAAATTACACCAATCAAATTTATTACATTTAACATATTTAGCAAATAATCACTCTTTCGATTTGTTAATACAAAAGTCTTAACATTAACATTTAAAAAAATAACATAATTGTTTTATTTATGGTGTAGAAACTGTTGCATTCCTATTATGATGTGTTTAATGTCAGTCCTGAAAAAAAGATTATTACTTCACTATGTAATGTTATCATGACGTGTTCAAATTAGGGCTGGGCAGTATGTCAATATAATTGATTTTCCTTCTTTTATTTTTATATTTTTATTTCTGTATTTACTTTATCTTATAAAATACATCATATGTTTAAAGAAGTTTTTCCTTGTTTGAAAGTAACATTTAAAGAAACTGGTCATACAAAATCAGTAAAATTGCTTTTTGTTCCTCATTTATTTCTGTGAAATTAGCCCATATCATCACTGAATCATACTGAGGGACAAAACAGTATGCCTAAGGGCAGAGAAGTGAGAGCCTAACCAAAACAAAAAAAACAAAACAAAAACAGATTACTATAGCCAGAAATGATCTCCACATTGTTATTTTCCAGTACAAATCTGAAGACCACACTTAAAAATGTTAGTCCTGGTTTTGTTTCATATTTTGTGTTTTTACTATGAACTGCCTATTGTATAAAAAAGCATGGCAAAAGTTAAAAAACACAGTAAAACTTAAACACTTACGTCCAAATACTCTGGCACACAACACCTTTGTCCAAACAGAGTATTTTTATTGATTGTAGGAGGCCCTCGTTGGATTAACTGGTACTATAGGTAAGACTTTCTAATGGGGCACTAAAGAGGATTATGTGTAGACTAACAGATTTTCTATAGGAAGTTTAAACCTTTGTTAGTGCCTCACAAAGTCATTAAAAACTACTGTTTGAGACTAAGAAAAATCGCTTTAATGGGTGTTCATGCTTGCAATGTTCTAGTGATGCAGTCCATAAATACAATAAATGTATGAATTCAAATGGGTGCAGACTCAGAGAGATGTGAGAGAAAAGAAAATTACTTTTTAAGGACTATTAAGTCTTAAAAAATGTCATTAGTTATTAATACATTTTCCATTCTTAAAACTTGATGTCTGATTTTGAGGGCTGTTCAGATGTAGTAAGTGTTCTAATGAAGAACAATAAAGATATACATTGATTTCTCTTTTTTGACTTTATTACAACAATTATGGTACTTTAAAGACTTTAAAAAGCCTTTATAGAAATGCAGTTGTAATAAGTGAACTATGTTCAACTGTGAAAATGATGTAGTAACTCCTGTGGGGTTGCACAATTCTGGGAATTTTCAAAGTTGTAAATTTTCCAGGGGAATTAACAGGAATAAAGCTGGAATTTACAAAATTAAAGGTACTTTTATTTTTAACAAGGACTTTAAATATAGTTAGGGAAATATTTAGTATAATCTTGGCTAAAACATCCAGATTTCATGCATCTATACTTGAGAATATCTGTGTTATACCTCAGTCCTCCATTATGTGTACGGTTTCTTCTCTGGCCTGTTGAGGCCAAACATTTTTGAGCCTGAGGACATAAGTGAATCTTAAATTTATAGTTAAATGAAATTATTAAAACTTAACAAAGTTCTTCTTAAAATAAACCTGTTAAAGTATAATGTTTTTAGTTATATCTTTCTGCATGGATGTTTGCCTAAGACAAACAAAATGTTTTTATTTATGTTTGGATATGACACAGCTCATTTAAATTACCCCAAATTTCCAATTAATTCCATAACTATATACAATTTTCACATGAAAAGTTTCCAATTTTGAATATTACCAGAATTAAATAAACCAGCCTAACTTCCTTTAAGGAGTTTCTGCAAAGTTTCCTTTCACACTTTTGCATCCCTGGCAGTAACAGGGTGATACGATCTCTGCTAGTGTCCATATTATTCATTTATTTAAAGATGCTATGAGGAGTTTCTAAGTAATTACAAAAAAGTCTCACTTTTAGATATATGCCTGATCGAAATACACACTTTAAGATGAGTTTTATAGCATCAAAATAGGTTATCTATAAATGCTATTCCTTAGCTTCACGGTCGGGTCGGACAGGGCTGGACTGGCCTGGATACTCAACTTCGGGAACAAGACAATTAAAACTAGAGTAAATTGATATTATTCGGACACATCTTAGAGCACCGGGCTGTAAGTAGCGATATATAGCCGGCTACAAAACTATGATACAAAGTTTTCCAAAAATTGCTTGTTGTCACACATCAAAAACTACCGCTACGTACCTTGGGTCACGTCTTTTGGTCTGTTTCAGTTGTAGTCAGAAGTAGGAATTTCCGAGTTTCGAGTAGGAAACTGCAACTGGAATGTCCACCCAAGTCGGAATTTCCTACTGGGAACTCGGTGAAACCTCCCCACCCCCGAGTTGACAATCAAAGATGGATGCCCCCAGTGTGAACAGTTATTTAGCTCCTGTAATAATCAATTTATTTGCTCTTCTGACTGGGGTGTGTCGCTCTAGATCAGCTGTATACATAGTATTGTTAGACTTATATTTACAAAAAAGCTGCCATAGTGATAATCACATTCTTCATGTGATAGTTGTGAACAACAACGCAGGGCGTGCTAACAACAGCTAACAATAGCCTGGTAGATCAGCTGAACAAGACCAACTAGAACTAAAATAAAATAAGGAAAAAACTATTGAACCAAATAAAAACTATTAAATTAAACCATTACACTGAGCTTGATACCTAGCTCACTCAAAGACTTACTACTGGTTTAATTTTTTTTTCTCTTTATTTTTGACAAATAAAACACTTATTTAATCATAGATTAAGTTATTTTTAACACACGTTCTTTTGCATCTCTAATGAAACACTTTGGAGTGAAATCCTGAAATTTCTTTGTTCCTCCTGTGACATAATAATAATAATAATAATAATAGTAATAAAGTTAATTTGCATTGCACTTTACATTTTCACAATCTCAAAGTGCTGCAGAGTAAGACACAATTAAAAACAATGAAGAAACAACTAAAAACATGAGGGTTTGTTTCCACCACTGCATTTTTCATGAAGGTGATTTTTGAGGGATTTTTCTGTCTTGCACCAGATTGATGATGAGCTGTTCAATTTCATTCTTCACATAAAGATTGAGCCCTTTAAAGCCACAGTCCACACTTATAATGTAAATTAATACTCTGAAAGGGACCAGAAAAAGGCTCCAGTGTACTATAAAGATGTATCCAGTTTGGTTATCTGTAGCTATAGGACCCCACAGGACATTGATCCAGATGTTTAATCTTAATGTGGCTTCTACAAAAATAACAGACCATGTTTAACGAGTCTGCACCAGGCTTTGGACACAGCTTTCTTCACTAAGATAAAAATAAATTAACATACAAGAGTTAAAACACTGACGAGCATGTAGTGTGTGGGCATGTTCAACACAGCGTCCATAATCAATGTGGCAGGTGGTCTTTTCACTCATGCAAAATCACCCTGCGAGGGGAGGGGCGCGGTTTATTAATGTCAGCACAGTGAATAAATACATACTGTATGAGGGAACACACTGATGTGTAGGCTGGTGATTTACACATGACCGAAGCTTGAATACTAAAACATATTAGGTATTTAAAGCTCCATTGGCTGTTTAAATTGAGAAGTGCTTGCTCACACATGTCCCTCACGGCAGAAAGTTTTCCTTAAATTTGCTTATCAAGTGAGAGGGAGGTGGGAAAGGATATAAACAACAGGGCCGGGAGAGGAAATCCTGAGAAGCATTTTAAAGCTCTAATTTAAAGTCTGAATGAAATACATTTTCTTACATGCAGCTCACTCAGAAACGTTTTACATTTTTTAGGATCTATTATGCATGTGTAAACAGAGCTTTAGACACTTCAAGGGGTACTCCAATATAATTTTCATAACGTGTCTTGCCTCACTCCCAAGTCCATGACAGGCAGATAGACTCTATTCTCTAGACTGTGCGTGCAGTAACAGAGAAGAGACGGCTAAAGGCGCCCACCGCTAATTAGCTTAGCTCAAACACTGGGAGTCAATGGGTAGTGATAGCCTGTTTCTGCCTACAGTCATCAGATTATCTCTTCAGCAACTCTAAATGTTCCTGTGTGCTTGGGCAACATGTCACAGATTTTTTTACTGAAAGGTTTCGGTTGTACAATGGGATTTAATTTCAATTTTAATTTTAATTTTAGTTTAGAATTCATGTCCGGCAGTGGAAGTGTGCATCTATGACGATCACTCAAAACAGACCCAACACAGTTACATTAACTTATTAATGTGGGATTAATTAATCATTTTTTTGATCAGTTATTTATTTAAAAAAAAAAAAAGACAGCTAAATTCAGGATATAAGCATACGGAGAGACCCCAGAGTGAAATAACTGTTTCGATTACAACACTGCTCTGCAACTTTCAATAAGATTTAATTTCAAGTTTTGATTTTTATTGAAATATTTCTTTCACATTTAAGCTTTTGGTTTGGCTCACGTTTTTCTTGTTTCATCTTCTTTTATCTTTTGTAGTTTCACTGATTATTGGATATTTGTTTTATCCTGATGTGTTTTTTTTACCTTATTATTGTTCTTGTTTATTGCCTGACTGTTGGAAGGTGTTGTACAAATAAACTGGCCTTGCCTTGCAATAAATGTAACAGAGAAAAGGAGAGTGAAATGCTCTGTCTGCTGCCAAAAGTGATAAAGGTAGAGGTAAAAGACACTACAGGTGTCCTGAATTTCTATAAATTAAGTAATAAGATATAACAAAACTGCATTGAAATACTGATACAGAGGCTCATAGCAAAATATTGTGATATATTAGAGTATCAATTTTCTTACAAACCTGATTGGCAGCCCTAGTTGACAACATTTGGCACTAATATGGTGCCAAAAGGTGTCGGTAAACAAAGTGATGGAGTTTTTCTGCAATGAAACATAAAACTGGAAAAGCACTCAGAGAGCACAGATCTCCGCCAGTGCCACAGTCCTCACCCATATTGTGATTTTCCCCATGAATATTAGTCCTGCCTTTATTTCATCTAAATATTTGGATTCATTGACCATGAAAACATACCATTAGCAATGGGATTCATAATGATGTCTATTTTAGTTCAGTAGTTATTCACAATATTCGTCATGATAGTTTTCTTTTGGGTCAAGCTCCAAAGTTTTTGAAGATACAACAAATTTGATTGAACACTCCAGATTCCACAGTATCTTTGCTTTATTTTGGCATTTGTTGCAAGTCTATGCCTTTATTTGTTCAACAAAAATTCCAAGTTTTCAAAATTTTCTGGTTCTGGATCAGAGAACCTGGAATTTTGTCGGGATCCAGATCAGTCTTTGATATCTTGTATAACATGTTGGAAACTTGTCCTGTATTTTTTTGTCCAAATGCCCTAACTATTTTGGGTGGAATAATATGCACAAACGCCCAAAATGGTCCTATCCTGCAATGTTAGAGAATCCTTTAAAAAATTCCTGGATCCAGACAGCGATCTGGATCACTCTGAAAATCTAATCATTTGTTTCTTGTTCCAATCCGGACATTTCCTGAAAATTTCATCAAAATCCATCCATAACTTTTTGAGTTATGTTGCTAACAGAGAAACAAACAAACAAAAAAACAAATAGACGCCGGCAATAACATCGCCTCCTTGGTGGAGGTAATGACCCCAAGCTGGGTCCTGAGGTATTAAATCCAGCATTTATGTTGCTTGATTCTGGCCCGTACTAAATCATTTTCAGTCCAGTATTATGACAACCCTGCAATAAAAGGGCATGAGCCAATTCCATTTCATATCAGGTACAAATATGGGCACAATCATTCTAAAAATATGAGCTGTAAAGGCATTAATCCAGCACGAGCTGTCCAGGGGCCGTGGGAACCTCAGGCTCCACCCGGGGCACTCAGCTGTCACGGAGCTGTGAACAAACGGGCCGGTGGGGGTGGGAGCTGCTTCAGTCCTGAGCCTGTCGGAGGGTTCACTCCCCTTATTGTCTGCTCTGTAAAAACATCTGCTGTTGGGGGACACTGTGGAAAAAATGACAGCTCTAATAAAACCAGAGAAAACGACACAGACAGTGAGGGAGGGAGCCTGACGCTGGGATTCTGCAGCTCTCATTTCTGAGTAAATTATTGTTTTGACTGTGGGGTTTCTGTCCACGAGCTTTAACATCCAAACTCCACGTTGACTGAAGTGGCCTATTTTAAGGAGTGTGTGTACGCCTGCAAACTCAGACACACACGTGGAGGGAAGACTGGGGGCGAGTGTAAGAGGGGGCAGTCATAAGGCAGGATATTTCTTCAATGAGAAACAAGCCAGAGTGAGGACACTGACTCTGCACATGCTCAGGAAGATTACATTTCTGCCCGCAGGAAAAGTAAAATCACTTTATTAAGATAAAAAAAAAAAATAGAGGTGAGATTGTGTTTATTCTTTTGTGTGTGTGTGTGTGTGTGTGTGTGTGTGTGTGTGTGTGGTGACAATCAAAAACATCAGTGTATTGATAGTGGAGGGAAACATAACCCCTGAGGCTTCGTCGAGAGAAAGTTAAACAATATTAAGAATCTTACTGTAGCACTGAATCAAGCCAATGTTGTTTTATAGTTTTAACCAGAAGTAGGGTAATTATAAGGCTTTTGGTGGCACCTTTGAATGCTTAGGATCAAAACCCAAGCTGTCTCCCTCAGGGTCTTTTAATAGTAATCATATTTACTAGCACCAAAGGCTTCGAGCAACCACACTTTAAAGGTGCTATGAGGAGAATCTATTACCAGCGACATTAAGACTCTGCTACCCATGAGCTCGCGCGGCGACTGTCGTAATGCTGCGTTCCAGGAACCTCGGAACTGGGAGTGACATCTTCTCCGACTTATCGGCGTTCCAGTTGAAGTCGGAAAAAAGCATGCCGATCTACCAGGCTATTGTTAGCTGTTGTTAGCACGCCCTGTGTTGTTGTTCACAAATATCACATGAAGAATGTGATTATCACGAGTTCCTAGTAGAAAATTCCGACTTCAGGGGACATTCCAGTTGCAGTTTCCTACTCGGAACTCAGAAATTCCTACTTCTGACAACAACTGGAAGGCACCAAAAGATGTGACCCAAGCCAAAGCGTGTGTTTGTTGTTTTTTTGCTAATTAATGCAGCTCAGACCTTCCTCAGAACTCTGCATTGCTTTACAACTTCTTTTTTCAACAACTTACAGGATGCAAAGCGACAAGGTAATGTATCTCTATCTAGTTACGTAGCGGTAGTTTTTGATGTGTGATAACAAGCAGTTTTTGGAAAACTTAGTATCGTAGTTTTGTAGCCCGCTATATATCGCTACTTACAGCCCGGTGCTCTAAGACGTGTCCGAATAATATAAATTTGCTCTAGTTTTAATTGTCTTGTTCCCGAAGTTGAGTATCCAGGCCAGTCCAGCCCTGTCCAACCCGACCGCGAAGCTAAGGAATAGCATTTATAGATAACCTATTTTGATGCGATAAAACTCATCTTAAAATGTGTATTTCAATCAGGCATATATCTTAAAGTGAGACTTTTTTGTAATTACTTAGAAACTCCTCAGTCCCTTTAAAAAAAGGAAAAATGTGGTAGGCAGGTGCAACTAAAGCAGCGCAAAATACAAAACATAAGCCACATTGTAAAACAAACTATTGCCAACACAAGTTGGAAGTGGAGAAAAAATATCCTTTTTCTCAAGAAGTGCTTTCTCTCTTGTTATCTGTAATCATTTAATAAACGGTCCAGTTCTGGTAAAACTGCTACTGCAGCTGTCAGCATCTATGGAGCTTGGTAAGATGGATCTGTCTGATGACAGACATTAAATCAGGCAGGTCCAGCTGCTGAGCGATTAGCTGAACAGTAAAGATGAAAAAACATGTTTGCACTGCACACAATCATTATGGTGTCATTTTTCTGCAGCAAGCCCCGAGTGGACACTCAGGGTACTACGGGCTTTGGTACGTATGGTTATTATTGCGTGTGGCTTAAGGAAGACGCAGGGCTGTGAGATCACTGTTTTAGAAATATGTGTATTTGTTGTATACATAGAAACGATTGTTTCAAAAATGTGTGTATCCTCGTGGTCAAAACGCCAATACGTTAAATATAAAACTTTTACAGATAAGCCTAAAATCATTTCCATGTGAATGACCTCTTACAGAGTCAATCATCCACATTAACTATATAGAAGAGTTGATCAAAAGTCACACTGTCAAGTGTCAGGAAGTGATGAGAGTAAAAAGAGTCCACTCCTCGAAAATTTTAAACAATAGTCTGATGTAGACCCATACAGACATTAGGCTGTGTTTAAATTAAATTGTGTAGTTCTCATTAGTCTATGCAGGTTTTGCTGTGCATCCACAATAATTATTGTGTAAAAGGGTAAGTGTGAAGTATGGTGCAAAATCATAAATGTACAGTAGAAGCTCAAGTCCATTTAACATACTTTTTATAATTTACAAACTCCAACATTTGAACATTTACATCAATTAAAGTAACACTGTCTTACTTATCAATGAAATAATAATTGCACACATATTAGTGCTTATCGTATCAACATATAACCAGTTTAAATCAAATAATCTTTGATTCAAGAAGTAAAATGTAAAAACATACTATGGCTAATCTATCATGTTGTAAATGAGAAAAATTAAAATGCTACTGGAAAGTCATTTTTGAACAGCTATCAAAGATTTTCTAAAAGATCAGATCCCTGACTCTCACTTATAACACTGAGATGATAAAAGCTTTGATTAACCATGCAAAGAAATGCATGCTACTGACCATGACTGCAGCAAAAAAATGAAAAATTAAGTCACAGAAAATCTGGGACCCCTCCTTCAACCAAGAAGTGGTGAAGAGAACCATCCCACAGTATGTCTGAGAAAAGACAGTAATATGTAAAAGACTACTGACACTTTCAATATTTATCGGTTTATTGATATTTCTCTATCTCATTTCTATTTCATTAGTTTTTATCTCCCATTTTTTAAATAATAACCATAATAGTTTATAATTCATATTTATATTTTTCTACTACTATTATCATTGTTTAATATACCTGAATTAAATGTGTGCCAATTATTAGTTATCGTTGCTCTGGTTAGTGGGATTCTCTGAACTGTGAATGTTGTAATTACTGTGTAAAAATATGTATTAATTGTTGCTGGCTGGGGCTGATTTAACGCTATCCCCAGTCTCCTCTAAATTAATAAAATTGCAGTTTATCTAGAACTAGGGTGGCAACTTGGAGGCCACATGCCACCCTTCATCTCACTCAATATGGCCTACCAATCATTTTAAAAAATAAAAAACAAAAATTGAAATATGGAGAAAATATAACAACAATTGCTAAATATATGCACAAATTAGGACAGTCGATCAAATATTTCTACTTACCTTAGAATGCAGGTACATGCTTTGGTTTTTAGCAGTCTTTAAAGAACTTACTGTGCTATGATTGTGTCTCTAGATATCTTTTATGAGGCATTATATATAATAATATTATTAGTAAAAACGATATTTGGAAACACTGGTAAAAGTAATACATTTGTGCTTTAAAAACTGGGAAACATTCATAAATTATTGCATTATATTATTATTATATGTCATCCTTATTAAATCAAGACATTTAAATTGTGTTTGAGTTCAAATCTATATATAAAAATACCAGGGATGCATGATATTATAGGCACCGGCAGATATCAGCCTAAATGTTTATACGTTGATATCGGCTGATATTGAAACTTTTGCATATATACAGATGATATATCAGCAAATTACTCAAATGTACAGTATTGATGCACCTTCTCATCACTGCATGGGTACATTTAAAAATTAAGGGTCTCAGCATATCAGCATATTAAATATCGGCAAAAATTTCAATATTGTGCATCCCTATTAATGCTGGTCCAATCCTTTTTTTTTATCTTTACATTTTCTTTTTTGCACATCCCTGATCAAGAAGGAAATATATCTTTAATTCATTTTGCACAGTTGAATGAATCTTTAAGGCTCAATTGCAGCAGAATAAATTCCTTACATTAATGGAGTACAGTATGTTTTATTCCTTTTTCCTCATCATTAATTCCTCCCAGTCGTCGGTATGAAACCACCTGAATCCAAACAGCACTCAGGTTACAATGCGCCCTTTCAGCAGCCTCTCTGAACACTCTGCCTCTCCAGCTCACGGACACTTTCCATTTTCAGCCCGCAGCAGCAGCAGCAACGACCGAAGCATTAAAGCCGGATTTTGCCCTCAGTCTCCTCTTCCTCGCCTCCTCATTCTGCCCCAGAGCAGAGAAAAACAAGCCGGCTCTGTTCCCCTAATGCCCTTCACACCGGGAGCATCACGGGCTCAATTAGACCGCCGGAGCGCGTCGGAAACAAAATGGCCTTTGCCTCGGGGGTCTCCTTACCCGGTGCGGGACCTCCATGGTGCCTTTTGGTGCCGGTCTTTTGTCGCCTGCTCCGTGTCCCCCCTCTCTCCGTCTGTCCGTGAGACCAGTGATGGGACCGGGTGGGCACGACAAGACTGTGGTGGTCTGTGCTCACGCTGCAGCCAAATCACGCGAGATTTGGGGGAACCAGCCACAGGCGCTTCTACACAGGCTATCGTCTTACATGCAGACACACACACGCGGACCTGAGCCCGGATTTAAAGACATTACACCATAAAACCCGCCCAGCAAAGACGGAGGTATCCAAAATAAGGTCCGGGGACCCCCTGAGGACCAGGACGGGGTTTCCACTGAATACAAAGAGAAACTTCCCTATATATAATATGAAATGTAAAGGTGTAAAATTAACATTTGTATGGTAGATCAAATTAGGCTGTTAAATGAAAGGAAATCATTAATCTTTATTTGTGTAGTCCCAGTTCATAAGTTTTATCTCAAAGCACTTATTAATAAAGCAGTCTGAAGCTATACTCTTCATTTAATACTATCTTTACTTTAATGTTAATATTTGTACAGTATGTCCTTGCTGCTTTTCTGTGTTCTATTAAAATCGCACAATTTTATACCTACCTGGAATATGTTGTGGACATCAGAGTGGAAATTCCATTGTGACAATAAACACTTCGAACCTTTGAATCTTGAATATTTGTAGATGAACAAATGAACTAAAAATAAGAATTTATGAGAGCAGCAAACCTATGGAAGTCCAGATCACGAATCTATCCTCACCTTATCTGTCGCCATATAGAGTCAATCAATCAGTCTTTATTGTGTAAGTGCCATATTTGTCTTTGTTAAATAAACATTTATTAAAGGACAGTCCCCTGAGATGTGGCATCATATTTTCGGGAGGAGTCCCATGTCCGTATGTTTGTAAGTATGGATGGATGCAGGGACAATCACATATTTTATTGTTGATCTCTATAAAGTTAAAATCAGGGACTGTAATGACAATAGAATGGGGCTAAAAATGGCAAAATAATGGATTGTTGTAGGCTGCCATTTAGGAATTAACAGGACAATTCATTCATAAAAATAGCCAACACTAAATCAAATGTACCGGTTTAATTTTCATGTTCTATTTTATGCTCGGCATCATTTTCCTTTTTTCTTTGCAGAATTTTTCTGTTAGCCCACAGCTTTTAAAGACATGATAAGTCCCAGGGGTGTTATAAAGAGGGAGGAAAGTATGTGAAATTATAAGGGCCCCCTAAAAATCTGATTTTCTGTTTTTTATTTATTTCACTGATAAAAGTTTTTGCCATAGGCCTTTAAAGACCTCCTTTCTCTACCAAGATTTTATTATTTCTTTTCTTTTTTTTTAAAAAAAGAAGATGCAAATAAGTAATATTCAGAAATTCCTTGCACTTGTCAACTCTCAAAGAATAAGATGAATGCACAATTTTTCGTGTTTGCTTGACTTGTATTTTAAGGCTTTTCATTTGTACATAGGCTATTGTTCGCTCGGAGGACAACCTTGGGGTAATTATTACATACTGTCCACTAGAAGTTTATCATGAGTGGTCTACTGAGTGGAGACTTTTGAGGGTGTTTATCACAGGATAGGTGACCTTGAGACATTATCTTATATTCTCTACAAAGTACCTATGAGACAACTTTATCACATATTGTCTGCTTAGAGTCCTCCCTCAGGGCACAGCAGTGTCCAGCTGCAGACTGGCAACATGAATCAAATTGAGTGCAGAAGCATGGACTATGGATCATGCTCCTCCCACAGCAGTCTACTAAACATCACAGATCAGCCCAGAAAGCTAAACAAAATTAAAGTTCATTTTCCCTACATTAGGGGTGTTCAAACATTGCCCCGGGGTCAAGATGTGGCCTGCTACCCATTTTGAATTAGCCCTTGAAACAGCTGAATTAATAGACATTTCAATTACAGCAGCAAATACAATCAATCATGCACATTTTCTGCCATATTAACTTTGACAAACGGTCCTCTTTACAAAGTATTTTGCAATAATCATCTTCAAGCACCAACATTCTTGCAGTTTACTCTTGTTTTGTGTCTGACAGTGAAGATGAGCTGTCAATGTCTCCCATCTCTGCTGCTCAGAAGGTCATTCTCGCCCAGTCTAGGTGTGAATACAGTGATAGCCCAGGGCTACAAGGTCCAGGGTTACAAGGGCCCCTTGACAGGTGATAACCCACCCCTAAATCCTAAAACTTTAACTTAAAGACTCTAAAAGTGAGGAGTAGCAAGTGTCTCAGTCATCCATGTATTCCTCTTTTTGAGTAAAAAGTTTGGACACACCTGACCTACATGTTTAATCCATATTTTGGTTTTAGCATTCATATCAATTTCTGAGGCCTAAATATTGAATCGAGCACTACCTTAAGTCCACTGGAGAGGCAACCTGGAGATCACTTCATCCCATATGAGGTGCTTGAACGGCACACTTGGAGTCCATTATTTCATATTGCCCATCAGAATTGGAATAACTCATCATCCACTCAGAAAGTTCACTTTAGTGCACTTATTCACTTTCTATACTCTAGCAGAGCTTCCTTCAGGACATTTTTTGTCTTTCCGCTGAGGGAACCCCACAAGGCACTTCATCACATATTTTCCACTCAAAAAAAAAAAAAAAAAAAATTCTGTCTGAGAAACATATTTTGTGAGATGGCTCTTCAAGTAAAAAAAAAAAAGATTTCTGCAGGATAAATCTGCACTGTTCTCCTCTATTCTGTTCTTATGTAACCTTTTACCAGATTGAACCATCTTGTTTGAACTAAGGCTCAAGAGTAGTCTCTTAGTAATATTTATAATATCCATGAGCAGATGTGAAAATGACCGGGTGATTGTGAGCTGTTTCCACATCAAACGTCTCAGCGACTCACCAGCAGGAGCTGAAAGTTACGACTGCACTGATCCTGTTACTAAAAATAGTTCCAACTCTGTCAGTGAAGGCTTTAAGGACAGAAAATTGAATATCTCACATGGCTGCCACGGTAAGAGTTCAATTATACTCTTGAGAACTGTCTGATTAAGCCATTACGCATTTCTCCAACCTTGATTATTCTAAATAAAAAACCTGTTTTAGGTTTCAGATGATGTTGGATACTTGGGGCCATGGTGGTTTGCTCTACCAATAATGGGAAGGTTGCAGGTTTGAGCCCGGCTTTGGCTGTTTCATGCTGACATGCCTTTGAGAAAGACACTTAAAAATAAAAATACATTGTATTTGGAGGCATCTTTCAAGTCACCCAAGGTCACCTTACAGAAAGTAAAAGCATAAAACAAAACATCAACATAAAAACAAATGAAGTGCACAATGACCAACTACAGGGAGTATGCCAGTTCGAACAGGTGAGTTTGGAGTTGGGATTTGAATGATTTGATGGAGCCTGACTGTCTTATGTGTGGAGGGAGAGAGTTTCAGAATAAGGTGCTGAGTAGCTCAAGGCACCCACGGTACTGAGGTGTGATGTGGGGATGGTTAGCAGTCCAGCAGAGGCTGAGCGGAGGGTGCGAGAGGGAGTGACTTGACACCAAGTTGCTGCATCAGTGGTGTGTGAATGTGAATGATGGGGTGAAGACCGATGGACAACTTTAACTTAACCTTCAACAATCAGCGAATGAATGAGGTGAAATGGGTGTGAATGGGCAGATGTGGCCTGTGGTGTAAACACCCTTTGAGTTGTCAGAAAGAGCATACCATGCTACATCCATCTTAAAGGGATACTCCAGCATTTTCCTTGTTTTCATGTTTTGCTTCACACCTGAGTCCATGACAAGCAGATAGACACCATTCTTTCAACTGTGTGCAGTAACAAGGCAGAGACGGGCAGAGCTCACCCACTGCTAATTAGCTAAGCTCTAACACTGGGAGTCAATGGATAGTGTTAGCCAGCCTCTGCCTACTCTAAACGGTTCTGTTGTGATTCTTTTTTTTTTTTTACTGTCATGTAATGTCATCTGTTGTTAAAACTAAGATCAGCTCTTGATGCAATTTTCTTAATAAATACATGTTTTGTTGATCTACTTACAAGCACAGTGGTTTGCTCATGTGCCATGTGTTTAGTTTCATATACATTTCTTTCAGTTGTGTCCCATTATTATATTTTTTCACAGTCTTAAACCCTAATGGACACCTGAGCATCTCACTAGGCCTTCTGGAGTTTGCATGTTCTCCCTGTGCATGTTTGGGTTCTCATCGGTTTTCAGCTTCCTCCCACGGAGCAAAACGGGTTGGGGACTTCAAATTGCTCTTAGGTACAGAGTGAGTGTAAATGGTTGTTTCTCTATGAGGCCCTGTGATTGGTTGGATGTACACTGCCTACAACCCATTGCAAGACCCCAACCCCCCCCTGACCACAACTGATGAAAAAAAACAGTCATCCAAGCAATTAAAATCATGTGTTTTGGCAATTTAAAGGATAAGTTTGGTAGGTTTTCCTGATCCAAACAGTGCTTCGGGAGATATTTAGATCCAAAATCGAGTGGCGGACATCTGTATAATGGTAGCACACGGGGCATGCATAGCGCTGCTCCTAAAACTGCATTAACCGTCCAAAAACTCATTAGTTTCACCAATATTTCATCATGGTCCGCTCACGCTACTCCTCAAAGACAGTCTGTGTCACTCCAGACATGTCTTTGTGACTGTGCTGACCTCTGAACTGAAGACTGCTCTCTGGCCAGCTGTTCTTCTCTTTGCCTCCGCGTCCTCCTTTCGATGAGCTCCTTATCTGTAAACTCTGGCTCGAAACTGTAAGGACACCCATCATACTCAAAGTTCTCCTCCACAACATCTTCATCCGATAGATATTCGTCCATTTTGCACAAAACTGGAAGAAGAAAGTTGTTGAGTAGCCGGCGGTCGCCCCTGAAACAATGAGCCGTACTGCACATGCGCGGAGGCAAACGTAAACAAAGTCTTCAGTTCAGAGGTCAGCACAGCCACGAAGCGACCCCGGACTGTAATGAAGGAGTAGCGCGAGTGGACCATGATGAAATATTGAAGAAGCAAATGAGTTTTTGGACGATTAATGCAGTTTTAGGAGCGGCGCTATACATGCCCTATGTGCTACCATTATGTGGATGTCTGCCGCTCGATTTTGGATCTAAATATCTCCTGAAGCACTGTTTGGATCAGGAAAGCCTTCTGGGTGAGTATATTGTTCTACTTCATTCTATAAACAATGTAAAAGCTGCAGAAACCGAACTTATCCTTTAAACTGACACTACAACAGCTGGCAGACATTAAGGTCGTGACAGGTGAAGTAACCATTCACATTTTGACTCTAGGCTGTCTGGTGAGTGGGGGGGTTGAGGTTTATGGATGACCCGTGCCATCCTGCAGCACCCATTTGGCTCTATACATGATTAGATTATTATATGAACAATAAGATAATGCATGTGTTTTGTGTATTAAAGAAAAAAAACATTACAGTTTGAAGTAATCAGATTATTATAAACAGTAATAGAACACTAATAGATCCTCTTTAGTATAATTAAGGAGTCTGATAAGTTTCACTCTGGCAACACCTTCTTTAGCTTTAAATTTCCCCTCTCTCTTCCCCTCTTCAAATCCAGACTCTAAACCCACCTATTCAGAACTGCATACTGCATTTGTGTTTTGCTGACTTTGTAGTTGTATTGTTTTGTTGATTTTGTTTTATCCTGTGCAGTGTCCTTGAGGGTCATGAAAGGTGCTTTTAAATAAAATCTATTGTTGTTATTTTTGTTAGAATTTGACAGAATGATTTAACTGAGGTACTCAGGGGGGTTTCATCATGATTTTAACTCTTGCTGTGTTTTTTTTTTACTGTTATCTACCCTTTTCTGACTCTGTTTTCTGTTTGTCAAGTAACTTTGAAAATGCTTCTGGAAATCTCCTTTGTTCAACGCCTCTATCACATGAGTCAGAACGATCCCACCCTAAACATAAAATATTAAAAAACAGCAGACATTGATCTCATCCATCTCCAGCCCGCAGAGAGCTCAGCTGTTTCATTCCTCTTGGCTAACATCAGAGGTAACATCTGTAAAAGGGAGCATGTGCACACATTAGATCAGGTTAATGAAGTAAAAGGCTTCTGCAGGATGAAGAGTCAACACACTGAGTGGATCAACAGTGTCTGAATTCACAGTGCCATTAGGGAGTCACTTTTAATGAACACACTAATGAGTCTGAACAGAGCTGCTGCATTAGAAACTGTTTCTTCTAAAGAGTTTTTGATAAAAGGGACAAGAAGTTTGAAATGAAATAAGAAAGTATGTTGTCTTATCACCATGTATTATTAAAGGGAGATCCTTGAAACAGTGACATATTTAAAGTTAAACTCTACTTCGAGTAGTTTAAGTTCTCAGGTGTCTTGTTTGATTAAAATGTGTTTCCTTGATATTACGCTCCCAAAATGCTGGCCTGCTCGCAGTACCATCAATCTCCAGAAGTAGTATGGGAGGTAGAGCCTTCAGTTATCAGGCTCCTCTTCTCTGGAGTCAGACTCCCTCTCTACCTTTAAGGCTAGACTTAAAACATTCCTCTTTGATAAGCTTTCAGTTAGGGACCAGCTTATAGTCCATAAATTAGACTCATAGTTAAGATGCAATAGGCTTAGACTGCCTGGGGGATCTGGCAAATTGGGCCCTATCTCTCTCCACATCTGCCTTTGCCCCTTTTGTTCCTGTACTCGTCTCTGGCTCTTGTCTTGTTGGTGGCCTGGGATCCTTGGTGGATACTTCCTGCTGCTGTGGAGTCACAAAGGCTCAATAACTACAATTATAGACATGACAAATATTTGGCCATTTCATTAGGAACATTCCATTCCTATCATAATAGCTGTTAATGTAGATATTAGCATGATCTCCATATCCATGATTGAAACATCTATGGTATCTATATTTAGCACCACATAGTCGGGGGGTCCCTCTTGAAAATGGGATGTCACATCTCAAGAGACCTTCCTCTAACACATTTATACTTAACAGAGACAAATATGGTTGGGATGCACTTTGTGGTCTGGGCCCCCATGAGTTTGTCACTACCATAAATTCTTATTTTCAGTAAGAATATCATTGATTATACTTTTATAAAATTATCACCACAATCATTCAGACATGAGGACCCTCCTGAAAACGAGACGTAGCACCTCAAGAGGCGAACCTCTAATAAATCAGACGACAGGTCTGTGGTACATGGATCTGTCTCTAACTTTAGTTATTATTATAGTCCACTTGTCTCCTCTTACCTCCCTTCCTTCGCCCTCACACCCAACACAGCATCGTGTGGATTTGCTGTTCATCATGAGACTGGGATCCACATTCAAGATTTCCTGCTGCTTAACAGGTTTTTTCTTGAGCCATGATGGAGGGATTCATGATTGGCTATATGGATTCATGTTGGGTGTTGGATGTATATATTTGTATATATATGTATATGTGTATCTTTATATGTATATATGTATCTATGCATATATGTGTATCCATAAAATGAAGAGCTTTATGCTCTATTGTAAAGTGTCTTGAGATAACACTTGTTATGAATTGGCGCTATACAAATAAAGATTGATTGATTGATTGTTTTTTTATTTTATGTTGTTGACTGCATGAATTTACACGTGAACGCTACAAATGAATTTCCCCTTGTGGGAGAAATAAAGTTGTCTGAACTGAACTAAAAACAAAAGTTCAAAGGGAAAAAAAAGAAAATCAGAACTTGGATAAATGGTGCATGTTTGAGAAGAAGTGGGAAGAACTCAACTACTAGGATATTTAACCCCTCTCCATTAATTAATAACCAATTATTTAGCTTCACAGTCTATATAAATATAAACATGTCATTAATTTTTTATCCATGTCTATCTACAGTATGTCTGAAAAACAGGACTTAAGACTTGCTATAAAGCTGAAGATTTTAACTGAAGAAACTTGAAGTGCACAGAGAGCTCAAATCTACCCCAAGACATTCCTGACATTATTCACCTTATTGTCAGAGCTGTGGAAAACTGTCCTCTCCACTGTTAACAAATCCTGACAAAATTCCTGGATCGACATCCAGATTCTGATCCCCTCCAAAGTCCTATCAATTTTTGCTTGTGCCAGGACCAACATTCACGGAAAATGTCTTCAAAATCAGTTTCTGATTAACAGCAAATATGTGGAAAACTGCCCGATCTCACAAATAAATTCCCAGATCCACATGCTGATTTTGATCACCACCTAAATCCCCTCACTTCTCCATTGTGCCAAGTGTGACCAAGATTTCCCAAAGATGTCATCAAAATACATTTTTTTTTTAACTTTTTCACTTATTGGGAAAACTGCCCTGATGTTAACACAACCTCAAAACATTCCTGGATCTCGACTGGCTTTAGATCACAACCAAAATCTTATAAATTCCTGCTTGTGTCAGGACCAACACTTCCAAAAAAACCTTGTAAAAATCTTTTCCTAACTATAAAAGTTATTTGGCTAACAGACTAACAGATGGCCACTCACAGAAAAACAGTACTGAAACATTTAATTAACTGAAAGTCTTAAACAGTGAACAATCCAGTGTTCTGCTGCTCTTGTGTCCATCTTAATGTTCAAATGCTTTTTAATCTAGCTGATCTTTGAGCAGTGATGTCCTTGAAATGGATTTTCCCTAAAGAACTTAATAAAACCGATTTAAACAAAACACACTATAAAGAACTTCCCTTCTATATTGGTCTATTTATGTTACCTCCTCCTCTTTCATATTTATATATTAATAGGTGTATCTTGATGTGTATTTCCAAAACTAAAAACAGCCTTTTCATTCAGTATCAAACTGGCAACTTGAAGTGGGAAAGAGGAACCAGGGATTCTCTCACTGAAATTTTCTTGACCACAAAAAGGCACGGTATGTGTACAAGGATGAGTTATCTTTCCAGTTTCAGACTTACCTAAGAAAGGTATTTGCCCTAAAGCACATTTTAAAACATTTTAGACTGTCTGGAATCAGCAGTGAGCTGTCAGCAGCAGTTTGAGACTCAAAAAGAGTTGACGACTGACTCTGGGAATTATTAATGTGTGAGAATTGATTTGCCCTGGACTTATGACTTAACAAACCCCCTTTAAATATTTATCTGTCCCCTCATTTTTTTTTTTAGATTTGCATTTCTACCTTTCCACATTCACTGAAAATAAATTCATGTACTTTACTCACGTTTTAGTTTTTTTTTTTTTTAAGTCTCATACTACACTCCTTTCACTTAAGTCCCAGATCAGCCTTTTTAGAAGTTCCTTGCCTAAAATCCACCCAAACTTTGGATTTTGATAAGATCCTAAACTCCTGTTTCAGCTCTCCTAAGAACAGGCGGATCAGTTAAAAGCTTTTTAAGCCATCTCTCCCCTTAATGGATGTGACTTTGCCTTTACAGAACTGTGCTCTGATATTTACTGCAAAGACATGGCCTGACATGTTCCTTGCACTGCTGGCTATGGGCTGAAGCCACACCTGGCTCAGAAAGGGCCTCCCATCTAGAGGAGGGAGCGTATTCCCAGATGACACTGGTAGAAAATGATTAAATTTTAAGAATGGACTTTTAGAGGACACATTTTCAGAGCAAAATAAAGGATTTATGGGGTGCTGGTTTGGCGGAGTGGTTAGCAACCAGGCACCCCATGTACTTGCTTCTGCAGGTCCAGGTTCGAATCCCGCCTGTGACCAGTTTGCAGAGTGTCTTCCCCTACTTTCTCGCCCCCTTTCACAAGCCTATCCACTGTCTCTCTCCTATCAATAAAGGCACAAAATGCCAAAAAAATACATTAAAAAAAATAAAGGATTTATAGAAAGATGAATAAAATGTTTCAGCACCAGCTTAAAAAGTCAGCATCTGTGATTAGGGTTCCCACTCTTCTCTAGAAAACATTTTCTCTAAAGTATGAACATTGTCTGCTAGCGATCTTTTCAATCAGGCATTTATGTCGTGTCTTACTATTATAAATTTATAATTTGTATGTAGTTTCTTAATCTTATTTAGTCTGCATATAAATAATTGATAATTTACTGTTAAAGTAACCTACATTTCATTTTGCCACTATTTTGTCACCATTGTTTTGATTTTTTATCTTTTATTCCTTAACTTTCATTATTTTATTACCTCCAACAAGGAGGTTATGTTTTCGGGAGAGTTTGTCTATCAGTGAACAAATAACTCAAAAAGTTATGGATGACTTTTGATGAAAATTTAAGGGAATGTTCAGCATGGGAAAAGGAAGAACTGATTTAATTTTGGAGTTGATCCTGCGTCTGGATCCGCCATGACGAAAAATGTGATTTCTGTGAATAACTACTGAACTAAAATAGATACCACTATGAATCCAGTTGCTAATAGTATGTTTGTATGGTCAGGGAATACAATGGGTGAGGACTGTGGCGCTGGCGGAGGTCTGCGCTCTCCTAGTACTTTTCTAGTCTAATAATGTTTAATGGCAAAGTGTGTATTAGTTACCAAGTACATTTTACTTCATTTCTGTTATATTTTTAACTAACGAGGAAAAAGGAAGTAAAATGATTTTCCAGGACATTTTACTCTTCCCCTCATGTTCTGTATGTTTTCCATGACCGGAAAATTCAACACTCATTTTCCAGGTTGTCAGAACGTTCGGGAAACCTGGTGATGGTTTAAGGGTGTTATCACCCATGGCATGGGCAACTTGCAAATCTGTGAGGGTAGCGTTAATGCTAAAAGGTTCAAACAGGTTTTGGAGCGAAATATGCTGCCATCCAAGCACCGTCTGTCTAAGGGACTGAAAAGAGAGCAGGTACTACACTGGCCTGCCTGCAGTCCAGACCCCGTCTCTCGTAGAAAATGTCTTGACACTTAACGAAGAGTAAAACATAACAGAGACAAAGGACTGTTGAGCAACAGAAATTGTACCTTAAGCAAGAATGGGAAAAAATTCCACATACAAAGTTTTAAATGTATTGTTAGTTCCCAAGCACTTGAGTGTTGTTACAGAGGAAGCTGATGTGACACAGTGGTAAAAATGCCCCTGTCCCAGCTTTTTTGGCACACGTTAAAGGCATAACTGAAAAACAGAATACTGCTGAAAACAATAAAAAAAGTTTGTTAGTTTGGACATGATGTGTCTTGTCTTTTAATATAGTTAAAAAAAGACTTGCAAATTCATTGTATGATGTTTTTAGTTACATTTACCACAATGTCCCAACCTCACTGCAATTGTAATGTAGATTTTACATCTCTTTTTGGGCCTATAATCATTTACTTTCCACAGACTGAACTGTGTTTGAGACAAATCAGTTGTCTTTATGAGATGAGTGAAGAACCAAACACCGGAAACACGAGCAGGTAGTATTGTATTTGAATGTTTATTTAAAGTTAATCCCACTGCGCACCCCCTCCCTGTGTGAAAGCTGAGTCTGAAAGGAGGAGGATACAGGCCACTATACCGCCACATCAGCACATTTATTAACAAGGCTACTTGTTTGAGCACAACACCTCCAACCCGGTCTGGTATGGCACTCTGTGCTGCCCCGTGATGACACACTAACATGGTGAGGCTCGCTCCAAAAACAAACCCCAGAGTAACAAGGTCCAATAAGAAGTTAGAGTGATGATGAATAGAAAAGAAGGCAGTATTTCTAAATGTTCCACAGAGAGATAACTACATAGGGCCGATGTTGGTGAGCAAACAAAGAGAAAATGATTGAGGTATTTTCTCTGCTGTTCCTCGCTGTGGCCGCTGATCAGTAAGGCGTGCTTCGATGATGTCACTAAAGTTAAATTTTGAGGCTCGGGATTTTGAACCTCAGGATTCACGGCGTGGTCGTCGTCCTTCTCCAGTCAATGACGCAGTTCTTCTTCTCTCCTCGTTCCACACAAAAACGGACGGCCTGTGAGAGAGAGAGTTAAATTCAGGTCACTGTCCAAACAGATAAATAATGCACAAGCAGCGGTCGTCAATCTCAAAGGCTCAATTCATGATGGAATCAAGATGCAGGAATGTGACTAATTTCCCTCCTGTGCAGCAGAATGATTTGAGCTCACTGAAGAACGACTTCATTCACTTAATTCTGCAGCTGCACGGCGGATGGATTAATTGGTCTGCATCAGTTGCAGGCGGCTTCCAGTGAATCAATACTCAATTAAAATGTTGATGTCACTGATGTGTGTTACCTTAGGGGACTGGGACACTGGCTTGAAAAGAGTGCTGCGTTACAGCTGATGTGGTTTAGTGCTTTTAGCAGAACATCTGAAAACCTGCCACTCATTTTTGAGAAGATTCAACACATTCTCAAAAACTTTTAAGATGATAAAAATGAAAAGAATGACATGTGTCCCATTGAAAAGGATGTAAGTGCTAAATTTAAACACAGCTGGCTGTCCCCCTGTCACTTATTTGGAGTGGCAGACCACCCAAACACAGCCAACCATGACTGCGAGGAAGGCATAAAAGACTTCTCTGATGGTAATGACATTGTTTATGTTCACTTGTATTATATCAGCAGGACAGAGAAGTGATTTTATTGAGAGACAGATTACCAAAATCCTGACATCATGTTCAACGTCCGACTGGTTTTATGATTTATGTACATCAAACACCATCAAGACAGCGAAGCCCCTGGGCCTCCACCCAACAGATCAGCTTTGCTACAGTCTGAAACAAAACAATCTTTATTAACTGATCCATACTTTATCCCAGGATGGGCAACTTTGGTTCCCAAGAGGGCCGCAGTAAATGGCCCACACTGCTAGAGGGGCGAACTGTTGCCATTTGAAGGACGCTCCAAACTTAATTTTGAAAATAATCATATTTTATCAGAAGGGATGGACATAAAGCTGCCATAAGCAGTTATCTGATCAACATTTACAAACATTTAAGCTTAAAGTATAATGCTTGAGCTACTGAGCTAAACGCAGAGTATGGGCCAGTTTGAGAACTCTTTCTATACAAGCTCCAGAGTATTCACTGGATATTCAAGTTAACATTTTTTGTCTTATAGTTTTTCTAGTTTGACGAATGTGAAGGAAAAGTTTCAAAGAAACTATTAGACACAATTACGGCTCTATACTTTTAAAAATGTTGCGGTTTCCAGTGTAGTCATGCCAGACTTTTGAAATCAACATCCCTTTTTCATACATTTTTAACTAACTGGCAGGTCTCATTGAGAGGGAAGGTAGAGGACTGTGTAATCTTGATGAAAACAACCAAAAATAAATCTGCTAAAGTTTTTAATTTGCATGGATGTCTGCCAATGATAAAACTAAATGTTCATATTTATGTTTGGGAATGATTAACACCATTTAAATTACCCCCAATTTACAGTTTGTTCCCCTGGAAAGTTTCCAATTCAGGATATTTTCAACATTTCACAGCTACACTTTCTCTGGAAGGTTTTCTGAAACTTTGCCAGGATTTATCCACCTCTTTGCCACCCTCGGTCGGATGGCTGCATGTGGCCGTTTGCCGTCAGGTGCCCAACCCTTATACAAACATAGGTCACCTTTATGATCCTCTTCACTTCGTTCTTGTGTGAAAAAGAAACCCTGACTTAAGTATGTTTTTAATCTCTGAAAACTGCTTTATAAAGTCAGGGCTTTGGAGCACAAGTGCACAGATGACTCTATACAGAAAAGCATGTTTCCCGTAGTGATTGAAATGATTTCAACCTTTTTCTTTCTTGTCAGACTCGTGTGAAACATTTCATTGTGTGATTTGTTTATTCCCTCCCATCAGAGATTTTTTATTATTTTCTTTACCATCACCTCTGGATAAAGTCTTCATCTTCTCGTTTACCTGCGTAGGGGACTACAGATCTCCAAGGGGAATGATTTCTTCGTTGATAAAAAACTCAATGGTCTCTTCCTCCCAGTCGTCCACGTTGCTGTCCAGCTCATCAGTGTCCACTCCTACATCACAGACATGAGTCAGCAGTTTTCTAAATTACAGACGACGGGCCTGAAGAGAGGTTTGATGGTATTACACAGAGAGAAGTCTCACCTCCTCTGAGCTCCAGACGGGTGCTCTTCTGTTCTTGGTAAGACTGCAGCGCTGCTTCCCTGTAGCGACGGTACTCCTCCATCATGGCCCTGCGCTTGTCCACCAGCTCCTACTCAAAAACACAGAAGAGTTAGCTTCTTAAAGAGTGACGGCTGAGGTCACTATTTAACCATCAAGGAAAGGCTAAACCGGGTTAGCTTAAAATCTTATGTACTACTTTATCTTTGAGGTTGACTGAATGCTTCAAACTGATGTGACTCACGCTAAAGGCTGAGACGCCATGACTACTACAAGCACAGCAGCCATCAAAAACACACGATGTGATTAAAAATCAGCTTTATTCAATGAGTTTGTCCAAATTCGTTGGGCTCAAGACTTCAGTTGCTTGAGTCTTGTTTGTCTACCTTCTGTACCATCGCCATAATCTGAACGGCTAAAATGCAACATGGGACTTTCTCTCCTGTTTTCTACATGATCCACTGTCTTGACAATCAAATAAAGGCACACAAAGTCTAAAAACAAAGCTAAAGAAAAATAATGGGCTGATTCATGCTGATGCAGATGTGACAGTGCAACATTTTAACAGCTTTTCTCCTTTATTAGCCCCTCCAAGGAGGTTTCACTTTGGCCAGCGTTTGTCTGACTGTTGGCAAGATAACTCAAAAATCTGTGAGTGGATTCTAATGACATTTTCTGGATATGTTGGCCATAGCACAAAGAGAAAGTGAAAAAAAGGTGGGGATCCAAATCTAAATGGGGATAAACAATTGTTTTCAAGGTTTCAATATTGAGGTAGGGAAATAATTTCTAAAATGTCTTGGCGGTGGTTCCAGTTAGTTCATAATTCCATGTAGAAAACAGGGTCCAAAATAAACACCAATGTGTTAGATGCAGGTTTATTTTTCATTCAGTGGGTCCCCTAAAGTCTAACGTGAACAAGCTTTAAACATGCATGCTTATTTTTGAGCATTTTTTTAACACAAGCTGCCTTCTTTTCTTCTTCTCTTTTAAATTTTCTAGATTAATTTTCAGGCATTTTTGTGCCTTTACTGACAGGAGAGAGTGACAGTGGATAGGCTTGTGAAAGGGGATGATGAGAGAGTTGGGGAAGACGCTCTGCAAACAGGCCACAGGCTGGATTTGAACCCCGAACTGGCAGAAGCATGAATATGCCCGACCTTCTCTCCTTCTTTGGTAATTTTGTCGTTTCATGTACACTGACAGCGCCCTCTGTTGGATCAAACCATTCACTGATCCATGTGTCCTTATATATCTGTGCAGTAGATTTTAAATTTGAAAGTTTATTTACAGTCTAAATAATAATTTTTACCTCCAAGTTTGACCAAATATTTGAATATCAAGTATACATTGGCAGCCGTAATTCTTAGCATATACTCTGATTAAACCAATTCGAGGTTCCTTCTCTGTTCTAGAAATTATTTTCCAGGACTTTTTCTCAGGTAAATCCAGCCGTATGAAAACAGTCAGTCTCAGTCTGGCTTTTGTGTAGTCTCTCACTATTTTAGATTTATGGTTTATACTTAATTTTTAATCTTTATTTGCTCTGCTTTTTTTAATAAATATATTTTATTGATTAACTGTTTAAGCAGAAACTAATTTTCCATTTTTCCATTTATCAGTATCTATAAGCTTTCCAGGACTAGAAAACTCTTTCCTGATTTAATAAAATGATAAACTCTGTGGAACACAGAACAGCTTAACTCTATTACATGCAATAAGTGATGCAAAACAATTATTTAAGTCCAGAAAAAAGTGTCTGGCTGGTGAATTTTTTATAATCTGCCTGCCACCTTGACTGTCGAGCCAAAAGTTAATTTCAGACCCTAATTATAAGGCTGAGAAAGTAAACACTGAAGAGCTGGTTCAAAAGAAAAGACTCTTAAATTGAAGACGAGGAGTTACCAGCAGAGGTTGGCAGCCTGACATGCAGATTTAGGTGTGTGCTTTGTGATTATTACTGTGGGATAAGTGCTTAACTCCTGCATCATGAACTAGCAGTAGCTCAGAATCCTCATGGAAAAAGTAGGATGTTACATAAAGTTACAAAATCTGCATGTTGAAGACTTTGCACAACTAGCAGAAAACTGACAAACAGTTCAAATCTTTGTTTTTTAGCTTTAAGGAGGCAGACTGTGTGTGACTCACATTACTAATTTTACAGCATGGAAGAAAACTGGCATATTAAGACACAAAGGTGTAAAAAGCATTTATGAAAAAAAAAATTTCAAACCTTGGAAGCCTTGGATTGGCTGAGACGATCCTTCTGCTCAAAGATCTTGGAGTACTTCTTCAGATCCTTTTTGATCATCTGCAGGACACACAGAGGAGTTTGAGATTGACTTCTGCTCCACAGGCACAAATAAACAGTAAGCCAAACACCCGAGAAGACTGAATTTCACCGTCCATCAGAAGATGTGATTATGAGCCTCAGATCAGAGTTAGAATCAGGAGCCGCAGAGCAGCTCTCATACGAGGTGTCAGAAAAGTTATTTGAGTTTTGTCATCATTGGCTCAGGACACACAAATCCATCTATTCCACAACTTCAACATTAACAGATTACCTTTTTTAATTAGAAATCTGTCCCTCTTTTCTTTTCTGCTTCAATATTTTAAATGGCCATGTTTCAATTTGTTATAGTTCAGGTTGTATAACAGTAATGCATCATGCCCACCTACAGATCTGGTCTATGGTCTACCCGTGGGCTCTCAATGCTCATAAACGATCATGAACAGTGTAAATAAATCTGCAGCTGTATAGCACCCAAAGTTCTAAATATTAGCCTCTTACAGTTTTGGTTTGGGTGTTTATAATTAGTTAGAATCAATTTATTGTCATACTCATTTTTAAACCTTTAAGATGGTGTTTTCTCAGTGCATACTGGGTACAGCACTATACTTTTCTTATCGTCTTTTATCTATGATGCATTTCATCAACACTGTGTATGGATTGCAGGATGGTGGGTTGGGGGGCTGGGTGGAGTGGGTCTCTTCGTAAACCACTTAGTGTTATATTTTTCTATAAACTTTTAAATAAAGTTTGTTTGATTGCATCTAAATACAGTGAAATCAGTATGATCAGTCAGTGTATTTTCCTTGTAATTTAAGTCAAGAAAACACGTATCAAAAGCAACATGAGCAAATAGTTTAAAAGAGTGACTGAGTGTTATAAGGTATCATATTGGCTGGAATATCAAAAATCATTGCTTTGATTTTTCTCTAAAGGACGAAAAACAGGGTCTGCGTTAGAAGTAAAAGTCTAGCAAATGCATCTTGACCCTCTTTCCTGTCATCTTACCATCTGACACGAGACGGTTTCAAAATTCTTACCTCAGTGGAGAGATTTTTGTTTTTAAAAGGCACGACTCGTCAAGTCCAGAGCTTCAATGACTGTAAAACTGTATTCCAGATTTGATTGTGTGAAGTAACTGACAAAATCAAAAAAACTATTGAATTTTCTTGACTAAGATTTTAGAATGAAATTCTATAAACCACACAGTAGTAAACTGAGGAAGTGTGGACATTCCTCTGAGTTTCTGTAGAGCTCCAGCGGATTTATAAAGTGTTGTCTAAATATCAGGCTAAATGAAGAAACATAATTACCCCTCTGTGGGGCAACAACAAGAATGTAGCATCAACTTGATGCTCAAAGTGAGTTGTGCCATCCCATGAAGTATTAAGCAGTAGAAGAAGCTTGAAAGTAAATTCAGACCAGTCAACAAGTACCTTGATCTGGTCTAAGCTGAGCAGAGTGGGAGGTCTGGGTCTCCACAGCAGCTGGCAGAAGCGGTCCTTGTTGTTCTTCTGAAGAAGGCGGCCCTGGAACGTCCACAGCCAGTACGCGTTGTCCACCTACAGACACAAACATATCAATTAGAGAACTGCAGCAGCATTTTTTTCCCATAATTATGTTTCTTCGTCAGTCTTGGAAGGAAACAGCAACAACAACAAACCTTGTGGCTCCACCAGGAGACTGAGGTGACAACGTAACGACCTGTCGGGTCCCACTCCACATCAGAGGCCATGTAGTGCTCTGCTATGTTCATCATGGTGCAGTCTGACGTGTCCACAAAGGCCAGGGCTCCATTCATGCTGCACACACAATAGCCAAGTTACAGACCCACAGAAATGAAGATACAAGTACAAACTAACAACAGCGTTACAGCCTCAGGTCAGAGGTGGAATCAGGAGCAAGAGCTCTCATACGAGGTGTCAGAAAATTATTTAGATTGTCATCAGGGGCTTTGTGTGTCCGTTACTGTCATAAAAACCAAATAAAAACAGATTCAACTGACCTTCTTAGTCCAGCAAGCACCAAAAACTGTCCCTGAGGGCTCCAGAAGATGCTGTTGGCCTGCTGCTTGTCAAACATTTCTGCACAAGAAGTAGGAAGAGTCACATATAGAAGAAGATTCCAGTGTTCATGGAGAATCATCGAAACACAATCACATTTTCATGTAAGACCATCACTGTGGCATCAATAAAGTGAATGCTATATGATTGTTTAGGCTTCATCTGCCACAAATGAACCTAAACCACACTGCATTATTCATCATTTACTATGCTTAGTCTCTACAGGAAGAGTTATTTCATTTATGAAGTGTTATTAAGTATTTGTATGAGTTTCAGGTATCAATATCTTTTATAAACCATTTAATGCCAATGAAACAAATACAAGTGTTAGTTAACAGATAGTTCAGGGTTTTGAAGTGGGGATGCTGGAGAACAAGTAAATTTAATTAACATATATACAATAGTTAAACACTATCTACAAAGGTGCACTGGTTCTAGATAAACTCTTTCAGAAAAACAGAACTATCCCTTTAATCTATTTTTAAACCATCAAATGCCACAGGGAAACTCCCTTACACTGTCAAAATGTAATAAGTAAGTTGGCACAAAACTTTAAATAGTGGGTGCAATGTACTTTATGTGTGCAATTTTAAAAGTGCTTTCTCTGTTTTGGTTGAAAATATGTTCTTAATGTGCATAGCTATTAGTTTTAACATGTAGTATTAAAAAGTATTTATGATTTTGGCAACCACAATATACAGAAATTTTGACGTTTTTTTTTTTTTTGCAACGTAGACAGTGTGGAGGACATGTTTGTCTGCATGTTTGATAACTAAAAAAAAAAGATTCTATTTTTTACTCTTGTATCAAACAGGTATTATGGTCACACACCATATCAAAGTTTATAACTCTGGTATCGCGACATCCATTTTTTACATCTCTACACATATGAAAATCAAGTAAGATGTCTGATCCATAGTGTTGTGCCCTCTCCACTCACTTATGAGCTCGATCTTGCCGTTGTTTTTCACGTGATAGAAGGAGACGCTGATCCTCGGAGCCTCCCCGTGGAGAACAGCAAACTTGCTGCCGTTGGGTTCCCATGCAAATGCAATGATGCTCTCTGCAAACACAACAGAGCAAGCATTAGTTAAGGAACTTTTAAACAGCTGATCTTAACTGTGTGTGTGTGTGTGTGTGTGTGTGTGTGTGTGTGTGTGTTTAGTATACTCCTACCCTTCATCTCCACCACATCAACAGGAACCTGCTTTTCTCTCATGCGGAAGATCTCAAAGTTGGTGACCACACCCTGAAAGTGCAGAAAAAGTGTGTTTTATTTCTGGATCCGGGAATTTTTAAACAATTCTTTAATATTGTGAGATAGGACCATTTTTGGCATTTGTGCATATTACTCCACCAAAAAAAAGTCAGGTCATTTGGAAAAAAAATATAGGAGAAGTTTCCAACAGGTTCTACAAAATATCAAAGACTGATCTGGATCCTGGCAAATACTGGATTCTCTGATTCAGAACAAGAAAAATTTAGATAACCTTGGAATTTTGGTCACCAAGGGAACAAATAAAGACAGAGACTCGCAACAAACGCTAGAATATAGCCAAGATTCTGTGGAATCCGGATTGTTCAATCTGATTTGTTGTATCTTCAAAAACTTTGGAGCTAGATCCAGAACAAAACAGCTGTGACGAAAAATGTGATTTTCATGAATAACTACTGAACTAAAATAGATATTATGAATCCAGTTGTTAATGCTAAGTCTTCATGATCAAGGAATCTTAATATTTAGATGAAATAAAGGTAAGACTAATAATTAAGGTGAAAACCACAATATGGGGGAGGACTGTGGAGCTGGCAGAGGTCTGCTCTCTACGAGTGCTTTTCTTGGTTTCGTCTTGTATACCTGTGTCCCTTTAGGAGTCCTGTCCACTTTGACGCACAGATAATCTCCGTTTCTCTGCCAGTGCAGTTTGCAGTCGACAACGTTGAAGAGATTTCTGACACGGATCTCCTGACGGGAAGGCAGCTGCATCAGAGTCACTCTGGCTGGGATGTCTTTGTCCTCAGGTACCCAGAATGCTATGATGTTGTCACCAGGAGACCAGGAGAAGTCCCTGCAGACATACGCAGATATTACTGTGAATACCACAAAACTCAACCAGTCCAAAGTCAAAGCTGTCAGTTCATTAAGTAAAGGTTTCCTACTTGATCCCATTTATCTTGAGACTCTTCTTGTCGAGCAGGCCCATCGACTAAGAGAAGAACAAATGAAATTGTATTAACTTGCAGCATTAACGTCATGCCTTAAACTGTATTGTGTGTCGACTTACTGGAGTCTCATAGATGCTCAAAGTGTCGGTGGTCATCCTGGCAAAGAATTTTCCATCGTGGCTCCACCTGAGAACAAACATCCACCGTTAATTTAAATTTAGTCGCTGCAGAAGTAAAGGTGTAAAATGAAGGAGATTCTAAAGGACAGACACAAGGTCAAAAAAACCCCAGAGTACTGACTTGAAAATGGGCCAATGTGCAGAGCTCTCACAGTGGAAGCCTCTCTTCTTCTGTCCCGTCAGGATGTCCCAGATGATGATGGCCTGAGGGTCCTCTTTGGTGTCCATCAGGGGACTGAAGGTCACGACATACCTGAAGAACAGGAGCACAAAAAGAGTGTTAGGAGGCTGAGACACGACAGAAGTATTCAAGGATGATCTTGTCTATTGTATCGTGAATAATTTAAGTTCGTCAGAAGGAGGTGAATGAATTAAACAAACTATTTTGATCCAGTAAGATGAGAATGGGTGTGACAGGACTGTCCTGGAACTAAAAATGTAAACAGTTATCGCATCAGGGTGGTAATGAAAGATGGTTACTTTTAACACTTTCACAGAGGCTTGAAAACTATGACCTTGACAATTCCATCAAGACTTAAACTCATTCAGTTTTTTATGGATACTGACAATTACATGCTAATAAAAACCTGAGCTAAACCTCTTTCTGTGTCTGCTTATCGAAATGCAAAAGACACAAACAGACTTAAACATAAACCAGGTTTAGAAATATCTGTGGTAATACCAAACATGTTTCTCATTTTAATTCAAAGACTTCATTCATGCACAACATTCTGATGCAGATTCAAGTTACACACAACAGAAATTAGTCCATATTAACAAACTCCAGCAGGTTTGGGTAGTGAAGGGTAGATGTGGGGCTTTCTGAAAGTCATTTTTTGTCTTAAAAGCCTTTATAGAGTGTAGTCTATAAGATTAACTGCCCCACTTCAAGTTGTTAATCATTGGCCCAACATTGAAAGGGAGGACCTGCATATTAGGGCTGTGGATGTACTTAGTGATGGGAATTGATACGATTTTATCGATACCAGGGCTATCACAGTCCAGCTAATCTATCCAATTCTTTAACAAGTCTCTTGTAGATTCTTGCAGATTTTCTGTGTGGGCAAATGTTGGCCTGTAGATTTTCAGTGTCAACAATGTTAAACACACGTTACAGCATAGATAACTGCTTAGGCAAGTTCCTGGTGTTTCCACTCATTTAAGGTTGAGCAGTAGGCAACTTTTGTAATAAATTAAGCCACAATTCTGATGCTTCTGAACCCTGACAGTGGAAGGAATTGATAAGGGAACTGATGAGCAACAAGACTCATTATATTGATACTTTGGAGTTGTAACGATTCTAAACTGGAATTGGTTTTGATTCCCATCCCTAGACATACTTGAAATGTCTATATTTGTCTGACATTGGGAGTACAATTTCATATTCCAACTGTAAATATACAATGAAACTGGAAACACAGTGCAGCAGTGAACCACCCAATGCAACAGTCGGCACTCCCTCTGCAACCTGACCATCCTGACCTCAACAACAAGGAAGAACATCTCAAGTAAAACATCCAAGGAGCAACATGTGGAAGCACACTGGGCTCCACACCTCATAGTTAAAACAAACAAACAAACAAAAAAAATCTAAAGCAAAGAACAGACTGTGCTGATTGTGTGGAAAGCAGCTAGCCCACTCCTCATCCACAACAAATCTGTGGGCCAGTTTGTCAGCCTTCCTAAAGAATTTTTCCTTAGAAATCCTGTGAGGTTTTCTCAAGTTATGATGTTTGGAGTGCCTTCTGTGGATTAACTACAACAACTGTCATTTGGGTAGTCTCACCAGAGGGCCAAATTTACTAGTGTGCCTCTTATAAAGAGAATTATCTGGAAAGCAAGCTGAAATTAACACTCAAGATCTGAAAATACTGTTGTGTTGCTGGTCAGAAATATCCTGTACTGCAAAATTTTGTTCTGTGAAGAAAATAGAGCAATGGGTTTCTCCAGCCATCTTTATGCTGAAACCTACTGTTGATTTGTTGTTTAATGTGCAGTGTGAATCAAAAAATGTGATGAAAATGTCCAAATCTATAACAATACTTTCTGTAAACACTTTAGCAAACCGACAGTGAAATCTAAATTACCTTTCACATGGTGAGAAGTCGATGAGGGAAACCCCCTGATGACTGAACCTCTGGATCTGCTTGAATTTCTCGCCGCCCCACAATGCAATACCTCGCTGATGGAAGGTGGCCAGGTAAGTGCCTTTGGGAGACCAACGGACGTACGTCTCTGTCCAGCGCTGTAACCGGGAGACAAAAACATCATTACTCTGCAGTCCAAAAATCCCTGTAATGCATTCACGAGTGTGCTGTCCTACTTACTGCTCTCTCTTCGACTATGATTGGGTCCTTTGCATCATTGTTAAAAATGGCCGTCCTTTCTCCAGCTTCATAGATCACACTGTACTGGTCACGGCAGTCTGGGTCTTCAATCCAGTGGCGCATGTTGCCCTGTAAAAGATGTTTAAGGATCAGAGGGATAACAACAAATAGGCCATTTTTTAACACCAAAGCAGGCACACACAAGGATTTACATCTGAGGAGACCACACATGCACATAAAAACCCTCACTGAACAGTTTTAATTGTACTGTGTGTGGTGTGCTCCAAAAATCTCAAACCACCATCTAGAATCCAGTCCTCCAAAAGCCAGAAATCGTATGTGATCAATCGTGATTTAAACAAAAACGAAGAAGAAGCATAACAAGAACTGGAAAACATAACATATGAGAAGACTGAACAATGGTGTTCTTGGGATTATTTTTTTTTGTATTTACCAATTCCAAACTAAAAAAAAAGACTGGAAAAAATCCTGGAGACAGCCTCGGCATGTAAGCTGGTCCTCCATTTCTGAGGTCCACTGAACTATTTGTTTCAGGTCGGCCATGCTTGTTTTAATTTATGCCTGCTTCCTTGTCCCTCATTCAGCTCACTTCTTGATTTGGCTGTGTTCTGTTCCACGTCTCTGTTCACGGAGCCATGACTTATGAGTCGTTGGCTTTCCCCACACACATGGAGATATGCTGGTCGTATATATTAAACAAGTTTAATATCATATTATCAGGTCAAATTCACTCTTAACACACTTCAGATCACAGGATATTCCTGTAGGATAAACTTATAAAACATAAGATAATCTGGTGTTTGCCATCCTTGGTTCATGAAGGGGGAAAGTCAGGACAGAAACAGCCCAATAATCTTGATATGTGTACCCAGTACCCAGAATGCTCTTGTGAAGCTTTTGTATGGCAGGGATAAATAAGTATTAAGTACTCACAAAGTCTTTGAAAGGCTGCTTCTCTGGAGTTACCCACTCATCACTGATGTTCATGTATCTGAGAATTTAAGCACACAGAATTAATCTTCCTGCCTCTCCGCATGTATCTCCTACTCATTTTTCACAGGCGCCTGACACTTACTTGTCAAAATCCGTGAAGAGGTTGACTCTGAACGTATGCTGTTTGTCAAGCTTGTACCCATCTGCGTTCTTTACCGCCTCCAGAGCCTGAGTGGGGGCAGCATACTCCAGGAAGATGTAGCTGTAGGAGACATGAGTCAGAGTTAGTCTTAATAACAGTTTCCCTTCAACTACATAATTCAGCTCTAGACATTCACCATTGTACAGAACACCTACGAACAACTGCACACTTCAGAAGTCATCAGGTGGATCAGTGGTTCTGAAATGTTGTGGTGGGGCTCACTGTTGCACCACAAGGGCAACTGTCATATATATTGTTCTCAACTGGTTTGGCAGAACCCAAGGGCCAGGGGCTCTTTCATACCCTTTCAGACTGGCCCCAAAAAAACTTTTAAACTCAGTAACATTTGGCTCCTGCCTGTAGTTTGAAAGGGTCCAATCGGCATTTTGACCCATGTCGACTGACCCTGCAAATGACACAGGTTTTTTCCAGCTTGCCTCCGATCGGCTTTAGTGGAAACATCACACCCAGGCCAACCCGCTTATTTACTCCGTGACGTTTGCGTAACTTGCCCACAGCATAATATCACGCCTGTCCACACCATCTGTATCAGCGCTCAAATGTTGTTCAGTCTGTGGTGAATTTGTACATTTTTAAAGAACAAAGTACAGAAAACAGCTGGCCAACGTGTCCATAGCCTCTATACTCCTTTCCAGTGTTTACATGGCCATGTTTCGACACGCTGATGATACCATCAATGTGATAACATCAGCTTAATGCACCAGAGGGAAAAAAGTGATTGAGAACCACCGCCACTTCCTGCCATGACAGAGGAAAACAAACACAGCACACGGAGGAGACACACACCCTTTGGTCATGCCATCAGCCTCTGGGTAGAACTCAGTGGTGATCTTGCCAAACTTGGAGAAAATCTTGTGGATGACGTTCTTCAGTTTCTCCAAACGCTCCGGACCGACCTGAGGAACGTTGTCCACCACGACCACCGAGTCGATGCCGTCAGCTTCCTGTGGCTTCTCCCTCAGGACGTCACCCAGGAGCTCTGAGGCGGAGAGAAGGAAAAACACATCACGAAATTAGGTTTAAGTTTACTGCAGAGTGAATTTACACAAACCAGAAATTTATTTTTGCTGCCAGAGGACTTAAATTAGGTAACAGTGAGTGAGGTACAAATATCTGAGACGGTAGAACAGAAACACTGGAAAATGCAGTTACACAGTCTCTTATTAAAATAACTATCTTACAGTACAGACTTAAACTGTGTTTCCTAATATCAGTGTCATTTCTTATCAGGTCTGCATTTCTGTTGTATAGCCATGTCTCTGTTTCACTCCAAGTTTGATGTGTTTTAATCCTAAAAGCCTAGCAAAGGACAGGGACTACAATTGAGTTTATCTGGCCATCGTATTACTTGTATCTACTTTGTCTTATGCATGGAAAAATACTTGTTGGAAAAAATTAGCAACACAAACCTTAAAAATATATTGCTGAGATATTTAAGGAGACCACTGCCTCAATTTGATAATTGTTGCTGGAATTAAAAACAGAATATGAAATACAAATTGAGTTTAGTGAACTGTCGCAGTGAGGAGTGACAGACAAGGAAGAGCCTCGACTACATCATTTCAGGGATGATGCAGATTAATGCATGAGCCTTCACCAGCACGACCAGAGAGCCGACCAGATTAAATCCCAAGATTAAGCTAGAGCTGACATTAAAGGTGGATCACCAAGAACACCATCAATAATGGGGGTTTTCATTTGACTTTGAGAAGTGCACAAAGCTCTTCCACCAGTGCTACGCTTGTGAAATTCATAACTCTTTGAGTTGATTAGTTTAATTTAATTCCAGGTCTGTTATAACATTTATTCAAGCTCTGCATGTGGTCTAACACAAATACTGTTGTTCTCCCTAATTCATCTGCATTCGCTTGATTTCAGACTTCAAATCTTCTATAAATTTTACTTTCTAGATCAGATTATTGAGAAACACATTCCCATTTCTAGTAGTTTCTGAGCAGGGCTCCATAAAATCCACGATCAAGGAATTGAAGACGGACAATAAAGGCGGAATTCAATAAACATGGAATATTATGTAAACATCCCATATTCCCCCTCTTCCTCCCCCCATTAACAATGCAATCATGTTGAAGCATCATCAGCTAAGTTGGCAAAGAACCTACAAAACTCCCAGCTTACTTAAAAGTACAGGGCAGAGCACTTTCCCAACAATTGTGTGTCAGGTGATCAAATGTTCTGCATATTTTGCAAACATATTGTTGACTGGACCTGATGGTAATGGACATGTACATAAGGCACTACTGTCTTTTCAGTACTGCAGTTCAACCAGTCCAGTATTGAAAACAGAGGCCCATTAGGGAAATTTCCAGGCCTCTAAATATGTTTTGTGTTTGAAATGCCTTGTTGAAGGTGTCTTTGGATCTTGCCTCACTCAACTTTGATGTAAAATGAGCAGCTGAAATGACAGACATGTTCTGGACTTACTCTGACTTGGTCCTATCAAATCATAACAGCACTGAAGATAAACAACATTACTACTAAAGAAGTCATGTGGTTATGTCAGTTATTATCTCCACTTCCAAAATCATGAATGATGAGCTGATCCAAGTTAGTCGCCTGCTGTGCTGCATGCCAATGCTGTCTATATTTTCTCCATAGTTTGTGTGTGTGGTATAAGATGCTACTGACCCTTTCTGAAAAGAACAGTGTGTGCTTTTCTCTCTAAAGTAACAGCTCTCACTGTAGTTTCAGTAAGGAGCAGAAGGAGTCCCAGTAAATCACTTAATTTGTCAGAAAATCAGGTGAGTTTAAGGGAATGACCAGGGGGCAGGTTTTAGTTGAAGCAAATGGCAAAACAACCTCAGCTATGCAGAACTACTTTGGCTTTGAAGACCAGATCTTGATGCAAGAGGAATTTTTCAGGGTTTGTGTCAGGACCGTGGCTTCCATACAACGCTTTACAGCAGATTTCTTAAATTCGTAGCTGTATTTTTGGAGCATGGGTTTTGTCTGAAAGAACTTGTGTAGCTCTTACTCTAATATCTACATAAGCAACTGTCCACAAATCCATCCATCATCTGTGCGGCTTGTTCTTTTTGGCATCACGGGAGGCTGAAGCCTTTCCCAGCTGATATAAGCCACAGGCAGGGCTCACCTTGGACTCGTCTCCAGCTGATCAAGTGTGAAGACGTTGAGACAAATCATCCACATGCACTAACACCTAAAGGCAGTTAGTAAGGACGCACAATATTACCAGACTGGTATCAGCAGATAAATGTCTCAAGAGCTGGTAATTGATACGGGCAGATATTGTACTATTTCCTAATAGTCACAGCTGGTATATATATTTTCTTACGATTATTTCTGGGGCTTTTGCACCTTTAGTGAGAGGAGCGAGAAACAGTGGATGGGCTTGTGAAAGAGGGCAAGAGAGAGAGTAGGAGAGTCGAAGGGTTTGCTTATCACTCTGCTAAACCAGCAGCTTGGACGTTGGCAAACTGAAAAAAGTACCATACTGGTTTCCAGCATCATCACACAATGTTCACGTTTAAAACTCCAAAGTGTTATTTGTTAAAGAATACTTTTTTTTTTTTTGGCTTCACACCTTTTCCAACACAAAGGGGCTGTAGCAATGAATTTAACAAGTCAATTTTAGTTAAGGAAAGACTCTGTGCTCTTATCACAAAACATCAATGACGACATTGAGTTGAGAAATAGCACATCAACAAAAACCTAATAATGCAGCAATTGAGAGTTTCCAGATAACCTCATAAATATGTTTCATTTTCTACTTTGATCTGTGGGAGAAAAACAAAGAAACCCCGGGCATGCACAGGGAAGACTCAGACTATCTCAGAGAGTTGGACCAGCAAACTTCTTGCTGTGCAGAAAAAGTAATGCATCACCAGCATTGGGCCTACAGATAATTTTGTTTGTTGCATAGTATGGATATTGCGATTATAGTTTATAACTAAGGTTTAAACTAGGTTAAGGAGCCCCATATGTCGAACTATAGTTTAGTTGAATTGTCAGTTTAAGCTTGGTAGTATTGAAGATGGGTTACCAAGTTATTACTCATGAAAGTGAGCTGTTTACTTAAATCAGACTAGCCCAACAAAATGTTCACGGATCAGATGAAGAACAGTGTGTTTCAAATGCGTACAGACGCAGGAATATGATCATAATTTCAGGAAACTAAGAAGTCACACAGATCATCTCCTGCTCTCCTTCACCCAGCTACATTACACCTTGTGTGAAATCTGGCCTATTTAACCACCTGCTCCATGGAGGGCACACACAGCAAGGTGGTGACAGCAGTCTATCCCCTTAGAACTGACTAATACATCCATAAATATATGAACTTTTAATCAATTTCACCTTGTTGCTTTTCTTAATTACATGACAGCTACAAGGCCCCAAAAGGGAATTGTCTGTGGTCTGGGTGAGGCTTCCTGGGGCGTGAGTTTTAACCGGTACTGTTATTAGCTCATGGAATTGTATATCAAATTTAAAGATAGTAAAACAGTTTTATTCATCCCATGAAGGCACTGCAATTTCAGTAAGGAATTGAACTGTCATGCTACCAAAAGCTAGCTCTGTAGCATCCGTACAACCACGGGCATAGAGGTCCTTAGTCCATTTCTACGCTAACTGTTAGCATCAGGCCGCAAAGCCGGAGCTTTTCCTGCCGCCGCTCACCCTCATCATCGACGTCATCCTCGAAGTCCTCCGGGTCGCTGAAGGAGGGCTCTTCCTCTTCATACTCAGGGTCGTCCACCATGTCCACGGTTTCGTGCATTTATCAGGGCTGACGAGACGGATCTCTCGCTACGAGGGAGCAGAATCCGGTAAAATGAAGAGGCTGGGGGTCCTCGGCCGGTGCGGCACCATGTGCGGTAACGTGAAAATGGACGATGGAGCGGAAGCGTAACACCGGAAGTTGTTCAGAGGGTAGCACGAGCTGCGGAGCATTGCTAGATCTACACATCATGTGGATAGGCGATGCGAGGCTCTCTAACCTGTCTTTAGACATATCCATTTGTTTTATAAGTTAGGTAGTGGCGCAGTTGCTTTTGCCATGACGCTCAAATTTTACTGAAAAGAAAAAGAAGAGGGAAGCAGAGCGCCGGTAGATGTGAAACCATTTCCCGCGAGTTGGGTAGTTAGCAAAATTACTAGTAAAGCTGGAGTTATTGCTCAATCTAGCTTTATCTGTCAACACTTATAAACATATCACACAAGGCTCACGGTGCTTGGCGGGAGTTGGTAACAGCTATGTCTACGTTTTAATGACACAGAATTATTCACTTTTAAAGTGTATCAGTGAGAATAAATCCCTGTAACATGGACAGAGAGTGTGTGTCACTGCTGCCCAGGGTGTGTGAGGTGTTGGCGGACTCGCAGAGGTCTCTACCTGATGATACCAGCCTGGAGAAACTGCTGGACTGGCTCACAAGGCTCACCGATGCTGGTGAGTGCTGATAACAGAGGAGGGTAAAAAGGATCACTAGAATATATGATCGACGATACAGCAATTCGGTGGGGAATAGTATCATGCAAGACAAGCATACAAAGGTCAATGTCAATGAAGTTGGGTAAATCATTAATAAAATCAATGCAATGATTGCAAATAAAGATATTTCAAGTTAATATTTGAAATCTTAATGCTGCACAGTACCACCCATTGTCCTATGGCCTTTTGTGCGCTAAAAACCTAATTATTATTATTATTTGTTGCTCCAAAACCTGTATGTGCCTTCCAGTATTACTGGTACAACTGCAGATGTGCAAGTTACCTATGCCATGGGCACTCACACATCCCCATACCATCTCAGATGCTGGCTTTTGAACTTTGTTCTGGTAAACATCTGTATGATCCTTTTCCACCTTGGAGGATATGTCAAACATGATTTCCAAAAACAATATGAAATGGAACAACTTGGAAGTACTGAGATTACATGGTGTTTTTGTGTAACCCTTCACTGTGACCTAAATGCCTTTCTTGTGATCTTATTAAGTGTCTTGTGTCATCTTTGGATTTTTATTTTGTACACTGGGACAATAGACAGGACATGGCACAGAGAATCTGATCTTATAGACTGACAGCAGTTAGGGTGGGTTGTTCGTGCTGGAGTGGGTATATGTTATTGTTTATTGTTTGTAACTTATTAACTATGGGAAATTCAATAAAAAGAACATTGAAAGAAAGGAAGTACTGAGATTAGCCTGTCAGTAGAATGGCAGGTGTGCACTACTACTACTTTCCCTGGGGAAATAACCTGTGGCATAGGTTATTGTCTTTTACAAACATTTCTGAAGTGTTGGGTCACTGTTCATTGACTGGTTTCATTGATTCATTTGCCAGGACTTCACCGTAGAGGAGCACTGAGGCTGTGGTGGGTTGCCTGGCTGCCAATCAGTGTTGATTATGTTCTCTTCTTGAAGGGTCTCATCAAATACAATGGTGTGGATCAGACAGAAAAAGTCAGGGGATAAAATGTGCTGACCAGCTGTACAGACACTGGCACAGAGACATGCAAACTCAGAGACCTCAGACTCAGGTACCCCAGCAACCTTTTGCTGAGGCAGGCACACTCCTGTGCTGTGCAGTGTGCTGTAGATATATAAGTAGCTGTCAGTAGATCTCTGGAGGAGGTAGTATCTCAGACTGCAGTCAGCTCCCTGCCTCTGATGAAGGTGTATCTCTGCTGGAGTCCTGTGTCAGATGAAGACACTGATTAAAGACCCCGACCTCCATGACAAGTAGGTGGACTCTCTTTCACTCTCAAACTCACCAAGTGTTTGGGTACACTTTTGATATAATAAGATGCCAGTTAATGTACTTTGACCGGTAGGCTTAGAAATATTTTTCTCATTTGTAAGTCTTGACAGAATTATTTTGTTGTTTTCATGTCTTGCCTCACTCCTGAGTCAATGACTGGCAGGCAGACACCATCCTTTTAATTGTGCATCCAGTAAAAGAAAGAGATAGACAGACCTCGCCCATTGCTAGTTAGCTTAGCTCAAACACTGGGAGTCAATGGGTAGTGTTAGCCTGCCTCTGTCTGCAGCCATCAGATTAAATCTTCAGGAACTCTGAAAGATCCTGTGTGCTTTTTGTGATTGTTTTTTTTACCGTGTTACGTTAGGTTATGTATTTTTAGACTAAGATTAGCACTTTATGAAACGTTTGAAAGATATACACAAAAGTGCTTGTAATTCAGTCGACAAAACAAAGCCTGTCTGTGATGATTTTGCACATGCACCCCTGGTTTGATGTGTATTTCTCAAGAATATTACATAAATTGGCCATATGGTGTTTTCCATTTGCCTCAGATGTGGAGGGAGGGAATTGCGTCAAATCACAGTTAAAGTTGGGGATCTGAAGATTGTTCAACTTCCCAATAGGAAATTCCAACCAGTGAGGTTTTAAAATTCAACTTGGAGAATCCGTCTGAGATCAACTGGAATGCCCCAGTGGACATTGGTTAGCCTAAGAGCCTCTGTTCTTGGTGTAAGATTTTTTAACGTATACTAAGTTGTGTCAAACAACATCTGTATAATCATCATTTGACCTCCTCTATTAAAAAAACAACTACTTTTTTTGGTAGCTTAGCCAAGTAGTTACTTTCCCATGATGCAGGGCGTGATTTGTTGTCACAGTAACACTGGATGTGAGATAGTAACATAAGGCGGCCATATTGTTTTGTGTGATTCAGCCTGCTTCAATACACTGCTGTGTGAACATGAAACAATCCAAAGGAAATATGCAAATTAGTATTTTTTTTCAACCGAATCAGAAAACCAGCCGAGCTTTGAGTTTGACAACCACCTTTTTTTCTATTGTTGGAAAATACTAGCAAACTTCACCCATTGGCAATGTCAGGGTTCCCACGCGTCCTGGAAAACCTGGAAAACCTGGAAAATGATTGCCCAATTTTCTACTCATGGAAAACAAATGGAAAATGAGGAAAAAAGTGAAATGTCCTGAAAAAGTTTAAATTGTCCTGGAAAATTATTTGTCTTCCTTCTAGCTTGAAACATAGAAAATGAAGTAAAACTGTATTTGGTAACTAATGTACACATAGCCAGAAAATGTTAGTAGGTAAAATAATGCAAGTTAAGGTATAAAATATAAAAACAAAAAAAAAATGGGGACAAAAAGAAATAATGAAAAATGGACAAAATAAAATTTAGGCTAAATTAACAAAATCTATTCATAAAAAGCAGAGTAAATATAGATTAAAAAATACATATAACCATAAATTTATAATAGTAAGACACATAAAAGCCAGACTAAACAAATAGCTAACAGACAATGTTTGTGCTGGAGAGTTAGAAACAAAGATCTCAGTAGCTAGAGATATTGTTCATCAACCTCCAATCTTGTTTTTGAGAAGGCTAACTGGAATTGAAAACTGCCCACAGCAACAATGTAACTTCAGTCAGTTATGTGACACTGGAAAATGATTTCCAGAAAAGAGTGGGAACCCTGAATGTAGACAGTGCACTCTGTTTTTGTTATTAATAAGTTTTTAAGTTTGTAATTACCTCCACCAAGGATGTTATGTTATTGCTGGGGTCTGTTTGTTTGTTTCTCTGTTAGCAACATAACTCAAAAAGTTATTGACAGATTTGGAGGAAATTTTCAGGCAATGTCCGGATTGGGACAAGGAACAAATGATTAGATTTTGGGAGTGATCTGGATCAGCTTAAACCCACCATGATGAAAAATGTGATTTACGTAAATACTGAACTAAAATAGATGTCATTATGAATCCAATTGCTAATGGTATGTTTTTATGGTCAAAGAATCTAGATATTTAGATGAAATAAAAGTAGAACTAATATTTATGGTGAAAATCACAATATGAGGACTGTGGTGCTGGCAGAGGTTGGCGCTCTCCTAGTGCTTTTCTAGTTATGACTTAAGCGCATCTGTACTTTTGATTATTAAATTAAAGAGGATGTTATCGTTTTGGAAACCATGGTTATGAAGAGTTAAGATAATTTTGCAACATCATACAGGAATGTTGTAAATGTAGACAGACTTCATATAAGAGTTTATCTGAGTTTAATAACTACAAACAAAAAATGTCCTCAATAGGAGTCTCTTACCTCTTTATTGTCAAGAAACAAGCATTATGACAATCATTTGTTTTACTTTAGGGTAAAAAACAGTATTTTTCTGTGTACTATCATAAAACGAAAAGACAATAAGATGTGATTTTTGCTACATGTTGTCTCTTTTAGTGCTAAACAGTGTCCATGTTTGTCTCCAGCAGCTCCAGATCTGACAGCGTCACAGACCAGCGTGTTGGCCACCTGCTCTCCTCCATGTTGAACATTAACAAACCATCTGACCTCATTCAGGCTGCCGCTGCTCTCCTTCGCAGCGGTCATCAGTGAGTTACTGCTCTCACACCCTCCTGCAGAATTCACCATCAGCATTATAGGCTCAGAGTGAAGATGTCACATCTCCTCTCGTAGCTATACTGGCAGGTTTATGCCATCGTGAGGTTTATAATGGCCAAATAGTAAAACTGAAGTGGGGGGTCGAGAAGAAGGGTGCTAGTGTGATCGACAAAGAAATATATGAAATAATATAATGTATGAATATGGCATGTTTTAACCAGATTTGAGGTCCCTGTGATGTTGATTTGAACTTCCAGTATGCTTGTAGTTCTTGAGTGAGGATGGACATTTGGGTCAGGCTAGGAAAAATCCATCACAACTTTCATGCAGATACATTTTATCAAGCTCCAATCTACAATGATTGTGAGCGGCCCAAAGTGGGACGGCCCAATCAGAGTCCTTTAGAGCAGGAAGAGGTGAGAGAGGTGAGGGCAGGAAGTGACCACACTTACAGAGATTAGCATAGACACATTTCTTCATAATAATGATAATAATAATAATGCTTCTTATTTAAGGGCGCTATGATCTGTGTGACTTCTTAGTTTCAGAGGGAGTAGGAGAGCTTGAATAGATGGAATTTGAGTTTGGTTTTAAAGGCCTCAGTGTTGTGGAGGTCAGGGGGGAGTGAGTTCCATCACTGGGGAGCCGAGTGGCTGAATGCTCGGCCCCCAATGGTGACAAGGCGAGCGGAGGGGACAGAGAGTAGAACAGAGGAAGAGGATTGGAGGGTACGGGCAGGTACGGAGATGTTTATGAGATCAGAGAGGTATGGATGGCTTTTTAAGTGTGGAGCAGGATTTTGTATTGGATGTGGTTTGTGATGGAGAGGCAGTGGCGCTGCTGCAGGATAGTTGTGATGTGGTGAGTGGATGGTGGCCTTGAAATGATGCTGAATTCTGGACCAGTTGAATTTTTTGGAGGATTTTCAGAGGGAGACCAAACAGAAGGGAGTTGTAGTAATCGAGTCGGGAGGTGACTAAACTGTGGACCAAAATGGCGGTGGTGTGAGGGGTGAGGGAGGGGCAGAGACGATTGATATTTCTCAGGTGAAAGTAGGCTTTTCATAAATAAAAAACAAATGCCAACACTACAAACTTCTCCTTAATAAGGATACTTTCACTCTATTTCAGACATGTTTTGACCTAAGTCTGTTTTACAAAGTGGCTCATCTTCTGTAATGCAGTAGCGCCCGCCTTCTCTATTATCTGATTGTAATCAATGTTGATTGACTGAACAATCGTCCAATCACCTGCCTGATATGCTTCTAAAGGGTCTGCCCTCCCCAAACACTTTTTATGGGCTCTCTTTCAGCTGGATTAGTGAATTATGTTAAACGCTCCATCTGGTGTGTCAGGTTACTTGCTGTCATCATAAATCTGCATTTATTTACACCTGTGGCTGTTCTCTTCTTGTTTTACAGGGATGCTTCCCACTCGGTCCAGGCGGCAAGGATGCTCCTGCTCCCCCTTGACATTATGATGGGTCACGCTCTTCTTGGCACAAACACAGCTGGTATAAAAACAGAAAAACAGATCTATCAGTGGTTTGAGTTCCTCATTAATGTTAAAAGACCAGTGTCCACCTGTACTACTCTTTCATTGCACCTTTGTGTTTTCGTTCTTTTTTGTGCCTATTGTAAATTTTGTATATTTTTGCTATATACCCAAGTCAGTTTTTCACTATTTTCTACTATTTTTCTACTTAATTTTATTCCTCCTGCCCCTTATTTTTATTTATTTTTTCATTTATTTGTATGTTGATGTTTTTGCACCAATGTATCAGGCCAAACTCCCTGGATGTGCAAATGTACTTGTGTATAAGAAAAAGTTCTGATTCTGATTCAAACGTGTTTTGTTTCCTGCAGCTGGAGATCACTGGGCTTCAGTGTCAGAGCAGCTGAAGAATAAAAGCTCCTGCATCTCTTTAATCTGTATCTGTCTGACACACATGCCTCACATCACTCTCCTGGTGAGACTAAATGTTCAATCAATAAAATAATGTCACAAACAGCGGATCTGAGCTCAGGATTTGAAGCACATCTGTGTCACCATCTTTCTTTTTCTGTCCCCACAGCCCCCTGACATGCTGCCGTGTCCTCCTGTGTCAGTCGTCACTGCAGTCGTCTCACTGTTAAACATCTGCTGTGGTCTTTCTTCCTCTTTTTCATCCCCCAGCTGCAGTGAGGCTCGCAGAAACGTCATCAGCTGTGGTAAAGTTCAGAAATGTGCTCTGGAGGCTCTGACAGCTCTGAGCAGCATCCAAGGTGAATCATGGTTCTATGAAGAATTGATCCAGATGAGAAACAGACAGAAGCTTTTCTTTTCTTAAAAACATAGAACAGTATAAATGTGACATTTTAGTGGAAATACTGGTGACCAGTTTTAGCCTGAACCATAAAATGCAAGTGTAAAACAGAAGAAGTAAAAAACTTTTCCTCTATGAACTGGCAGGCTCCATTGGTATGAATTTATTGAACGAATGCATGACCTCCAGTTAAATGCCTGTTTATTATATATTGTTGTATTTTTATGTATTTTGGTGTTTTTATGTGTGTATATATAAATATTTATACTTTTTCATAAAAATAAAGTGTAAAAAAATAGTGCCAAATACAGAGTCTACCTGGAGACAAATAAAGCACTCTGAAACCCCCCCCACCTCCAAAAAAAAGAAAAAAAGAAAAAGAAATAGAAGAAGTGATGATAAATAAGAATCATGATTGGCTGCCAACTGCATTCAAAGAAAATCTATCTTGGTGTTTGATGCAAATACAACTTATTGGAATTAAATACAATGAAAAAAGTACACAAATTTAATGTAACTAATGCCTTTAAAGGAAACTTTGAAAATGCTCCTACAACATTATAGGCAGTACGTTTTCTTTAATAAGACATTTAATTTAAATCTCATTTTTTGTGTTTCAGGGGCACAGGAGAAGATCACTGATGTGTGCAGAGTTCTGATCAAATATCTGCAAAATCCTGATTCTGACCCCACTGTAAGTTTTTTGTCTTATCTATGAAAGCAACATCTATAATGTCGTACAGCTTTGACCTGCTACTAGAGAAGGTTTCATCATGCTGATTATTTGCAGATACGTGCCCTTGCTCAACTTTATTTCCCAAAAAAGAGCAAAAACATGACAGCTATTCGTAATTTTCATCTAGTGATGTCTGCTCTGCAAAATGCAGCTCTATGTGCTTTTCTCTTTTTTTGATTACAGAGTTTCAGAGTTTCCTGATTATTTTATATAACAAATAATCGTTTGAGTCAGGGGTTGATCTGCACTTCTCTCTGCTTTGCCACTGTCACACCTGCTGCTTAGTGGTTAGCATTTGTCATTTTTTAACCATCATGTGCAAATGCTGTTATTCTAATAATTGTTTAGTTTATAATTGTTAGAATAACTAGTATTGACAAAAGACTGAACATACAGAGGCCAAAACGGCTCAAAATTAAAAAGTATTTTCAAGTCTAAAGAGAAGATCCCAATTATTGAATCAAGGCAAATTATCAAAGTCACTAAAACAGCTGGAAATTTCACTTTTTCACAGATATCAGCCTGTCAGCAAATAATTTGTAATAATCAGCTGTTAACCAACACTTATGTCTTTTTGTATTAGCAAAATCTTTGAGCTGTTTAAAGAGGACATATCATGCTTGTTTCTCCTTTTCACTATGCCAGACTCGGATGCCTGTAAAGCATTTCTGCCCTCAGTACAAGTCATTTAGTTCCTTCATTGCCCCACAATAGCGTTCTCAAAATCCTCATTTTAGGCCATTATCAAGCCCACGTTGAAACACTCTGTTTCCAGGCTGACCTAAAGTTACCTCGCAACGTCACAGCCCTTTGTGCCCTGATTGGTCGGTTCTATCGGGGGTAGAGCCAGCCTGTTCTTCTTCTTCTACTGTATTTTCCTGCAGGCTCAAAGCAGCGACCGCGTATGGAGTCCCCCTACAGGCCAGAGCTGGTAATGAGTGAATGTGAGCTAGGGAGCTATATACTGCTGCTGGTGGATGTGTTCCTCTGTGACGGTTTTGTGGCTAACGGACATCACAGAGGAGGAAGTGTTTTATCAGATTACTCCAATAAAAAGAAATGTACCTTGTGTCGTCACGACGTTTGAAATGTCGCGGACATCTCGCAATGACCTATTTTCAGAGGCATCAAATCTCGTTCTAGGATATCAGAAAAAATACAATATCTCATTTTTTGAAAATTAAGGGGGTGTAAGGTCTTGCTTTCAAATTTATTATATTATATGTAAGTATTAAATCATGCGTCAGCATGATATGTCTCCTTTAAGTTCTGAAATTGTTCTCTGATTATCTTTGTTATAGTAAAGCAGTCAAAGATGTAGGAGAGCAGTTTAAAGAAAATAATGTTTTTTCATTTTTTTTGTGCTGATTTTAATTTGGTTCAAGATTACTCAGACTCAGTGAGCATAGGGCGGAGTGATTTGGACCAAAATGTATATTTTTTTAATTGTTTAGCTTAATTCTGATGAGCAAAAATATTTAATTATTTTTCATGTGAAGAAATAAATTAAGAACAAAGTCGGCTCTGAATCCACGTCACACAGGAACTTTTAACATCCAACTTCACAGCGTGAACACAAACTCATAAACTGACATCCCAAAACAGTATGTTTGTGAAAAATAATCACTAATATTGAAGTCCTCTTTTCTGAAGAGTAATACAGGAAGTTACAACCCCTGTTTATCCTGAGTATTTCAAATGATTTTCTTTTTATTAACAAGAGTTTAACTGTTAATATTTCTTATGATTAACAGTTTATTCTCTTAGCAGTAGGAGCCACCTTTTTATTTTACAACAATATGATGTATTCTAAAAGAAACAGAATTATCTCTCTCTAAATCCAGTAAGAAAATACACATTCATATATCTTAAAAACTTGATGAACTCTGGAGCATTCATCAATATGTTTATAATGGTATTTAATTGTGGTCATCAGCCTGGATGGAAAAATTATCACAACAAAATAAACGAAATAAGAAAATATTTGTATCATTGTCTTTTGTGAGCTAAAGTGTTGTTTTTGTCAGAATCTCTTTCAGCTTGTCTTAAAACTTTTAAAATATTGAAGATTAAGTTTATGGTGCATGGTTTATGTTTTTGAGTGGTTATAGGTTTATTTATGTATTTTGTAAGGGGCACTTTTTTTAATTCTGTTTTTTTTTTAAATATCCACAACGGAGCCCCAACAAGTCTCACCCTGAGTCCTTTTAAATTATTCATCAGTGTGACTAATTTTGTTTTTCAGGTTCTCCACAAGTCCTTCCAGGCCTTACTGAAGTGGATCCGGTCGTGCTCGGACTCGTCCCTCATGACAGAGCAGATGAGAGGAGGTAACCTTCACTTAACCTCCTCTGTGATGAATCCACAGACGGAGCCAACAGCAGTTTTTGTGACGCCTCTGCACATTTATCCCGTCAGATCTGGGGGACACTGTGAGGAAGCGGGTGTGTGACATGCGCTGGGAGGTTAGAGACTCCACTGTAGAGTTTCTGGGACACCTGGCGGACCTGAAAGTCGACCTGAAGTCAGCTGAGGAGGCCGGTTGTGTGTCAGAGGCTCTGCTGGGCAGTACCACTCCTCTCCTTAGGGAGGCGCTCCAGGACACAGAGAGTTACGTGAGAGCCAGTGCTGTGTGTGCTCTGGCAAAAACACTGACACACAGCTGGCAGCAGGGGGCGCCGCTCACTCAGGACGAGGTACGGAGACAAATGTTTGATTTAAAAAACAGCACATAGGTCACAACATGTTAATGAACATTTGGATTTTTGATATTTGTCTTCCATTTCCTCACATTCTAGACTGTCTTAGTGTATGGTTTTAAAAAAGTACAATTTATTAATTTAAGATTATATCTGCATCAGCAGTTTTTACATATTTAAAGCAGCTGTTTAAAATTTTATACAGCTTGAAAGCTTTTTTTCACTCTCTCAGGTCGACTTCCCAGAGGGCTTTTAGATGAATCAGTGCCGCACCGACATGATTCAGAGAGCTCAGGATGAGATAGTTTTGTTTTTTAATTTAAATGTAAATCTATTCCAAAACTCCAAAGATAAAACACGTGTCCTTTCACAAAACATCAGCCTCAAAGAACTTCAGTTCTTCATTTTAGATTTGCTGAATTTCAGACTTTCTATGTTTTGTTTGTGCTTCTGTTTGTAAGACAGAGTGAGACGGATGTTTTATGATCATTTAGTGGTTTACAACTTTTTATTTTGGGAGCGGAGGGGTAGGCAGACATTTCCTAACACACTTCAGTGAGTTATTTTATCATTAGTTAAGCCTGATTTGTACTTTAACCACAGTGTGTCCATGTGGCCCACAGCTCATGTTCTCTGTTGATTTTGATGCAGTTATTCCAAAAGAGGAAGCAGCCTACTGGATCAGAGTTTGGTCTGAGTTTTTTTTAACTTGATTTATTGTCATTTTTTACATAAACAAGACTTGTTGGTAAATGAAGGTCATGATATATAGGTCTCTCCCTCCCTCTTCACCCTTCAGGAGGTAAATAATAGAGTCTACATTCAAAACTGGAGAAATATATAGTCCACCAAAATCAATAGATACATACAATAATTAATAAATAAGAATGTCAATTGAAAATCAAAGATGAAGTCATCAGATGAAAAGAAGATGAAGAAGAAATGATAAAGCAGTAGATTAAAGATCAAATTAAGAGAGAAAAAAAACAAAATTTAAGGTTTTAAAGCATTATTTATTTATGACTTTTACAAACAAACTTAATCAGATAGAAATCATGTGCAGAATAGAAAGGAAATTATTGTTTTTTTCCCATTATTTTTTAAATGTTTATTTTCTTATTAAATTCTATTAAAAATAAAAGCTACAGCTGCATCATCAAGACTCGTACTAACATCTTTGTTCAGGAAACCTTGAAAAAGTTCATGTAATTGATTTAAAAAAGATGAAAACTATAAAAACCTGAGATCAAATATATCCTGATCTGAACTGTAAAACTGACTGTAACTCAAAATCTCGACTTTTGTGTCCGGACAGACTGACATAGTGGACCGGCTGCTTGAGATCCTCTGTCAGGACACAGAGGGCTTCCCCAGGAGGGCTGTGCTCCAATACTTCATCACCTGGTTCTCCTCCTCCTCCTCCTCGTCTCCTCTCCTGATGAAGAGCGTTGGCTCCGCCCTCTCACAGGGCAGCTCAGATCTGGACTGGGAGGTCAAAGTTCACACTCTGGAGCTGGCTGAGCTGCTCATGGACAAAGAATTTTCAGGTCAGAGGGGATACAGTAGAGACTGGGACACTAGTGCCCCTCAGCACCCTTACGGGGTGGTTTCTGAGCCGGCGCGCACCCCCCACACTCACACAGAGGGGGTGGAGTCAGACGTGGGCGGAGCTTTTAAGAATCTGGTAGATCTGGGCGTCGTCTCTGCACTGTTGAGCGGCCTGGTGGACTGTGATCGTCCTGTGGGTCTTAAAGCCTGTAGACTGTTGATAAGACTTAGGGAGACGTTCTGTCCTCCGTCCCCTGCGACAACAGTCCCCAAAGTGTCCTGTGAACTTCCTGCCTGGGGTTGGGGGCTGGAGATCAGGAGGATGCTGGGGGTCAAAGAGAGCACGGACATGATGGTAGAGACAGGGGAGGGAGTCCACAGTGTTCCTGCTGATGTGTGCGAGGTGTTGACGTCTTTAGGTTTAGACGAGAGGCTGGACGTCCTGACTCGAAGCAGCGACCACATCCACAACTCCCCCCTCTCCCTGCTGCAGGACATCCTCACTGCAAGAGCTGCTCACGGCCAATCAGACACAGAGGCGGGGCAGGAGGTTATAGTGGACTGCTACTGACACACATGTCCACCACTGACTCCATATCAATGTGGACAATGTGTGTCAACGTCCTCAGCTTGTACAAAACTGAGGCCAGAATACTTCAGTGACATCTTGAGACATGACCAAGGAAGTGGTGATCGGAGATGCTGAATTTATTTTGCCTTTTTTTACTAAATAAAATAAATATTAAACACAAAAAATGGTCCTCTTGGTCCAAACTTTAAGTCGGAGGCGTGACTATGAGATCATTGTTGCTGAAAACGTGCATATTCATTCTAAACACAGAAATGCAAGGGCGGCTTTGAGATTTATTTCCTCTAGGGCCAGCTTTAAAAAATGTGCATCTTCATGCTCCCTGAGGAGAAAATGCCAATAGGATAAAAAAAAGCTTCTGACAACCTCTGATGCTTTTGAAAGTTCAGTTACTTTTATAATTACAAATCCTATATACTATTTTCAGCTAATTGGCCCTACATCATGTATGTCTCAATGTTTATACTTGAACAGAAATATCAAATGTTTTTTAACGATGATGGAATTTGAACTTTAATATACATTTAAAGAAAATAAACCCAATATTGAGCCTGTTTGATTGCACACCAGCAAACTAGCAGTTCATTTTCAGAAATACATCAGTGTTAAAAAATTAGGGAAGCATGATATGGGATTTTGGCAGATATCTGATATACCAATTTTTTCCAAACTCATTTTTCACAAACTGATATCAGGATTCCCAGAAGTCCTGGAAAACCTGGATAAAGATTGACTCATTTCCAGTCATGGATAACATATGGAAAAGGAGGAAAATAGCAAAACATTCAGGAAAAGCTCGAATTGTCCTGGGAAATCATTTATCTTTCTCCTATCTTGTTAGTAAACAAAAATCAAACATATTTGCTTTAACGAATGCAAACTTGGCTATAAAATATAAGTAGATAAAATAATGCAAGTTGAGGAATAAAATGTACAAACTCAAAACAATGGTGACAGAAAGGAAAAATAATAAAATGGCAAAATAAAATGTAGACTACTTAAACAGTTAATCAGCAAATTGTGTTCGTAAAAAGCAGAGTAAATAAAGATAAAAAAAATAAGTATAAACCAGAAATGTATAATAGTAAGACACTACAAAAGCCAGATTAAAAGATAGTTAGCAGACGGTGTTCATGCCAGAGAGTAAGAAATGAAAACATTCTAAGGTGGGGTGAAAACGTCCTGGAAACGTCCTGGAAAATTATTTCTAGAAAACAGAAGGAACCCTGTGATATTGATATGGATACTTTCATCCAGAGCAACATATCTTTATTTAACTAAATTTGACCTGTTACTTAAAAGAAAAAAGCCTTTAATAAACAATCGATTTATTAAAAAATGGCATTATATACATACATGTTATGTTACATTTGTACATTCTGCCAATATTGCAGCCAGCACATGGGACATTTTCTGCCAAAATATTGGCTGTAGGGGTGCTGGTTTGGCGGAGTGGTTAGCAACCAGGCACCCCATGTACATGATTCTGCCGGTCCAGGTTCAAATCCCGCCTGTGACCAGTTTGCAGAGTGTCTTCCCCTACTCTCTCCCCCTTTCACAAGCCTATCCACTGTCTCTCTCCTATCAATAAAGGCACAAAATGCCCAAAAAATACACTAAAAAAAAAAAAAAATATTGGCTGTAAATAGCAAACATTTCATATCACCTGATAAGGATGATCAACCTTTTGAGCAATTTCCTGTAGAGGCTGATATTGATTTGCATTTCCATCCTTATCAAAAACTGCAGACAGACTCCCACACATGATGCCATCTGAGCTAAACAAACCAAAAAGTTCTTTAAGTTGAATTTTACCAGATACTCTATTTCAGGATAAACCACTATAAGCAGCAATGTAGCATTTGGAAACGATATCAAACAAACATTCGCATTACAAGCAAGGCTAACCTTCAGTTTTCCTTTGACCTCTGGTATTAACAAGGCATTTTCAGCTGCCACTGGATATTGTCTCATTTTCAGCCCATTCTGTATAAACCCCCGACAGAGATGGCTGTTTGTGAACATTCAAATAGATCAGCAGCCTCTAAAATAATCAGACCAGCCTGTCTGGCACTAATGCCAACTTCAAAATCTTCTTTCTGCTTGTTGTTTTGGGTCAACAACAGTTGAATACATGTTTCTAATAAAGTGGCTAATAATTTGATTGTCGTCACTGGAAAAATAATTCAAAGTGATATCCAAAGATATAGTACGGAGCTTAAAATGAAGTTTGTGTGTGGAATAAATATGTCTCTGACAAGGGGGAGGCTCCATTCATATAAACAGATCCCATAAACCTGAAAATGATCAAGACATGTTAAATCCAGGTTTATTCCTTTACTGGACAGGGTCGTGGAGCAGACACACAAATTAAACTACCTGATGATGAAAAGGTCTTTAGAATTACATAATTTGTTTTTCAGGACATTTGTGGGCTTAACTCAAATCAGTAGAGATTAAATTTTAAACCTCTTCCGTTCATCACAAAGGCAGCTTTGTGATGAACGGGGGGGAAATTGTAATTGATTGCACACATGGACGACTATAGATTTGATCCTACAAACAATATATCCAAATGAAGTGGAGATGTTGTGTAAAATGTTAATAGAAACAGAATACAGTGATTGTGAGATATGCTCAATCTGATGGACTTGATTGCTCTCTTTTTTTGCAAATATCTCCTAATTTTTAATTTAATGCCTGCAATATGTTCCATAAAAGCTGGGACAGGGGCACGTTTCCCACTGTGTTACATCACCTTTCTTTAACAACATTTAATAATTGTTAAAGAACTGAGGACTCCAAATGTTCAGGTTTGTTGGTTGAATTCTTCCCCTTACAAAGACACGCTGGTGCTAGCTCCTGTCAGAACCCGAACCAAGGGCCCAAATGCAGGGCTCACAGGTGCAGTAAAGATTTGAGAATGGTTTATTTACAGGCAATGCTTGGTACAAAAGCAGGCAGTCAGAAAAAAGGCAACAGTGTCCAAAACTGGAGACAAAAGACAAAAACTCGCTGGGTCTAAACTTCATGGCAAGCCTGTGAAATTAATACTGGAATGAGACAGGAGGTACAACAAACTGGCGACGAGACAGAGAGAGACAAGATGTTAAATAAGTGAGAATGGGAGTGATTAGCCACAGCAGGGGAGAAGTTGACGTTGAATAAAACAACATCAAAATGAGAGTTTATAAGTGATGTATTTAATGTAGCATCACTGAAGGTCATGGCATTCAATGTTAAATTTGGCCTTGCTACTTATGTGCAGAGATTTCTCTGGATTCTCTGAATCTTTTGATGATATTGTGGACTGTAGGTGATGAAATCCCTTCATTTCTTACACCTGTATGTTGAGAAACTTTCTTAAACTGCTGATCACATTGGTGAACCTTGGCCCGTCTTTGGTTGTGAGCAGCTGAGCCTATCGGTGATGCTCCTGTGAAAAAAGAAATCTTAAAAGTCACTTTCTTTTCCTTTTAATTAAGTTACAGAATGAGCAATTTTGGAGAAGAAAATGAAAATGCAGTTCGGATGATTTTTTTTTCATTTTATTTATGAGTCAAATAATGCATCAATAGCCTTGAAATCAAAATAAATTGGAATTTCTGCTTATACAATTTAATTTTCAAATTTAACATTTCAAACAGAATTTTGGTAAGCATTTGCCACTACATCTTTGAAAATGAATTCTTAAACTTCCTTTTCTTTTTTTTTTAAATTAAGTCACAGAATGAACGGTTTTGGAGAAGAAAACAAAAACAGTTTGTATGATTTTTTATTTATTTTAATTCTGAGTCAAAAAAACGTAGCTGTATTCTGAAAATGAAAAAGCATTTCTGTTAATCCATTTTAATTTGGATTATGGCCCATATTTGCTTCTGTACTTTTGTACCCAATAACACTCACTTGTTTCCAGTTAACCTGTTCACCTGTGGAATAATCCAAACAGGTGTTTAGGAGCACTTCTCAGCTTTCCCAGTCTTTTCTGTATGGAAGAGTATAAGGACCATTTTAAATGGAGAAAATGATTTTGGGGAAGTCGGGATTAAGGTTGAAATGTTGAGAAAAAGTCAAGAAAAAAGCAGAATGTCAAGAATAAAGTCAAAATTTTGCATTTTATGTCATCTTTATTCTCAACTTTAATGTTTTTTTCTTGACATTTTTCAGCTTTATTGCCAACATTTCAACTTTTATCTCGTCTTTTCACCTTTTATCTCAAAACTTTGACTATATTTTCATCATTTTGAACCTTCCAACTTAAACGGTCCTAATACTTTTCCCTATTTCTGTCCACCTTCCCAGCTTTATACCCCCGCCAAGGAGGTTATGTTTTCGGGAGAGTTTGTCCGTCTGTCTGTCTGTGAACAAAATAACTCAAAAAGTAATGGATGGATTTGGATGAAAATTTCAGGAAATGTTCAGCATGGTAAAAGGAAGAACTGATTCGATTTTGGTGTTGATCCGGATCAGCGTCTGGCCGCCATGGTGAAAAATGTGATTTCTGTGAATAACTACTGAACTAAAATAGATATCATTATGAATCCAGTTGCTAATGTTTTCATGTTCAAGGAATCTAAATATTTACATGAAATAAAGGTAGGACTAATATTTATGGTCAAAATGACAATATGGCTTAGGACTGTGGTGCTGGCGGAGGTCTGCGCTCTCCGAGTGCTTTCTAGTTGAAACATGCTGCAGGAATCAAATGTAAAATGAAAGAAAATTAAAAAAAAAAAACAATCAAAGTTTATCAGTTTAAACATTACATAAATTGTCTTTGTAGTCTAGTCAATTGAATATAGCCTATGTCAAAAATGATATCAAATCATTTTGTTCAGTTTTTATTTTCATTTAACACAACGTCCTTACTTTATTGGAGTTGATGTGTGTGTAGAAACAGGACTTCAAACCTGATTTTAGATGATAAAGTGTGTCGAGCAAAGAGAATCATCTTTTATTAACACGAACAAAGTCACAAACACCCGGGGTCATCCTCACCCTCTCCTCTGGATTATTTTTATGCCTCTGCTCTTCCTCTTCTGTCGCTGATTTCCCTGGAGGAGCAGGATCTGCGTTAAAGCCCTCCGAGTTTAAAGTGTGTGTCGACTTCAGAGACAGAGACCTCCACGTGTTCACACTCTCACACACACGGTCACATGGAGGGAGAGAGGGACACACGGGCAGAGCCAAACTCTCCTCATTAACTAATGAGCACACACACTCTGATTATCTCATCCCTGCTCGCTCGCTCGCTCGGCCGCACACACACAGCTGCCTCCTCTCTCTCTTTTCATTCATGAAGTGAAACTATTTTTGTGGCTGACTCTCCTCGTTCGTTCAGCATGGAGGCGGTGGCTCTCTTCTCCTTCACAGCCTCCGAGGCGGACGAGATCAGTTTCCAGAAGGGAGACATCATCAAGGTAAGAGAGTGTGGTGTGGGTGTTTAGTTTGACCTTACAGAGGTTGAAGTTCAAAGATTGGATGTTTGCACTCTGCATGTGTGTTTTAGGTGACGGAGATGGACGATGATTCCTGTTGGTTCACAGCTGAGATCCAGGGGAAGCGAGGATACGTCCCAGAGAACTACATTTCCCTGCTTCCCTATTCGTAATTACACTTTATTTCAGTGCTCTTAAACCTGGTGCACTCACAGATAAATGTCATTTAGTGTTGTGCATGTGAACTGTTTTATTATTTAAAATATTTGAGTAAGTTCTTTTTTTATACAGAAGAAGCAAAAAGGAGGCTTGTACTGTAAGACATTTAAAGACACTGAGTCCTGAGTGTTTCTGTTACCATCCTGGATGAACCAAGAATGGCAAATGCTAAAAAACATGTTGAATTTGTCCATTGCCTTGTACTGTAGTTTCTCCAGTAAGTTCAATACAATTATTTTTTTCATATAAATGCAAAACTCAGCATGCTTTACAGAAGATGCACATTTACAGTGCTAAAGAAATTACTTAGACCACCTGTCATAAAACAAGAAATCTGGTTTGAAACTGAAACTGTTGTCCTTATAACACAAACATTTTCCTCAAGGATGATGAATTTAAACTGAATCCACCTTTTGTACTCAAATCTGAGCTTCTCACTGAGCTTCTCTGATATAAAATCACTAAGGAATACTTTTAAAAATGTTTGTTTTTACTTTCAAACTAATTAAAAATCATGTTAAATTTGTTTTATATGTTATATCTTGAGGGAGTTATTCATCTTTCTACTACAGTGGACACCATACATTAACAGTAAAAGTGGAAATTTAGGGGAACTTTATAAAGATTCATAAACACGTCTTCGACAGTCATTTATTATGAGTAAATAAAGAATAAGTGAAATCTAAAGTATATGCATTATTGCTGTTTAATCAAACCATTCACTTGTCAATTACATCAAAATTTAGAATAAAAAATACAAAATCATGTGAAATCTAAACACAGGCAATCCCAAATTTGCCCCAATTATGGTCAAAAAGGGGAAAGATAATATTTTTAGTGAAACTTACGACAAGGGTTTGGGGATGAAGTTGGACGTGGTCTTGCAACTGACAGGGTATACATTTTTTTTTCCAAATATCAGTCTACTGTAGTGGACACCGTGCTTGAAAGGGTTCATCAAACAGAACATTCAACCACTAAAACTTGTTTTTCTGCCCAGGGATGCAAGTAAATAACTAGAGTATGATACCTTGATCAAGAAAAATAATGTGCTTTAGTGATTTTCTAGCAAAATAGCAAATTTCTGAATTAACGTTAGATGTTATAAGTGAAGATGAGGTGGGGAGATTTACATTGCAGTAGCCATTAAGGGCTCGAACGACATTTATTAAAGGAATTTGATTGAATTAAAGATGAGTTATTTTAGTAAAGCTTTATTATTATTGTTTTTTATCTTATGTTAAGGGAGCTCTAGTTACTTTCTAGAGGAGAAAATTGAAAGTGGGAAAAATAGGAGACATTTTCTAAAAACTTCTTGAATGTAGATATTCCTTAAGTTAAAGTGTTTCTGTTTGGAGTCATCTAAAGGGATCGAAGGATCGAAGCTACACACTACAAACACTTTTGTTGATCACAAAGAAAATGTTAACAGTGAACTGGAGGGACAAAAACCACAGACGATCACACAGAGCAGCAAAGACTAAAACAAGTCTTCAAACAGAGGAGGATGTTTTCACTGGAGGGTGGAGCTGTGTTAATATTTCTGTGTGTCTGATAAGAGATGAGGGAGGATGACTTAATCCGTTTCATAGTTTATACTTTGCCCTGTCTGTCCCACTGATTGAAGTTTCTTTTAATTATTTAGAACTTTAAATATAAGCTAAGCAATCTCATTATCTCACTTGCTTTTATTTTATTTTGAACAACCTTATTATGCCTTATGGTTTCTTGTTTGGTTTTATGTATTTTATTTTATAATATTGTTATTTCTTTACTTTTCAAACTAAGCCCCATCTTTTGTAAAACTGAAAAAATAAACAGTCAAATTGATATCTATAATTTTGGGTTAAAGAGCTCCTTCATAGTGGTGTATTAACCATTATGGAAATATAAAAAATATATATTTTGCTGATTCCCAAAGCTGTTAATTTAGGCCATCTGTGGCATGAATCTTACTCTGTGTGGTAGTCTTATAAATCTGTTAAGCACTGTATTTACCGGAACTTTATTAATCCCCTGGGGAAGACTCCTTCAGGTAAATTAAGATTCCAGTAGCATTGTATAGAACACAGGCATAAAAGAACACAGGATGTCAAAAGAAACTATATATATATATATATATATATATATATATATATATATATATATATATATATATATATATAATCAAAATATTAAGAATAAAAAAATTAAAAAGTAAAATATGAAAATATAATAAATACAACTTGTAAATATAAATACTTCCTTGAACCCCAAAACATATTCTCTTATTGAGTTTGTGTTCAGAAATGATGTAAATAACATGTCTGTTTAATATTCAATTTTAAACTGTCATTTTTATGAGGATGGCAAAGTACTTAGTTACCCAAAAGTGAAGTAATAAGTTACTTTTAAATATAAGTTATAACCATTATACTTCATGAAGTAACAATTAAAAGGAACTTGTATTTTTTGGAGTAACTTGTTAAGCACTATTCTTAACAGAAGAATCAGGATGTGATTTTTGATCCATACTGCCCAGCCCTATTCCACAGCAACAGTTACAGAGGAGGTAACAATTGACTCCTCCATCTGTTATCTATTACGCTCCTCCCTTTCCGGGTCACAGGTGGGCTGGAGCCTATCCCAGCTGACATTGGGGCGGGGAGCCAGACTACAACCTGGACTGGGTACCAGTCAATCACAGGGCCACATAGAGAGACAGACAAGTTTTCACTCTCACACTCATACCAAAGGGCAATTATGAGGCACCAATTAACCTAAGAAGCATGTTTTTGGTCTGTGGAAAGAAACTGTAGTACTCAGAGAGAACCCAGGCATGCCTGGGGAGAACACACAAACTCCACATAAAAAAAGGCCCTGACTGACATGGGGTTCAAACCAGCAACCTTCTTGTTATGAGGCATGTGCACTCCATACTATGCCAATGTACCACCCTGATTCAGTTTAGTACCAAAGGCTTTATTGCCGTGATAATGGAGAATTTTTACCTTTAGTTAGTTAAAGTTAAAAATACAAACATTTACAATAAAGGAAAACAGTTCATTAAGTGTGTTTTCTCTGCTTCACTAATAGATACTTATATGTTACGACTTTAAGCTGTTACCAGTTATAGTTGATTGGACACTTTTAAGGTCTTAGCCAAAGTTTGAACCTTTATTTTTTGTCAAAGTTAGTTGATTTTACCCATTTGCTGCTCATGTCTCATACTAATTCCAGTGAAAATACTTGTTCAGCACTTTTCTGAATTTATTTATATCCTCAGACCAGAATACCATTGACCTGCTGTGGTGTGTTTTCATTTCAGGTGGTTTGCAGGCCGTGTGTCGAGACTCGATGCTGAAAAACGTCTCCGCTGGCAGGACACCGGCGTGTTCCTGGTGAGGGAGAGTGAATCAGCTCCTGGAGAATTTTCTGTCTCAGTGAGGTCAGTGAACGCAACACAGATACAAACTCAAATACACAACCCAAAGATTAGTGTGATGAACCTGAGATCAGTGAGCTTTATACAGTTTGTTGTTCCCAGAGTCTGAACTGAATTGGGAAAGAAGGCCTTTAGCTTCTCTGCACCTTCTGCATGGAATAATCTGCAGACTGAATTTAAGCTGCAGAGCTTGGTGTCTCTGAATGTCTTTAAATCTGCAATGAAAGCTCTGGAATACAGAAGTTCTGAATGTCACTGTTTTAACTGATGGCTTTTTTTGTTTTCCTCACTTCTTTGTACTGTACTGAGTCTGTGTGACTGTTGAAAGTGGGTTTTGCTGCCATTCTTGGTCAGGTCTCCCTTGGAAAAGAGATCTGCTGATCTCAATGGGACTAACCTGGTTAAATAAAGGTTAAATAAATAAAATAAAATGAAGTCTCATACATCAAACTGAGGTGCAGATGCTTGAAATCCTTGAAATAGATACAATTTTAATACGTATCTGCTTGGACTTGTGTACATTAGACCCCTGACCTGACCTGTGATCCTACATTGGGTCACAATAACCATGCAACCACAGACTTTACTGAACATACACAGATGTACTATTTTCCCCCTGCCCTCTCTGTCTTTATCTCTTACTTACACTTTTGATAATGACTGCACACTACTGCTAATAGTTCAACAGCTCATATGCAAATCTCATCACTTAGCTCAGCAACAGGATTTCTCCTTTCCTGTGGCACATGCAAACACAAAAATGCTTTGCTAAGTTATTTGATATGCCGCCCTTAAAATTCTCGTGTTACGACCAAAATCATCATTAGAGATTCTTACCTACAGAGCTGAGAGGGCAGGTATCTATTAAGCTGAGAAAGTTTTCCTGTAGGTCCAAACATTAAAATGAGAGGTCTAGTCCTTTCCGAAGTTGATAACATTATTGTATCCATCCACATTTTCAGCTCTGAACCAGTGTTTGCTGGTGTAAAGATTCAAAATCAACACTACATTAAACAAATCTGGAATATTTCAATCTTAAGATATTCACCTTAATTACTCGAGGCTTTAAACATTTTGTCACTTTGTCACACAAATGCATTCACCAAGGCCGTGGATCACCCTGAGGGCCCCCCATTCTGCAGATGCATTTAACAAAAACCCTTAAAACCTGCCTTTTAATAAAAACAGTTTGCGAACATCGTTTGTAGGTTCTCCTTTTTCAGAATCTGTTTATCTCGATCCTTTCCTTAAAGACTTTTTTTATTTAATTGCATTACTTTTAGTTGTTTTTATCTCACTCTGCAGCAGGTTTAGATTGTGAAAATGAAAGTGCAATACAATAAATTGTACAGTGTGAATTTTACTATTAAAGGCAGACACACACACTCACAGCGCTTCTGGTTCCCACTGATTCCTTGAGCCTCCCTCTCTCTAATATCTCACCTTGTAGCTACTTCTGGAGTCGAAACAAAGAGGGGATCAACCTATTCCCCCCATTCGGTCTCCACAATAGGCATAAATATTAGGCCTTGAAACGGCAGTGTGAATGGGGCTAACGTTTAAATTGAGGTTCCCACCAAGGAGGTGAGGCATGCGCACAGCAATTAATTTCCATCTCTAATCTCTTTCTTTTGTACTTGCATGTTTTTACTGGTACCTGACCCACTACAGGACTCTGCTGCAAAGGCTACTCTTATGGAGCGTTCAAGTTACATCCAAACTGGGAAGAGGGGAGCAGGAATTATGTCACATCCTAGCTAGATGCATCCAGTTTAGAGCTGGTAAAGTTTTGCTAGCTGACGATGTTCGACTTCGAAGTGATAAATCCCGCCATAAGGGGGCGTTCCTCGTGACTAAATTTTTTCATAATTTGCAACTAGGACTATGCTAGTTCTGAGATTAACTGGAACACACAGTTACACTCAGAACTCGGAAATCCCAACTTCCCAGTAGAACTGGAACACACCAATAGAGTGGTCCAGGAATGAGTCCAAAAAGGCAAAAGCGGGTTAGCATCCAGCACTTCCTGATTCTCATGGTTAAAAAAATAAAAGGGATTTGGAATACCAGTTTGATATAAATTCCTGAAATAAGATTTTTGAGGAATATGTGCACACGAAAATGTAATATTAAATCTGAAAATAAAGATGCATCTGATATTGTACACTTATGATTTCTAAAGCATTGTTTTGTGTGTCAAAGGACGGCTAACCAACTGCTAACAAAGACTACAAATATGGCCAGGGATCCTCCTGCAAGCATTTCTGATTGTTTTTGAATCAACAATAATTCACACACTTTTGCCACAGCGATGACGACCAGTTTTATCTGGTCACTTGATCTTGAAGAGGAAACTTTCAAACCAGATGTTGTATGTCTGAAATATAATAGTTGCCTCTATGTTGAACTGCCATGTTGCAGTTCCATAGCAGCTTTATTAGCTTTCTACTCTTGATGGTTTGGTTTAAGTTTCATAGTTTTTGTTTGATACAGAGTTTGTTATCAGACATGAGTCACAGTGACAGATCTTGTCACAGGCTTGTAGTCGAGGGAGTTAGTGGGATGCTAACTTAATGTTAGCCCACAAAAATAGATCATTCATGTATCTCTCTAAAGCTGACATTTGAAACAGGAAACTTTATTTTAACATATTTTTTGATTTTTTTCTAAAGTCTGCTGTGACAAAACACAATGATGGGTTTGGTTACAGTGTCTTATCAACTGATTGATATGAGGAATAAGTAAAATAATCACTGTTGAGGCTGGATTTATTGTACAAACCTTAAATTTGTACAATAATTTTAAATAAATAGCTGTAGGGTGATGCAAATGTACAAAACAAACCCACAAAAGTGTCGACAAAGAGTTTGACTTCTTACTAGGTATAGATGTACAGACCATGCACCGTGAGCCTGCTGTGTATCTTGATAAAACTTAAGTCTTCAAAGCGTAATGCTTTAGTAATGTCTCTAAATCTGTGTCTATGTAACTAGAGACAGAAACATCTGCTCCTCGCTCTGATCTTCAAAACTCAGTGAGAGAGAAAGAATTGTACAGACAGATTTACGCAGGCAGAAGCATCTAAATTTTATATTATGTGCTGCATTTAGACATTTGCTTTGCATCACAGAGAGCACATTAGCAAGTCAGCGCGGCCACGTGTCTCAGAGTGTGTCAGGCCAAGTCAGACTATTTAAATATGCACTACAAGAGCCCATCACACTAAAAATATAACAGCGGCACAGACCCAGAGTGTGTGTGAGAGAGGGAGAGGTGTAATTGGGTCAGCAAAGTGACGTGGGACACATTTAATCATTGAGGGTACATTCGATAATCAGGCCGTTACATAACAGCACTCAGGGTTTAATTAAACGCAGGTACATTATGCAATTGACACATCACACATTCATGCGTGTACATACTGTTTGTTTATTTTCTTTTAAATGCTCCGACAGCTGTCTGCCTCCCGGGCTGAGAGCTTCGGGTTTTTCTTGAAGTGCATGATCACGACTGTGGAGTGTAATCCTGAGGGAGGTCGGCAGAGGGTGTCAGTGTTAAAGGAGAGTTTAAAGACTTACAAGATGCTTTTTTATAGTTTCAAACCGCAGAGACTCATTAAAGGGGAGTCTTCCAGTGCTCAGCATGTCTGCAGGATGTGAAGATGACAGCATGGAAAGCACAGCTGTGTGTTTATGAGAAAGGCTGACGTCTTCACCTGTCACCTCTTTATTAAGCTGTCCAAACTGACTTAAAAAAATTAACTACAACAACATAAGGCTTGGTCTTATTTGAGACTTTGTGCAAAGTAAGGTTCACTTCTTTAGTGGTCCACAATCTTTATTGTATCACAACCAGGTTATATTATTGCCAGCATCTATTTGTTTGTTTTTTTGTTGTTTGTATGTTTATTTGTTTCTCTGTTAGTAACATAACTCAAAAAGTTATGAATGGATTTCGATGAAATTTTCAGGACAAGGAACAAATGATTAGTTATTGGGAGTGATCCAGATCACCGTCTGGATCCGCCATGACAAGACATGTGATTTTCATGAATAAGTATTGAACTAAAATAGATATCATTATGAATCCAATAGTTAATGGTATGTTTTTATGGTCAAGGAATCTAAATATTTAGATTTAATAAAGCTAGTTTACATAAATATTCTAGTGAAATTGGGATGTTGTATAAACCTTGACGTTTTAACACATTGTAAATAAAAACAGAATGCATATCTTTTTGACTTATATCTAACTGAATACACTCCAAAAACAAGACATTTAATGTTCATACTCCATCCATTCATTGTCTATGCCGCTCCTTTTCTGTGTCTCAGGGGACTGGAGCCTATCTCACCTGACATTTGTTAAGAGGTGGGATACACCCTGAACCAATCACAGGGCCACATAGAGAGACAAACAACCTTTTACTCTCACACTCACATCTAAGGGCAATTTGAGACACCAGTTAACCAAATGAGCATGTTTTTGGTCTGTGGGTGGAAGGTAGAGTGCCAGGAGAGAACTCTTCCATACATGGAAAGAACAAACAAACTCCACACAAAAATGCCCCGTACCCCCCCTGTGGATCAGACGGGCAACTTGCTTGTTGTGAGGCATGTGCACCACCTGCTGTGCCACCATACAGCCTAATTATATATTGATAAAAGTTCTTGCTTTGATGTCTGCAACATGTTTCAAAAAAGCAGGGACAGGGGAAACAAAAGACTGTAAAAGTTGGGTAATGTTTAAAAAGCATCTGTTTGGAGAATTCCACAGGTGAGCAGGTTAATTGAAAACAGGTGAGTGTCAGAATTGGGGACAAAAGGAGGATGAGGTGAGGATTTTTACTTTGTGAACGGCAGCATGAGCAAATAGTCCAACAGTTTGAGAATGTATCTCAATGTACAACTGCAAAGAAGTTAGGATTTCATTGTCTACAGTCCATAATATTATCAAAGATTTAGAGAATACAGAGAAATCTCTTCACATAATTGAAAAACAGCTTTGAATGGCCGTAACCTCCTAGAAAATTTGCACTAAAAGAGAGAAGGAATGTATCCATATGAGCATTAAATATCTTGTCTTTCATTGACAGTATACACAATGTCCCAAGTTATTGGAGTGTGGGTTTGTAGATGACAGCATGTATATGAGGACACTCTCTGAATCTGACATCTTTAGCTTGTCTGCATATTTGATATGTAAAGTATGTTTGATGACTTAGAAAATAAACTAAAACAATATTACTTTGATTTATCTTGAAACTTTGCATATTAAGATTCACCTAATGGGTTAATTTAATGACCCACAACTTTGTTTGTACCATGTTTTGGTTTTCTGAAAGACAATAGACCACTTTGAAGAAGACCCACAAATAATGGTGGAAAGAACAGAATGTAAATATATGTAAATAAATACAAAGATGAGGTTAAGATAGACAGGCCATTGAGCTGCTGAGAGCTGGGGAAATCTCCTCAACCTGCTGGTTCAAAGGCTCCCCCCGAATCTCACAAACTAGACTGGAAAGCACCAGGACCACAGTAACCACCCAATGCAACCCAATCAGACTCAAGACTCTAACACCCCTCAAATTAGACCAAATAAACCAACAGAAAGAAAGAAAGGTGGAAAAACTGGGAAGAAGAAACCAACCTACAAAACAAAGCAAACTTGAAGAAAACCTCCTCAAAGGAATTTCCAACATTTTCGGGCGAGTAATTGTCAAAAATGTGGAAAAATGCCCTATCTTGCACTATTAAAACATCCTTAAAAATCCTTGATCCACATCCAGATCACCACCAAACTCTAAGCACTTCACCCTTATGCCTTGACCACCATTCCCTGAAAATTTAAATGGAAACCTGTTGAGTTATTACCAAAAATGTGGGAAACTGCCTTCCCCTACATGTCAAGAAGTATTTAAAAAATTCCTGGATCTGCATCAGGATTCAGATCACCATCAGAATCTAGTTGATTGGTCCTTGGCCTATTTCTACATGATTTTAATAATGTCAACAGATTCCATTTCTAACTTTTGAGTTATGCTGTTTACAAACTAACAAACACCAGCAAAATCATAACCCCCTTGGCGTAGGAAACAACCAGACCTTGTTGTGATAGAAACTTCTGCACTGACCCAAAAATATCAGTTATAATCCTAAAAGCTTTCACTCATCTCCCCAAACAAATCAGATCACATCAGAGCACAGAGAATGGTGTTGCCCTCATTTCAGAGTAATTAGGTAATTATTCTGAGGTGTGTAAGGGAGCGACAAAAGAGCTCATTGTGTCTGTTTGTGAACATAAGTCCTTTAAATTGTTGTAATATAATAAAAGAAAAAACATTATCAGGGCAGGTACTCATTGCAAGTAGGACAATAGAAATTATAAAACAATACTTCTATAAATACAGAATGCTCTTGTTGTTTGTGAGAGCTTCGCCTTACACAAGATTGTAGATTCTGGAGAGAAAACTGTCGTTTTAGTTTCAGTAAAAGGAATTTAAGGGATGACCTGATCAGCAAAGATGATTTACAAAAATATAGATTGGAAAGTATCTTTAAACCTAGAGCTTTAAGTCTAGAGCTACAACTATCAGCTTTTTATACACAGCATTTATCACATTTTTATTTTCTACAAACCAAATTAGTGTTTATTTTTCAGTTGTAAAACTATTTAATAAAAATAACTATTTTGTAGAAAACTATCAATCAATCAATCTTTATTTGTATAACGCCAATTCATAACAAGTGTTATTTCAAGACACTTTACAATAGAGCAAGAACTCTTCATTTTGTGGATACACATATATGCATAGATACATATATACATATAAAAATACACATATACATATATATACAAATATATACATCCAACACCCAACATGAATCCATATAGCCAATCATGAATCCCTCCATCATGGTGGCAAGAAAAAACCTTCTGTTAAGCAGCAGGAAATCTTGAATGTGGATCCCAGTCTCATGATGAACAGCAAATCCACACGATGCTGTGTTGGGTGTGTGGGCAAAGGAAGGGAGGTAAGAGGAGACAAGTGGACTAAAGTAACTAATCAGCAACAACTTTTAAGAAGTCTAATAATCGCACTTTTATGATTAGCCCACATTTCATGTCATTCAGAATAAATCCTCTTGATAGGAGGATTTTAGTTGTAATTCAAATTTCTTTTGGTTCTGGACTCCTGGTCCAGAAATTTAGACGGAAATGTTTTAATGGTCCAAAAGAAGGGAAAACAATTTGATTAATCCATCTATCATCTTTACCTTTGGTCAGTTTTTAGCTTGAGCCTATTCCAGCTGACACTAGGGCAAGAAGCAGGGTACATCCTGGACTGATCAGGAGCCAATCACAGGGCCACATAGAGAGACAGAGTGGCAGTTTTTTTGGTGTCAGCTCTGGTAGCATTTCCGATCCTAGGACCAAGCACCATGAGACTGGTGAAGTCAAAGACAGACCCCAACTGGTTCGTTTCACGAGGCCTTATCAATACATATGGTTTAGTATCACCAGTATAACAATGAAAACTAACAGAGTTTCCACATGACATCACAGAGGCTCATAAAAGAGAAGAGAATCAGATTAGATTAGATTAATTGTCCCCAAGGGGAAATTCATTTTCACAGCACTGCACAATTCAAACAAAAACAGAGACAGCAACAAATTACACCACAAAACACATATACGTTCAGCATGACCTATCATTCAGAGCTGCAATGGCTGTGGGGATCAGGCTCTTCCCAAGGCGAGCCTTATTGCACCTTATCGTCCCGTACCTGCGCCCCGAAGGCAGTGGAGTGAGGTACTGGTTAATTGGATCTAGCACAGACCCTTGGGGAACTCCACAACGGACTTTGGTATACACAGATGACTTATTGTCCAAACTGGTATCTATCAGATAAGTAAGACATATAGATTTAAAGCAGTCCCTATAATCCAAAGTAACTCCTCTAATCTCCATAGAAAAATCTTATTATCTATGCACTGAGATCTAGCAAGACAAGTACAGAGAGAAGTCCATCATCTGAAGCTGAGAGTAAGTCATTCGTTTCTTAACCAGAGCAGTCTCTGCGCTACGGTGAGCTCTAAATCTGAAAGTCCTAAAACAAGCTAAAAGGCAGGTTGATGGTTTGGTGGGGGAGACAAGAGAACATGTACGGTATGTATATGTATACATACCTTACATGGATTCAGATTCAGAATATTTATTGTACCCTTGGGTAAATTGAGTATACAGTGAGTGAGTTCTCTCGTACTGTAGACACACAGAACAACACAACACAAGACAAGGCTAGGCTAAAGAAAAATTGGCCTCAAGATAAAAAGCAAGATCATATAAAACTTCAGTAGTCAAAAAAGGCCTAAAAAATCAATTTAATGGATTTTAACCGATTTCCCTTTAAATGGTTTATAATGTTCCATAAAATCCAAAGATCGATCTTTCAACTTGGGTAATTTTTCTTGCAGAGCAGCAGCCTGTGGTATCAACCTTGCTAGTCTGGCGGAAGTGAGTAGCACTTTAGAGGCACCACCAGCGAGTTTAAAAGCTGATGTTTGGATGTATTTTGGATTTAACAATCACGAAGGAAAAGACAAGGTGGACAAAAACAATTAATATGCAGAATATGCATTAATGTATATCAATAATAGATGATTAATGTAACTGCTTTGGGATCAGTTCTTAATTTAAAAACAACTTTTAGTAATGTACCAGGTTAAAAGTTCACTTTTTAAATTTACAGCATTATTTAACTGAGATATCCCAGAAAGAATAATCATTGAATTGCATCGTGAGTCAAATCAAATTGAGACCTTGTATTATAGGATAGAATTGATCCAGAAAATCAATGTATCTGTAGCATGAAGAGTATGGCTTCAGTCTGAGCTATTTAAAAGTCCCTTGTGATACCACTTGTTATGAATTTCCCATTGATATGGTGCGTTGCTGCGAGACATTTTTCTTCTTCTTTGATCATTATTGCTTATTCGGGGTGACAAACCAGTTATATACACAATGTCAGTACAAGACAAATGTACTCACCTCTGAACTACTGTGAGCATCTGAAAACTGCTCAGACCAGATTAATGTGTTTATGCTTGTGTGTGTTGACACTGGAGCGTCTGTGAATTTACCGCCTGTGATGATTTAGAGAAAACACCCACACACACATTCTGGGAGGCCTTTCTCACACTGACAGAGGCGTTCACAGAAAGACAGGAATAGAAACATGAGCTCAGGTGTTATACGTTTAACTCCCCTCACCTGTCTGATTCCACAGTTATGGAGACAGGGTGGAGCATTTCCGGGTGCTGGAGGGCGGGGGTCAGTACTGCATCTGGGACGAGTCCTTCTGCTCCCTGAACCGTCTGGTGGATTACTACAGAACTCACAGCATTGCCGTGGAGAAGGTCGTCCTCCTCAAAGACCCTCCTCCATCCCCTCGCCTGCTCTCCCAAACTGGACGTAACCCTTACCCCAACCCTTACAAAAGCAGCTCCCAGGAGTCCCTCCCCTCCACCCGCCTCTTCTCTCACCCATCTCACCCGGAGCTTCGTTTGCTTGAACAAGTCGTGGCGGTACGATGAATCACTTTGTTAAAATGAGATGCCTGTTATGTGTGACATCACAATGACTTTTCTCTTTCTGTTTTTGTAGAAGCCTCGTTTAGCTCACGCCCTCTGTGACTACACCCCCCCTCACACCGCCCACCTCCACTTCCTGCGTGGTGACATCATCGACCTGCTTGACTGCTCGAGCCATTTGTCCTGGAGGGGGCGCTGCAGGGGTCGAGTAGGAATCTTTCCACCAGAGTACGTCCAGCCGCTGTACCACTGACACCATATCAGACCTCAGCACCATGGCTGTATCACGACTATTATCTGTGGTGACCCTCCTTCTTTACCCCATTTGTTTTTCTGATTTGACCTTTTTAGCCTGGTTGAAATCTTTTTTTCAGGGTGATGTGATCAAGTATGGCAGCAGCACAGTCTCAAAAGCAAGAACATGGAAATTTATACATTACATGTCAATCAAAAAAAAAAAATCATCTGAAAAATGATTTTAAAACATTTTCATGAGGGTTCAAAAAAGTTTTGTAGCTTAAATTTGCATTTTATACTCTTAGGAAAAGGTGTGGAAAACATAAAGCTCATCTTTCTCAGCATCAGATTGCACAACATAAAAAAGATTGACCTTCCTGATATTTAATGCTGCATTCCAGTTTACTAGGAAGTTCCGAGTGGGAAATTTCAGCTGGAATGCCCCACAAGGTCGGCATTACTTACTCGGAACTCGGGGATCCTCACCACCCCAAGTTGACAGTCAATGGATTTCGCCCAAGCAGCTTTTGAAGCATTGAGCACAGAATGTATAAAGACTCCATGTTCTGCTTTTCCGAGTGATACATTTTTACATCTCTCCTCCGTCTGAAAGAACACTTCTATGCACAAGTCAACTCTGCAGCATCAGGACGTCTCCCTCTGCTTCTTTACCAGTTACTGCCTGAAACAGCTAACCCCCATGGCCTACCTAAATAGATCTACCAGTAGCAAGCCCAGTGCGAGAGCAGAGAATGTGGAATGAATGCAGAGCCATTGACAACATGGCAGCACAAAGTTAGACTGCTAAAGCAATCAGAGCGGACTGGGTCCAAGTGGTGGCCTTAAAGGAGCAGAAGCTCCAACAGAAGGTTTCAGACAGATGTTTTCATTTACCGAGTAGGGGGACCAGGTGGATTGTGACCACATGCTTACTAAATACTGAGGCTCTTGTCTCATGCCGGCTGCCTGTGTTTGGATCCAACCTTTGCCTTCCCCTACTCCCTACCCCCTTTCCAAGTTTACTGGCTGTTTCTGCAATATTATTGAATGCCCAAAATATGTTAAAACAAATAAATAAATGGAAAATATGAACCTGAGGCAAAATATGGGCTCTTTAAGTTGAGATTGAGAACTTGATTGTCTCTAGCTAAAGGTGCAGAAAGCTAAAGGTGATCTTTCTCAGTATCAGATTGCAAAATATATTAATCTAAAGACTGACCTCATCGACCTGCTCGACTGTTCGAGCCATTTGTCCTGGAGGGGCAAATGTTGTATCTGTTATTAAAGATTTGAAGGGGAAGAATTTTTGTCCCAGACATATAGCCTACATAAAGCACTCCAGAGGGGTATATCTTAAAGGTGCAGTGTGTAAAAATTGGCATTTTAGTGACATCTAGTGTTCAGATTTTGGAATGAGCCCATCCGTGTCTAAAACATCAAATCACTGAGCGGCGAGAGCTGGTGAAGACCAAAAAGCATCGTAAACAGGGCATCATTTACAACATTTGGAAGGGGAGGGTTTTTTCATTCATATTTTTAACTTTGATGAATTATAGGTCAGTTTAGGTGATGATTATAGGTTTTGTAAACTTCTGTAAACTCCTATTCAAAAATCATGTTTCACTCTTCTTGTCCCCAAAAACCACCAGGAGACAACATCGCAGATTGTTATGTCAGACTCCACAGAGGGGAGACCTGCGGTACATTGATATAAAAAGCTTTTTCTAACTTAAAAAAAAACACAAAAAAGAAAGCCAAAGTTTTATGAGGACGATTGTACACCAATTTCCATAGACTTTACATACAAATAGAAACATAATATCCTATATTCACCGTTTCTGTTCAGCAAAATGCTGCCAACTTCTACACACTACACCTTTTAAGAAATAGAGTAAAAATGTGTCACCTACCAGCACAAAAAAGTATAAGGAAAGATTAAAAAAATATTATAAAAGCAATTCTAAATCAGTGTGTTTAGTCAAATTACTGTGGCTTATTTAATATATGAAGACTTTGATGCTATAAAAAAATGAATGATATTCTGTAAAATGCATCAAAATCTTCTTGAAAGTATAAGGTCTTTGGATGTCTCGACGGATCTGTATGCATTTGACTAAATTCAGTGATGTCAAATGTGTCTGTCAACTCATTCAAATGCCCAGAACATCCAGAAGTTCAATTACATAGAGGCTTATTCACCTGATATTCAAAGCCTCGTCCCTTTTCGCTGTTTACCACATATTAATGTCGATTTTGTGTCTCCAGAGCTTTCTGCTGTACAAAAGAGCTTTGGTCATATGCATTGGTCAGGCTGAGTTATTACAAATGGAAGCAATAGAGTAATAATCCATGAACCTTGCTTTTCATTTTTACTGTTATTCCCTGCCTCCATAAACAGCTTGTATTCATATTGAGTAAAGGTAAAGTTGTATGTTTGTTTGTTTTCTTTAATGTTTTCTGTGTGCTCCTTTATTCTCTTTGTAAAATGTAAGTAAACTGTACAGATGCTTAATAAAGAGTTATATTATCCAGTTTCAAAACATGTTGCATAGATTTAATTGTGGGCAAAAACACCTCGACTCAGATGCACGTATTTTAGATTTATTTGAGTTCACACGAAACAGAAGTCAGTTATCATCAACAGATATTCAAAAGGATATATATTTTACACAAGACACCAAACTTACACTTATTTTTTCTCACTAAACAATAAAATATTACTTTAAGCTCTGTAAGCTTTTAATGCCCTTCTATTCACAAGTCATACACATTCTCTGGCTGCCACAAAGTTCAATTTCATGGTCATTTCTACAGAATAACCATTAAGCTTCAAATACAAAAGCAAAAAAAAAAAAGGATAGTCAAAGGCAAGGCCTTTGGTAGAGCATTGATGGAAAGGAAATGATCATAAGAAGCATGACTGAAGAAATGTTTGATAAATGTGCACAAAGATTAATTTTTTCAAAGTTTGAAGATTATATTTATGTGTTTAAGTGTTTGGCCATTTCACCCTGACTTCACCAAGATTATATTTTGTTAGCTGCCTTATGAAATGACTATAGAGGTGGCAAAAATCACCACTGGCGAGCATTGATTCTGATGTTTATATCCTAAAACAGGAGCATCCACTATTGCCATGCACTTATTGACACAGACTCACATTTTTCTGTCTGCCCATATTCTTTTTCTACTCATTTATGAATATCTTTCACAGCTCAGCTTGAACCATTAGTACCTGGGACTTTGCTGGTTTTACTGTACAACTTTGATAGCACCTCCTCAACAAACGTGGACCAAATAAAGAACACTGGAGGACAAACAGGTAAAGGTGCGCCTGGTTCTCTAATGAGCTGAGATGAATTTTGCTCCAGAGCTTTTGGTAATCAGAGTGATGATGTGCTATTTATAGGGCATGGATCCCTGATAGACCAGAGTTTGTGTCATGAAGCCCCATGTGCAGAAGTATTTTCTTCAACTCAACAACCTGTAGTTGTGTTTCCACATCATTTCCTGCTCTCTCTCACTAATTTCTGTCCACTGTCCAATCAGTAAATGCATGAAAACCTCAAAGAAAGTAACAAATTTTCGGAAAATAGCTTTGTATCTGTAAAAATGGGAGCATTCTGTGATTGTGTGAAGTCTTGTCATGCAAAGTTGACCAACTAAGACAGTTTTTATATTCTTCCATTTTGGTATTTTGGGGTCTTTTTCTAGCCTGAATTGAACAGTGAAGAGTGAAACCCCGTCCACACGCACACTAAAACGTAATAGACAGCGTTGTTTCAACAAAAGAGTCCGTCCACATCAAAAACACTGTAGTATATATGCCAGGCCTATAAGTGGCATCATAACCCTGCTGCAAAAATAAACCAAAACCAGAGTAGAAGACATGGAGCATGCACATGCCAGAGCTGAGGAAAGAGAGAGTAGCACATTGAGGGGTCAGAGCATGAGATGGTCAATATGGGTCATGCAGCACCCGGATAATTCCAAACAAAGCTGGGCAAGTCATTTAAAAGCACTGCTTAGCTGTGATTTCTGGTAATTACTCATTCACAACTTACAATATTTCAGTTTTTTACATTCATGTCTTGATAAACACAAATTCAACGTTACCCATATTCTATGTTTAAGTGTTGGAACATTATTGTGCCAATGCTTTTACAATTGATGAATTACTTCCATATATTCAATAAAAATTAAGTAATAAAACAATAGCTTACCTGATTTCTTTCTGTTTTAACCAGACTAAATATGTAGGTCTAATGCAAAAGAGTAGTCAGCGACTACTTGACCTTCAATAAATGCCGGAAACATACAGTATTTTTCCCATAGGAATCCTTTTGCCTCAGTTGCATTGGTTTGCACAACTGAGGGCTCCCATGATCTGCCATTGCTGTCAAATAATTGGCCCACTGGCATCTACAGAGATGATGTAACTCTCTCTTTCCACAGCTCTGGCTCATTCATCATGAGAAATGGTAACAAACGTGCATATGTTGTTCTTCATGTCCTCAGAGGATTTTACTATGTTCCAAAATTGTGCATTTTCAGGCACAAAAACACTATCAGTGTGGACAAAACGCCTTTATGATTACGACTGAATTTGTCTCTGTGTGGAAAGCAGATTAGTTGTGGAAGTGGGTGAGAGAGAGTAGGGGAGGGCACTTGGAAAATGGGCCACAGGCAGAAATCTAACCCAGGCCGACTGAAGCATATTTGTGACCTGCCTGGTTGCTTACCACTCTGCCAAAACCAGCAGTCCATTAGCTTCTTCATTTTTATGTGAAAGAAAATACTTTGCAAATACCCCTGTGCTCTCATTTTTAACAAATGATAGGACAACCATCTTGATAGGTTTTAGGAAACTGTGAATTAACTCTTGAAGTCAGGAATGAATGGAACTAAAATTTGGAAGCAAGAAATGACCAGCTAGAGACAAAGAGAGGCATTCAGTCTACCAGTAATTCAATTCTTTTGTGTTACACTGTTAAATCCAGTTAGGAGAAACAAATTCATTTCAAATGCTCAACTAAAAAGCACAACTTTTTACTGAACAGTGAAAGCAGCAACGTGACTGTATGCTTCTAGCTGAATAAAAAGACTTCTTGATGTGAAATGACGGGGCATTATCTATCATTATGTGTAATTTGATAGAAATGTGGGGGGATTTTTTTTTGCTTTCAAAGACAGTTGAGGTTTGTGCAGCCCTTTTTGTGGAGGTATGTGCTCTGACTCTTTATGCTTTGTGCTACATCAGCAGCTTCATGATTACTTTTAAACCCTGTACACAGTGTTGATTTTAAAAGAGTTGTATAAAATGAGTAGCAAAATCACAGCTTGTTTCCACTCCGTCACGTCTAAGAAGAAATCAGAGGCTGTTTGGCAGGCAGACGGAGCTTCAGCTTCATGTTTGAGAGCTTGGCAGGAGTTCAGTGGGAGGGTGAGGCAGGATGTTGAGTCGTATCCTCGACTCAGGCGAAGTATGCATACAGAAAAATGTTAATGCTGACCAGCAGGAGAGCGTTCACACAGCAGAACCTCGACCAAAACACGCTCTCTCTGATGCTGAGCACTCTGGGAGTTGGGGTCTCCTCTGATCGTCGAGCAGCTGAGATACAAAGTCCTGCACCGTGACCACATGTCACCCGCCGCGCTGGCTCTGAGCCTAAACCACACACACACACACACACAGCAGAAAGCAGACACAGGAAGTTACTCAAGCTTTATCCACAGAGATGACTGTAAATCACATGATGTTTGGTTTTATTCCAAGCGGCCTGACTGTTCACACTCTTACTCTGAGAGCTACGGTGGCTGACAGAGGACACTTTCTGTAGAGGGATCTCTCTCTGTGGTTCTTCGGTTATTGTCCACCAGGTCAAATTGCAAAGCTGAGAGGGGAGGAAATGGACACGTGACCAAGTTAAATCTCATAAAAACAAGTCACTTAATCCTGAGAAACAAGAGTACAAATTCCATCATACCAAATCCTGGAAGCTTTATAACCTCCAAACAAAAGCCTAACATGTTTGATTTTCTTGTTCCTCTCTCTGATTCACAAATGTTTTATGTTTTGCCTCTATGATTGAACTAGAAAAATACAAAACCCTTTATCCACTTTCTAATAAAGTTATCCATCTTGGAATAGCAGGGGGGCTGAAGCCTGTCTGAAGTGGCGTTGGGCAAGAGGCAGGACTCACCCTGGACCGGTCACCAAGCAATCACCTATGGGCAATTTAAAGCCACTAATACTACCAATGAGGATGTTTTTGGTGAACCAGTGAAGAGAAAATGCAAACTCCACCTAGGAAGGCCTGCTACAAGGGTCTTGAGCCAGCAACCCTTTTGCTGTGGGGCAGCAGTACTACCTGTTGCACCACCATGCAGCCAAAAAACAAAAACAAAACAGAAATAAAAGCCCCATTCGTGCTGTTGATTCAAGCTGTCAAATTCCCGTGTCACTTTGCCTCCACTCGGAACTTCCAGAGACGGATCTGGAGGAACGAGTTGACCCCCCATTACGTCCGCCTCCGGACGATATATCAGAGGTGTAATACCAAAGAGATGGAAACATGGTGGCAGGCAGGAGTGCAGTGAGTTAGTATAGAGATCATTCTTTACCATATTGCGTTATTAACTAACACAGATATTACAGCCTGGAGAAATAATTGTAAATGTCAAGAAGTGTAAATATAACATACTTTTGGTGCAGCATCTTTCAATAAAAGTGCCATGAAAGGGGTTAAGGATGATGCTAGCTTTTTTGTAAAAAGCACAGGCTGTTTCCACAATCAATCTACACACAAACAACTGCTGCAACAACGAGACGTTAATTACAAAAAGATGTGATATTTGTGTCAATATTTGAGGCTGCATCCTCCACCGGCTTTTGCCTCTGATAGTAAATCTGACGGCCAAATCAGGGGTTAAGTTCACTCCCAATTTTATCTCTGTAGCATTCGCAGAGAAGGTAAAATGTCACAGTGATGGAGAATAGATTGGTGTTGGTCTCTGATTGAGCTTTAATCATGACAAAAGGTCTTTTTATTTTTAAAATGGCTTTTGTTATGTTGGTATGGCATTTATTTATTTAATGGTTTGATGGTTATGAGACTATCAATGCTTCATAAAGATGTTTTTTTTTTCTCCAGAGTGAGGTTAACCAAATTTTTCAACAAACAATCCAACAATATGCCTTTAAGTCTTCTGAGGAGTTATGCATATTTGTTTATGGGTTTATTTTAATGCAAAGCTTCTCCTTAATATAACTTTAATATGACATGTTCTGCATTAGATTAGATCAAAATATATATTAGGTAAGATTAGATTATATAGAATTTTATAAATCCCTTAGAAAGACCACCTCAGAGAAATAAAGATTCCAGCAGCATAGAAAGGACACAGGTATTAGAAAAGTATTAAAAAATCAAGTCAGGTTCTGTTGTCACTGAATATATGGCTGAACAAATATAAGGAGATAAAACAGATGGGCTCCGTGTTCAGAACCATGACAGAGCGTTTCGTCAGCTGCTGTTTGCACTGTGAGTTCACACACAGGCCACAGGTTTGCCAGACAAGACAAATGGGTCAGCGGCTATAATGGGACTTGAAATATGTAGCGTTAAGTGTATACATCTTTCTGTGCATTGAACAGCAGTCTGACCGTACGGACAGGAAGTGCTTTGTGCTGCTGATCTTATGGATTATTCAGGAATACCTCTGCGTCAGTGATAGCAGAGCCTTTAGTGTGAACGTAATACCTCTAAAACTCTGTTTAGGAATTTTCTTTTAACAAACGTCCGCTCTGAGTTATGATGACATGCTGTGATCCTGGAGGGCACAGGCCAAAAGGTCAGGGTCTCCAGGCTTCTTGTTGCTTCTGAACACAAGAGCTCAAGAAAGGCTTGAAGGATCTCTTCTGAATTTGGCATAAAGGTTTGCTCTGACTGACGAAGAGATTTGATTTTGGAAGTATAAGGTCAAAGTTAATGTGATCATCCCTCTCTTATGTCGATATCCTGAGAAGGCCAAAAGCAGTTTTCTTTATATTGTCTGTTGTAAATCAAAGATGAATTGCTAAGATTTTGAAGGTATTATCACAAAGTTAAGGGTCACTGGACCTCAGTTTCAGATCTCACTTGTTAGCGTAGCATCAAAGGCTACATTCACACTGCAGCCCTTAATGCTCAGTTGCAATTTATTGCACAAATCCGATTTTTTTCTTTGGCTGTTTATTTACACCTGTAAATGTGGCCTGACTGCAAACTGGGATGTGAACAGCTCACGCTTCAGAAGTGACACGCTCAGTTTAACATTAAAGACATCACGCACAGCATGGTGGGATGAGGGGCAACAAACACAGAGAGACCAAAACTGTGCTTCACAATGCTGGAGAAGTTTGTTCCCATAACGCAGAACCTGATGTTACAGAAGCTCACCTTGAGTGAGCTCTTATTAAAGTAATGATGGCTATATTTTATTTCTTATGAACCTAATCATGGACGCTCTCTCCTGCCGATGAAAAACTGCTGCTGGAAAGCCAAACATCTCAAAGCCATAGGGCTGAACAGGTGAACAAAGAGGCAAAAACTTAGTTTTTTCATCTGTTCTGATGTTTCTTAGTTTGTTTGAGAGCAGATCAGACAGGAGCAGACTGCTCACTGACTGACGCTGTCTCGTAGAAACATACAGGGAGCGCTCAAATGCGCACGGATAAGATGAACAGCAGTGGATCATCATCTGCGTCCTGTAAACTGTTATTTTAGCCTGATAAATCCATTTAAAAAAGTTGGTGCAGTGTGAATTAACTAAGTTTATCAGATATTGTTATGGTCTCCTTACCACTGAAATACCTGGCTCGGATTTGACCACAAAGGAAGACCAAACGTATTAAAGGACGCCACACAAAAGACAAGGTTGATTGTTATTTATTGTTATTTTAAAGTAAAAAGTTTAAAAGAGGAATGAACTAATTAACCAAAAGGGGCCGGAGTGAACAAAACAGGAGAAAATGAGCAGGCCAACCCATAAGGGGCTGTCGCACCTCTCACCTCTCCCTAAACTGCCTGACCAGAAACTAACCAAACCAAAGAATCATCAAAACCGAGAAAACTGGACCACAGACAATCTCCAACCCAAATTAAAACAACAAAACCCAACAACCTAATGCTGCTGAGGAAATAGAGCAAAAAGGAGAAACAAAACTACCTGTTAAACCAGGAAAACAGAAAACAAAGGAGGAGTGCTTGGAAGCCTGCTCCTCAGGTCTGTGTGTGTGCCCCAAAATCCAACATGACTCCTCTCTCAGCTCCTCTAAATACCCTCCCTCTCCCTGAGCACAGATTGCTCTCAGGTGTGCACCAGAGGAAGGGAAGGAGGAGGACCAAGGAGAGGGAGAGAGAGAGGAGCAAGAAAGGAGGAGAACCAGGGAGACACAGAAGAAGCAGGGCCGCACATAACAGATATCATAATACAAACGTATGATTCACTCACGTTTATCGTTTATTGTGTGTGTAATGGAGATGCCAGTCGATTGCCCCTGTGCTCTCTCACTTTCTCTTATCACTCCTCCCTTTATGCTTTGTTTAACGCTTGTAGATGAAAAATCAACTAAAACTCGTTATTTTAGGAAAAAATGCATACAATTTTAAATAATCATATATTTATATATATTAAACTCTGATTATGTTCTGTCCATGAAGTGACTTTGAAAATCTTGGCACGAGGTAAACTGTTGTTCCAATGACATCAAAGTCGCATTGAATGCGTTCTTTAAACATTGCACAAATGCATTTTCTGTTTCAGAGATGGTTTTGAAGTCCAGATTTTAAAGTTTGTGCACCATGAATTTAACCTGACATGCCAGATGGACAGTTCCATAATGGAGATATTTCACTTATCTATCTGGGAAGGAGCCGTGCAAAAATATTTTCAGGGGCAGAACCTTCAAAAACAACTTTAATCTCAGGTAGCTTGCTGCCTGGGAGGGCTTCCTTGAATGTTGTGTTTACAAACAGTAACAAAAATCCTGCAGACCCTAGCTTTAAAAATTAAAAATCAAAGTATATGGTTTCTCAGCCTTGTGTTCATGCCTTGCTTGTAAACACAATCTAAAGATCACTTTTGAGAGTATGGGGGTACGAGGGGGAGGATGGCACAGTCGCACAGGGCTGAGCAGTTAATAGGGTGTTGCTGAACTAGAGAGGAAGGCCGAGAAATGGGCCTACAGATTTGTCATGGATGGGGAGTAAGCCAGCTGTTTAGCACATTTTGAACACACAGCCTTGTTTTTTTTTTGTTTGCCAGTGTGCTTCCAAAAAAGTGGCTTTGCCTGTCCTCCATTTTCCTAAGGTGTACCTCCTGTTGTTGAACTCAAGACAGCAATGGATAGTTGGGTTGTGCTGGGAGTGTCCTCTGTTAGAGTCCAGTGTTGGTTCACTGCTACACTTGTACTAATGTGCTGCAGAACTGTATGTTTTCTATTCAAATTTTTATCTACAGTTTGATTTTTGATATTAGAATATAGAGTATAAGGTGACAGACCTGTGACTCACAGTGTTAGCTGTAGTTGAATGATGATACCTCCTCCTTTACCTCAGGTTCATTTCAGGATCAAATTTGAGGTGTTAATAAAACAAAATACTTGTGTGATCTTGCACTTACCTATTTATTTTGTTACTTACTGCACACATGTACAAACCTGCTCGTGGCTGGGTGGTGGTGTGAGCAAAGACACTGAAATAACAACGATAGCAGTGAGTCCACACAGCATGATGGCAAAATGGAGGTAGTGGACGCTGCGCAACACAGCAGGCGCCGAGTCTATGACGCCACATCTGGGGGGCGGGAAGGCAAACTCTAGGACCATCCGACACACGCCGACCACCAGGCCCACCATCAAGCCCCAGAACGCTCCCTGAATGAAGACATAAAGAGATAACAGGTTATATGACATGCCTGTCTTGGATCTTTACCCCAAACTTCCTGCTGCTGAAAGAGTCAGTGTGATTCCTGAAACAGGTCACAGTTGGGTGTGTTTGTCTCACAGCACTCTCACTTTCCCACCACGATAATCTGTCATTGTCGTGTCATTTCTCACTTAGGTTCACACACGTGCTGCAGGGACACAAATAACTCTTTGCTTTCTTTTCAATCAACCTTCAGTGAAGAATGTGATCTGAGCAGTTTGACTAAATCCTTATAAAAATAATGAGATTGTCAAGACAGGCAGAGTAAACAGTTTGAACCTGCTTCATCTACTTTGGTTATTTTTTCATTCGCAAGTTAAACATGACTGTTGAATCAAGAAAACTGATACTGATCCACTGGTTTCTGGTTTGACTTTTAATCAGTCTTTAAGTGTCTGCACTGGCTTCCTGTATCTGTTACACCTGAGTTTAAGGTTCTTTTATTGGTATTTAAATCCCTTAATGATACTGCTCCTTCTTATTTATCCAATTTGATTTTACCTTATGAATCCAGTAGAGCCCTCAGGTCTTCAGGTAGTGGTCTTATAATGGTACCCAGAGTTAGAACTAAAACATACTATGAAACATGATTTCAGTATTATGGCCCTCGTCTGACGAACAGCCAACCTGAAGACCTGAGAGCAGCAACTACTGTTGATATTTTTAAAAGCAAACTCAAGACCTACCTTTTTAGTCTTGCTTTTAGCTAACTTTATTTGTTATTATTATTTAATCATATTTATTTTAACCAGGGGCGTAGAACTGGGTGGGATAGGGACACGTCACTATCAATATTATGCCACTACCACATGGTCCCTGACACAAAACACAAGCATAGTATATAATGTTAAAACTGAAAAAGCTTATATTTAACACCAACGAGATGCACATTTTGATGATTTTATTTGTTATCCATATATTATTTGTGTATTTAAAGGCAGCAACTGTTTAAATAAAAATAAAAGTTTGTGGGGAAAAAATACAATATAACATTGGATTAAAAACAAAACAACTTTATTATTATTTTGTTGGGGAAGACACTTATCAGTAGTCCTTTTTCATTTTGGTTATATATTTATCAGACTATGACCAACATCAAAATTTCTGATTGATTCCAAATTGTCCCACTGTTCATATGTCATGCATCAATATATTTCTGTCAAGGAACAGAGAGTAGAGATTTAGGAGGAGAGGTTGGAGGTGAATTATATACCAGTAGAATATATATTTTTTTTGAATGAGATAGTTTGCTTGCTTGTTTGGTTAGCTCTACATGACATTGAAAAACAGTCATAAATGCAAAACACATCAACTTTCAAAGGTGCCATCGTGGTGTACTTTTATGTCCCTACCAATGTCAAAATCAAACCTACGCCCTTGATTTAACCCTCTTGATATGTTTTATTTTTCACTTTCGGTTCAGATTTGATGGTAAGAATTTTAACCTCTCTTGATCTATTTTCTTTCAATTATCCTATTTATGTAGATTTTATTATGCATTTGGTGTTTGGCTCTCCCATGTTACCAAACCATTATTGAAAATGTTGTCTTATTTATTTATTTTCCTATGGGGTATTTTTTTATATATACATATAATTTCTCATCGTGATTTTTTATTGTCATTTTAGTAGGCCTACTTGATCTTGTTTCCTCATTTTTAAACCAAGAAAGCATTTCCACAGCCCTCTAATTCTGTTTTCTGTCAGAATCTCTACTTAATGTCTTTTTTGTGAGTGTAAGTAAGTGTGTGTTGTATGTTATATGCAAGAGTGGGTGGGATTTTTCCATTATTTTATTGTATCAAATTTTCTACTTTTTTAATATATTTTATTTTGTTTTATTTATTTTCTTTTTATTTAAAGCCCTTTGTACTATACGACTTTGTATGAAAAGTGCTATACAAATAAAGTTTTATTGATTGATGATCTAAAAAGGTTTTAAAAATGTGCATTTTTCTGTGGAAAAATCCTGAAATGTAAACATCAGGGTTAACCCAGAGTGTGACAGAGACATAAACATCATAAATACAGTCTGAGCTTGATGTAATGACACTAATTGAGGGTTAATATGAGTTTTATGGATCAGATTTGCAGCTGTGCTTCAAAGACACGTCATCGTCTCATCAAATAGTTTTGTGTTGTTCGCTCTCTGCAGAGTCAGACTCCCAGCATGTGACACATCCCGCGCACCAACGCGTGCCCTTTGACCATATGAGTCAACATTCAGTTTCTCACAGTCATATTCTCGCAACTGTTACATGAACAAAGAAAAACGCTCACACCTTTTATGTAACTGTGCTGTTAAACTTTAAGTTTTTATGTGTTTACAAGGAAATGGTAACGAACGACTGTGACATTTAACAGCTCCTCCAGTGAGGATCGTTTTGGTCTTCTGCTGGTCTAGACAGTGGGGCATACAGGGTTTTAACAGGAAAAAGTTGAAACATTTTACTTTCAGGATACCTGGGGTAGAAGTTAACATTATTTCAAAGGTCTGCAAAATTATTATTTTTTAACTTTTAAGTATGTATAGTCACTCGTTTTGAATGTGATGCCTGCATCATCTTTCCTTTTAACAACTCTAAGTAAGCATTTGAGAATGAAGGACACTAATTGTTGAAGTTTTGTAGGTGGAATCTTGCCATCCAAGTGACGTCTTTGTCAGGGACATCAATGCTTATTTCAGCAGAACAAAGCCACATTCTGCATGTGTTACAATAGTCTGGCTTTGTAGTAAAACAGTCCAGGTACTAGACTGGTCTGCCTACTGTCACTGTGTAAAAAATGTGTGGTGTGTTATGAACAAAGCACCTCCACCTAAATGTGTGGAGTGAAAATTATAGCAAAATATGACAACAGAGACCGCAGACTGTTGAGCAACTGGAGTAATGTATCCTGCAAAACTGGCAGAGAATTCAATCTACAAGGCTTCAAGAATAAATGTCCTTAGTTCCCAAACCCTTACTGAGTGTTGTTGAGAGGACAGGTCATGTAACACGGCGGTGAAAATACTCCTGTCCCAGCTTTTTTTTGTGTTTTAAATTAAAATCTAAAATAAGAGAATATTTTACTTGGCGTACTAAAACTGAGATAATGTGTCAGCTTGAGCATTACATACAGTATATGGCCTTTGTTGCATATTAAACTGGATGATTAGCAATTTCCATTGCATTCTGTTCATATTTATGTTTTATACCATGTCACATCTTCATTGGAACTGGGGTTTATATTCAATGGCTATACAGAATCCACCTAAGGCCCTGTTTACACAGAAACACTCTCACCTGAAACACAAAGGTTCTTCCTTTGTGCTTACTAAAGCAATCCGCGTTCACATGGAAATGCCAGAAAAACTGAAAATGCTGTAGTGTGCATGCCAGTCCATTAGATGGTGATGCAGAGAAACAGTGCTGTTACAACACATATACAAAGAAGCCGAACTTTTCACAAACAACGATGGCAAGTGAATGCACAAACACACAGGAGTTTCTTGTCTGGACAACAAATCTGTCTGGATAGTTTTGCCTGGATAACAAGCCGAGCACGGTAAGTAGCACACGTTACTCAGTAGGCCGCCGAGCTGTTGTTATTCGTGGTACGTATGCACAGCCTTTGTACGAAAGAGTACTGAGCATGCGGTGACGTCAACGTTTCACCCTGAAATGCTGAATCTCGTTTACATGAAGCCAGGCGGTGATGTCTTTTTAAAACTTTCCACCTAGGACCCAGGTTTCAAAGTTTGTGGATTCAGGCACTCCAGGCACCGCTCCCATGTAAATGGGGGGCAGAAACACAATGAAAACCCTTTGGATTCAGCTGAATCCAGCCTTGTGTAAACAGGGCCTAAATGTGTCTTTTCTTTTGAGCAGCCAATCAGCACAGAGATCTTTATCATAGCCTCCCTGTCCCCTCAGATCTGAGTGTTTCCAAAGGGGTGGGAAAAAGAGCTGCATCTGATCCTCTAAAGAGATTTATTTTTTCATCTTACATCAAAGCATTGCTTCATAGACACCTAAGACATGATGTAAAGGGTCAAACAAATACAGCAGCACATCAACACATGGTCTCAGTTTCAGTATGCCAAGTAAACTAATATCACTTCGCCTCATATGAAGACAAATGTATATTATATCATACATTATACTATAAATACTCCAATCGAATAAGCTAGAAATAATTCAACATGGGGCATGGTGGTGTTGAATGACAGGTAGACATGCTCAAAGTGTTTTCCCTCCTTAAATTTGCTGAACTGACTAAGAGTTTGGTCGAGATAACGTAAATGATCACTGGTGTCCACAGTACCTCCTAAGAGATGAGTCTCCATTCATGTTTCACACAGTCAATAGTCATCTCATACTAGAGATCTGAGCTGAAATGTGTGTCAGTTTGCTCTGAGAGTTTACACATAACTCACAGGAACAAGTCAGAAAAATTAAATAAGTGTCTGCAAAACACAACCTGAAAATTCACTTATTTGTAGAAGCTGCAGTACCTCAGATGTTTGAGCCTGAAGTAACTGGGTCAGCTAGATGACATGGCCTTCAGTTTGGCAGCTGGTAAAATCATTTATTGTAACTCAGATGTCGTGCAGATCATCATCTCTGTTGCACTACATTCGACAAAAAAACTTGTGTCGGCTCTTTTGCAGATAAAAAAAATGATAAACATACATCACAGTAAAGAGGAAGACCCTTTTCCTTCTCAAAAAACAGAGGAAATCTGCAGCATTTAACAACCAGACACCGTGTCCACAGGGTGCAGACACACCCAGGACTTGCCCTACTAAAGCAGAGCTTAAATGCGACTACCCAGCAGACCGGTCTTTACTTGTGGTAAAAAGATGTTTCAACACGTGTGTTAATGGCTTTAGGCGAATACACATTCTTACCACAGACATTTTATCTCCTTCATCTAATTCTGTTAATCTCTGTCTACAAATAATAACACTTTCCCCTGAAAGCATTGTGTTATCAGCCAGAAGCCATAACTCTCATTATTCCTGTGAAGGCGCACAATGTGACTACAAAGGAAATAATAAACAATACTCTTCATGAAATGTGTTGCTGACACACACAAATACTTCAGCACACACACACAGACTCCACGCTGAGCAGTGTGAGATGTTGGCAGCTGGATCCCATGTGAGGCTAATAAAACTGAGAGCAAGTACGGTGTGGGAGAGGGGACAAACTGTGCAGGGGACAGACTCAATCAACAGTGAATAGATTTTGTTTTCTTGACGCTAACTTTTGTTTGAAAAACCAGTTCTATTGTTCAAAATTAGTTTCTATTGTGTTCAAGGAATCAGAATGTCTTTCATTTTCTTTCCTTTCATTCTTGCTGTTGCAATTAATCCTGTAATTATAAGATAATTGTTGGGTTGTGTCAATAATAACAAAGCAACTAACAAATAACAGATCATATTATAAATCAGCAACAATAACACCAAATTTAAAGTTAGTTATTAGTCTGCTACTGCAGCAATCTCTTTAGACTTTTTTCTGTAATGTTTCTTTAAATTTTAAAAAATAAGTTTGATAAGGTGTTTTGTTTCAGAAAGTTTGAGAAAAAATTCACCATTTTCCAAGAAATATAAGCAGGGAATTCAGAAAAATTCTGTTTGAAACAACAAAAATGTTAAACATTATGAATATTTCCAGCAAAATTTTAGAAATTTTCAGGCGGTTTTCTTTTACAGCCTTTAAGTTATGCTCAACAGGTTCTACAAAATGTTAAAGGAAAATATCTTGAAAACGTTGGGCTTTTTTAAAAGACATTTCTGCAGAGTACATCCTCTGTTTTGTTTTTTTGTGTCTTATAATAGGCAAAAAAATACATGGAAAACATATTTTTCAACATTAAGAAACATATCAGAAAACATCAGACAAAGGATTCTGGTATGTTACAGGTAAATATGTCTACAACTTCGGCCAAAGTTAAAGTATGGAGTGAAAAATACGAGCAGCTGCAAGACTGAAAATACCTGAAAATCTTAACTTCTTAGGACTGAATCATCTGTGAGAGCAGTTAAATGTTTTACCTTCACCAGGAAGGACTATGTTTAAGGTACAGAAAGCATTTTAAATAGTTTTTCAGGGAATGTTGGTCATGACACAAGGAAGAAGTGACCAGACGATGTCTAAAATCCAAATCAAGAAAAAACAGCACAATTTAAAGGATTTGCTAACACTGTGAGAAAGGACAGGTTTCCACATTTTCAATTATAACTTAACAAATTCTAAACAGATTTTCAGTTCAGTTTTCAGGAGATGTTGGTCCTGGCACAAAGGCAGAACTGAATATATTTTGGTAGAGATTCATATACAGATGTAGATCCAGGAATTCTATCAATGATTTGTTAACTGTGCAAAATTGGGCAGTCCATTATTTCAAGGCGATAAATGACTTGATAATGTTGGAAATTACTTGGTAGAGGTTTTTGCTCTCAGAGAACCTTTAGGTGTCTTGTGTTTTAGTAGTCATAGAAACATATCCTAAAGTTTCTGATTACTTCCCAGGAAATTCTTAGAAGATTTAAGAGAACGAAAAAAATCTTGATTCTTGATTATGTCTGGAAAAAGGAAACATTGATGAAATTTCTGAAATACACACAAAGATATCCCTGATTTTTCAGGAAAAAAAAAACTAGGAAATTGTCAAAAGAAATTTCTAAACAATGAAATGTAATCCCATACACAGTGGGAAAAAGGCATAAGAAAATTCCTGAAGACAACAGGAAACATTGTGCAATACTTCACACAATTTTAAATATTTTTTTTTTAAAAATCCTGTAAAGTATCCAGATACCCAAAACACTGAGGTCGAAGCGTCGAAAGATTTCCTGGAAATTTCCCCCAAAATATCTCGAATTATACTTGTGCGGAATTTAAACAAAAAATTCACGAGAAATACTTCCATTTTCTTGAAATGTCTTTTCAAAAACAATGTGTTTTCAGAAAGAAAAAGAAAAATCTGGAATGTCTCCAAAAGTCACCAATCCCATCATTTACCACTTGCCACTTTTAGGAGTGTGCAATCAAAGTTGTTATTTTACTAGTGTTTGAAATACATTGTTTAGTGTGTCTTTGTGTTTAGATTTTTTTAATCTGTGTGGTCACTTACAGCTGGCTGTTAATTGTAATAGGTCGTGTGTATAGTGATGAAACTATAAATATTTATCTTTCTTTAAGGCAGTGAGCAGACAACACAGAATAAATTGATTATTAATGAGAAAATACAGGAAGTTGTGCCCCATATGGTAGAGGTTTATGTCTGTCACCTGTTCATTGGTCCTCTTCCAAAAGACAGCCAGGGTGAAGACAGCAGTGACGGGTGGAGCGAGGTAGCTCGTCACTGACTGGATGTAGACGTACAGCTGACCACTGTTAGCCGACTGCAGGATGGGGATCCAGACCACGCTCACCACTACCAAGATTACTGTCACGATCCTGTAAAGAAACCAAACATCTGTTCTACTTTCAGTGCCCACAAGCTTCCCCTTTCTTTACTGATCCTTGTTCAGAGAGTTAACCCTTCCCTTACTTTACCAGAGAGCTGTTAAAGGAGACATATCATGCTGATGCATGATTTAATACTTACATATAATATAATAAATTTGAAAACAAGACCTTACACCCCCTTAATTTTCAAAAAATTAAATATTGTATTTTTTCTGATATCCTAGAACGAGATTTGATGCCTCTGAAAATAGGTCATTGCGAGATGACCGCGAGATTTAGATCGTCGTGACGACACGAGGTACCTTTCTTTTTATCGGAGTAATCTGATAAAACACTTCCTCCTCTGTGATGTCTGTTAGCCACAAAACCGTCACCAAGGAACACATCCACCCAGCAGCAGTATATAGATCCCTAGCTCACACTCACTCATTACCAGCTCTGGCCTGTAGGGGGACTCAATACGCGGTCGCTGCTTTGAGCCTGCCGGAAAATACAGTAGAAGAAGAAGGACAGGCTGGCTCAGCCCTCTTGGCAGCTCTGACAGAACTGACCAATCAGAGCACAAAGAGCTGTGACATTGCGAGGTAACTGGAGGTCAGCCTGGAAACCGAGCGTTTCAACGAGAGCTTGATAATGGCCTAAAATGAGGATATTGAGAACGCTATTGTGGGGCAATGAAGGAACTAAATGACTTGTACTGAGGGCAGAAATGCTTTACAGGCACCCTAGTCTGGCACAGTGAAAAGGAGAAACAAGCATGATATGTCTCCTTTAAGTTCTGTTCATGGAGGAAAAACAGTCAAACCTGCCGACCAGCAGTAGCTCTCTCTCTGAGGCACTTGGTCGATGTTTCTTCCAGATGTCTATGGTGAAGAGTGTGGAGCTGCTGTTGAAGATGGAGGTGAGGGAGGACATCAGGGCGGCCATCATCACTGCTATCATGAGTCCTTTTAGGCCTGAAACACACACAGAGATGGCCACATTCAAACTCTGACACAACACAGAGAGTATTGTAAAAGCTTTATTGAACATACAGTATTCTCACCACTTGGCATGAGCTCAATGACCAGTTTGGGAAAGGCGATATTGGAGCACCCCACCTCTGCCCCACACACACGTACACACTCCTCTGGGTCCACACATCCCACTGAGTCTGAAATACGAAGACAGGGTCACACGAGTGGGAGTGGTAACAAAATATTCTACTCATACAGAATTCATGCGCCGTTGCTCCATTTTCTGCTATTGCTGATGCAGAAGGCTTGGACAAACGTCATTAGCCTGAATGAGACCACACAAAACTTTAGACTTGTACATCCTGGACATCTATACATATTCAGAGTGGTTAATTCTCTTTTTAATTTTGTTTTTGGTCAGGTTTAAATTAGAAATCATAGCTGGAACCAGAATCCTAATGTGAACAGTTTGATGCCCATGGCAAGGGTAACTTGCATGTCTGAGAAGGAAGGCACCATTACTGCTGAATGCCTAGCATTGTCTTTTTCAGGAATGTTCCTACATTGTCCATATTAAGCCACATTCTGCTGGTGTTACAACTTCATTGTAAAATACTGTAGGTACCAGACTGGCCCGCCTGTAGTCCAGATCTGCCTCCCTTTTAAAGCGTGCATTATGAAGCACAAAGAGGTCCAACATGAAGCAAGGATGGCAAAGAATTCCACCTAAAAGCCTCAAAAATTAGTGTCTTCAGTTCCCAAATGCTTATTGGGTGTTGAAAGAAAGAAAGCATGCCCTGGACCCAGCCTTTTTGGAGTTTTGCAGGTAGCAAATTGAAAATAATTGACTATTAACAAAAATAAAATAAAGTTCACCAGTCAGAACGCCTTGTCTCTGGAGTCTATTCCATTTAATATAGGCTGAAGGACTTTCAAATAATTGTATTCCATTTATATTTACGTTTTACAGAATGTCCCAGCTTCATTGGAATTGGGGTTTGTACATCAGCACTTCCCATAAATCCGAAAAAAAACCTTTCAGTTTTAATCATTGTGTGTTTGCCACTGAATTAGCCCATCCTACTCATAGGATAATGAGTCTGAATCATTATATGACGACAAACAAAACCTGATAAGGTTCTTTGGTCTGAGTAAACTTGTCTGACTGGGTTAGTTGTTGTGAAGACTCTGAGGCTGTGTCCAGGCTGGAGGGTGGAGTTTGTAGCCTCTCTTTCCTCACCACTACCGGACACTCCGCCTTCCAGTACCCGACACCAGAGCTTCCGTTGACGGATTCCTGGGTCAGACACTCACCGGCTGCTCAACTCTGGACTCACATGAACTTTTTGTGTCTTTGGGGGAACTTTTAATGAAAAACTAAGACAAGAAAAAACGGACGTAACACCAAGGGAATAGGAAGTTTGGACCTCCAGGCGCCACGTCGGTGAAATTAACAACGTTTTTCATTCTTCGCGGAGCTCATTAGAACCAGAAGTTGCCATTTTTGAACAGCTGTTGCGTTCAGGCACACAAAAGAGGGAGAAAAGTGACTCGTCAGCGCTGCTGTTTGCTTGAGTCACTCTGTTTCGACACAGTTTAAAAGACCATTTAAGGGTGAATTCTTTTTCTTAGGTGTGTGTTCCGCTTCAGTCTGACTCATTAGCCGACACGAACATCTCAGACAGCTGCCTGCCTCCATGTCTGCCTCTGCCGGGCCCCGGGGCCGAAGACTCTGAGCCGGGGCTGAGGTTGCCGGAGCTGCCCGGCCCCTGTCAGGTGAAAGGCGTGGCTTTGGGTGGAGGTGCTTTGTTCGAAAAGCACCTGAGCGTGTGTCAGCACCATGAGAGGAGAACTGGAGGGGAGTGAATGTTGAGGAGCTGGTTTTACGGTTTGTTTTTCTACGGAGAAAGTGTTTACGGCTGTCTACTCTCAGGTTAACCGAACACAGAATGGACCGTTATGAGAAGAGCCACCGTCTCGAAGTTTGACCGTTTGGACCGTTGGGAGAAAACTGGGTCGGTTTGGTTCCGGTTCTTAACTGTTTACTGACCCGAGGATAAAGTGGGGTTATGGCGTTGTCTCAGATTCAGTGTTTGGACGACCACCACGTCAACTGGCGTGTGAGTGAGAGCAAACCCGAGTTCTTCTACAGCGAGGACCAGCGGCTGGCCCTGGAGGCTCTCATCAGCAACGGCCGCGATGCGTTCAGGGACTACATCAGCGAGCGGGGCGTGCGGGAGTTTCTCTCTGAACCGGAGCTCGAGCGGATTCCACAGGTGGCTGAGCTTTACCGTCCAGGCCACGAACATCACCAGAAACCAGAGACGCCCCTGCCGGGTAGCACCACCCCGGGGCTTGGGAATATCACCCCGGGGTCTGTGGAGGACCCTGGGGATGGTGAGGTGTCGCTGCAATACTGGCCTGACCGGTCTGAGGCCTCAGTGGCGGAGCTGGACCTCGGCTGGCCCGACGCCATCTCATACAGAGGGGTCACGCGCGTGACCGTGTACACGCAGCCTCCAACCGAGGGGCACACGCACATCAAAGAGGTGGTGCGGAAGAGCATTGCATCAGCCCAGAAGGTAGGGACGAAGATGGAGATGATGATGATGATGATGTTGAATATGGTGGTTTTAGTTTGCTGTTGCGAATTCAACGTTTTCCATCCGGTTAAAAAGTTGTCCAACCAAAAGTTAGACCAGAGGTGGGAAACTGGTGGCCCAGGTGCCAAATGCGGCCCTCCACCTCAGTAAATCCAGTCATTTCCAGAAGTCAAAAAATTGGTAAACATCAGTAAATTAGTTCTATATAATCAAGGTTGTTATTTTACAAGTTTTTGTATGTTACTGAAGATCTTACTTTGCTGTGATAGTTTCTCTAAATCTCTGTCATGAAGCATTGAAACATTCCATCAAGTATTACTCCATACTTTATTTAGTAAATGGCAGCAGTTAAATATTAATGCTTTTAAATTCTGAAAAAAATAGAAAAGCACTCAAAGAGCACAGTCCTCACCCATATTGTGATTTTCACCATAAATATTAGTCCTACTTTTATTTCATCTAAATATTTAGATTCCTTGACCATGAAAACACCAATAGCAATTGGATTCATAGTGATATCTATTTTAGTTCAGTAGTTATTCACAAAAATCGTATTTTTCATCATGTTGGTTTTCTTCAGGATCTTGCTCCAAAGTTTTTGAAGATACAACAAATCAGATTGAACACTCCACATTCCATGGTATCTTGGCTACATTTTGGCACTTGTTGCAAATACACCTTTATTTGATCCCTCGCTATGATGAAAATTCCAGGGATATCTAAATTTTTCTTGTACTGGACCAGAGAATCCGGAATTTTGCCAGGATCCAGAACGGTCTTTGAGATCTTGTAGATACTGTTAGAAACTTGTCCTGTATTTTTTCCAAATGCCCTGACAACCTGGACATTTCCTGAAAATTTTATGGAAATCCGCCCATAACTCTTTGAATTATGTTGCTAACAGAGAAATATACAACCAAACAATAAAAACAAACAAATGCCGGCAATAACATAAACTCCTTGCAGCCCTTAGGCTGGGAAAAACAGTTTTATGTGGCCTTTTGGTAATTAAAGTTGCCCAACCCTGGCATAGACAAAAGGCTTTTGGTATTTCAAGACCTATTAATGGCTTTAATTATTCTTATTGATAATATTTCAACCAACGCTGGCTGAGGAACTACAACTCAGGCCTACGTTAGCAATATTTGGCAAGCAGTTTTTAGACACACTTGGACCAACATTGTCACTTTGTTGGTGATTTCGTTTTTTTTTTTCTCTCTAAATGATGTCTTTGTAAACATGATTTATTTGGTTGGATTGGCAGTATTTGGAAGAGTGGGTGAAACAAACTATGGACTGCTCCTCCCTGTTTTCTAAATGTTTACACTAAATGTTTACAACTAGGCATGTATAGATTATGAAAATCCTGGCTGACAGTGTTTTTGTTTAGATTATTTGTAGATGTTGTCCAAAAGTTGCCCTATCTCACTGAACCTTGAAAACATTCCTGGATCCACATACAGATCTGAATCACCACCAAAATAAAATTCACCTCTCCCTTGTGCCATGACAAACATTCCCTAAAATAGTCATCAAAGTCTGCGGAAGATTTTTTGAGTTATTAGTGGAAATGTGGGAAAAGTCCCTTATCCCATAATGTCAACAAATCCTTATTAAAAAACCCCGGATCCACCTCCGAATTCAGATCACAAACAAAATCATGTCATATCTTTCTTGTGCCATGACCAAAATTTTATTGAAATTTGATCAAATCCATTTATAACTTTCAAGTTGTACAGCATCAACAGCAGCCAAGATATAACAATTTAGTCGTCGCTTATCCCAGTTTTTTCCCTGATTAGCCTTTTTTGAATGCCATATTTCCCCTTGTTTGATCATTTTTTAACATGTCATTTCTTTCTGCCTGTTAGATTACCTCATTAGGCAGTTAGGGATACTAGATTTCATCATATAAACTGGTATAACAACACAAGACTACTGTTTATCCTGCATTCATTAGCCAATGGGTGATGTTTGTAAAAAGAGCTGATACAGGTTGGTGCCTGTTAAACTAAAGCTGCTGATTCACTGTGAATTTACAACTTTTTCGTACAACTTAGGAAGTGTTAAGGAATTTAGGAAAAGGCAAATAATTTAGAAAAACGCAATAAAAACCATAACTGCCAGGGGGGATAGGCTCCAGCCCCCTTAAATGACAGACTTAATGATGGATGGATAAAAGTAACTGCTAGTAATTCTCCCAACAATGTTTTAACTGCATGGGTTACATGGCAGTGCATGGGGTGAAACTGGCAAGGAACAAAGGTTTCACCTGATCTTAGTCAGTTTAAGTCACTTGTCAAAACATTGCTGAAAACATGACTTAATGTAATAAAGTTTCTGTCAAGCAGTGATCTCCACTGATTAAACATGAAGCCAATGATGAATTACCAGTACTTGTATTTCCTTGAATGTTCATTTGAAACATTGGAAGTTACTTGAAACTGAACGGGGAAGACTACTTTACAACAGGAATTAACATATTTACAGCCAGAATAAAAAAAAAAAGCTTTGGTTTAGGAGTTAATGAACTTAAAATTCTGATTTTTGGGGGTGAATTTCATCATACCGTTGCCTGTTTTGATTTTATCAAGGATTTTCAATTATGTACAAATATAAATATGATTAAACTGACCGCAGGCCAAGCAACAGGTGTTGCTATTGCTCAGATGGTCCCAAGTAGGCCTGTGCTCAAAATATCGATACGGCAAAATATCGTATCACACTCCTTTGGGATGCATGTATCGATACGGATTCTACAGAATCGATATGGCCTAAATATTTTGACAGTTGTTGTAAATATACTTTGGGTAATGTTAACAGTGGCACAGTTCAAGGTAGAAGACGAGCTACATAATGAAGCACATGTTCTTAATTTGAACTTGGGTCTACCATCTTTGATGATCTGAATTTATGTCTCTCAAGTTGTAGAACCACTTAAAACTCATCCTTGTTCTTTTTCTTCTTATAAGAAAAAACTAAACTTGTCAAGAATTTTGCTTAAAGCATAGTCAATGTTCACAATTAACGTGTATCGGGATGCGTATCGTATCGTGAAGTTGCTGGAAATACCCAGCCCTAGTCCCAAGTACCATGTAAACTTGGCCTTTTTGTCCGTTGAACGGTTGATCCGAAGTTTGGTTGAGAATGCGCTTACAATAGCTGCTTTTCCACCAAACAGTTCAGTTCAGCTTTGTACAGTATGCTTTTATAGGTGTTTCCACTATCAAATATAGGGTAAAATATCAAAATTTCAAAGATCAATTTGGTGCGCAGACAGGATTTCAGCATTTAAACAACAAAAACATAAAAGCAATCTTTAACCCTCATATATAACTAAAATGCTGAAATCACTCTGGTGTATGTGTACAATGAATGGTTTCTGTTCTAAAAGGTCCTTTTAAAAGACTCAAAATGTTTAATATTTGTATTTTGCTTTGTCTGCTGTATTTGATTGGAAGAGGGATCAGTATTTGTTGTTCCCAGAGCCTTCAAAATACTAAAAGCACCACTGTAAATGAGGTACAGTTCATCTCCAATATATCAAACAGGACAAATAACAAAAATATAAGAGTATTTCAAGGTAAAATAACGGAGCACTGTAATGCTATAATTTGCAGCAGCCCTGTCTTATATGATACTATAACATTCTGGTGTTTGTATCAAGTTTAATCCTGTGTTTTTAATGGATTTGATAATACTGTGCTGGGTTTATGTTTGGCTTTTATTCAAGTCTTTGGGCCTAAACACACTACATGTGTGAAAGCATCCATTATAACAACAGTAGAAAAGATCAGAGCCTTTAACACAACAGCATTTAATTAAAGACAGAAACAGATTCAACAACTGCCTCAACAGTAAGAGCTTTTCAAGCAAAGTCATCACAAAGCTCTGGGTTTAACGTTTTTTTCCTACCTGACGGATGAACTGAACATTCAGCTTCTTGGCTTTTTGTGTTCACGTCTGTTTTATGAAGCAATGGCGAGGCTTCTTTTTGTTCTTTTGTTACTTGAAATACAAAGCAAGGCATTCGACGCTGTGTTAATGGATCTATTTTAGGGGTGCATATTTCCTTGTTGAACTCATGTTTTCACCAATCACGTCTTACAGCTATGCACTTAAACACCACGACAAAGGCATATCAGCAGTTTTCTTATAGAGCTGTAGTTTGATTGTGTTTAATCCAGTGCCTCTCTTAAACACGTCAGTCCAAAGTTAAATCTTTTTATGCCTTATATCCCCATTTATGTCTGTGGTTTGCTCTGTTATAACCCCCCACCCTCATCCATCACACTTACTCATCCCTGCAGACATCAATGTTAAAATATAACAAGCCTAATCTTGACAAGACATTTAAGAAAAATGTTCTAGCGTGATCAAATGTACATGTTGTCAGCTCCATATACCCTCTGACATACTTAAATTCTAGCACATATGCCCTCAGAGTTTGGCCTAGATAAACAAATACTTAAATTAAATAGATTAAGTTCCCAGGCCAGAGTACTTTTTTATTACTTGGAGCCGAGGGCTCTTAAGGCAGTGATCCAGGCAATAACTTTTTTTCCAAACATTGTTTCCCTACAGAGCTTTCCTGAGCTCAAATTGCTCATGTTTTTTATTGTTTCACCTTGTTCTAAAAGTGAGGCTCCTTAAACCTCTTCTGGTTTTTGTATGACCATTTGCAGATTTCCACTGTACTGTTCATCAGGGTGTGCAATAATTAAATTAACTTGAATCTACAATAGGGCCACACAAATAAATGCATCTTTATAGATTAGCTTTTATAGCAAAGCTCTGACTTTATCACAGTTTCTAAGAAAAAATACTCTGTGCAAACAAGGGATGATACTCTGTCCATGCTCTCACACCATTTTCATGTGATCATGTAAATCTAAAACAATGAATAATTGTAAACTTAATGGTCAGACAGTTAGGTTTCTGCAGATGCTTTAAAAGTCCTCGTCTGAAAATAAAAATTCAAGATCTTGGAAACTATTTTTTGTACCTGTGAAAAAGTCTTAAACTTTACAGGGCAATTTAACTTAGACTCATTTGGATACCGTATCAGAACTAAACTGTGGAGTTAGCGTTATGTCATTATCTTCATGGGCAGTATGTGGACCAACTTGTTCTTTTGACAATTCATGGCATTCATGGTGTAAGCTCTCACAAACTTTGAGTGTGGAAAGGAGGAAAAGAAGATGAAAAAGCCATTCTAATGAGGCTATTCATGAAGACACACAGTACTGTTCAAAAGTTATTAGACATTGTATAAAAGCTGCTGGAAAGAAATAAAGCTTTCAAAACTACAGTTATTGATTATTTCTGTCAGTTAAATGCAGAGTAAGTAAACAGCAGAAAAATCTAAATCTGGTCCATATTTGGTGTGACCAGTCTGCCTTCAAACAGGCATAAATTTTTGCATAAAATCATGAATTTTGTAGGACTAAAGTCTAGCGAATGATTACCTAGGTTAACCAAATAGATGCTAATGATCATTGTTTTTATTTGTCTGTTGAACATTCATGAATTGAAATGTAGGAGGCTTAAAACTAAGTGAGGTCGATTCTGCTACCACACAGATTCTGTGGAAGACAGTTGCATGTTGCAGCTTGTACACCATGGCAAGACTGAGCAAAACAACAAGACACAAAGTAGTTATACCACGTCAACAAGGTCCCTCCCAGGCAGAGATTTTAAAGCAAACTGGGGTTTCAAGATGAGTGGTTCAAGAAACAGGATGGTGACGCAGTGGTCAGCCGAGGAACCTTGGTGCAGCAGATGAAAAACTCATTACACTTACTTCCCTATGAAATGGAAATATGTCCAGCAGTGCCATCAGCTCAGAGCTGGCAGAAATCAGTGGGACAAGTACACCCATCTATTGTTTGAAGAAGTCTAGCGGGAATCTGTTGTCTTGGAAAATTTGTTGCCATAAAGGCAAAGGACTTCCCTTTTGAAATCGCAACAGGAACAACCTACCTGCCAAGTTCCTGTGTGGGGAGAGGGTTTTAATGCTGTTTTGAAGTTAAGGGGTGGCCACACCAAGTATAGATTTGATTTAAATTTGTCTTCTGTTTGTTTACATTACATTTTTTACTGATAAATTCAATTATCACCATTGTTATTTGTGAAAGCATTTATACGTAATAGCATTTCTTACACCTTCCTAAAGCTTTTGCACAATACTGTACAGTTTTAACTTTGTGCATCAATAGATGTTCCAGGATGTCGGTGGCCACACTCTATGCATGGTGCACTGTTGGCACCATATAGTCAGATATAAAGTCACACTTTAGACTGCTTTTGCTTTGTGTCCTCCATGGTTTGTCCTAACCTGAAACACCAGACAGACAGCTCAAATCAGGTAGATCTGTCTCCACTGTAATGTTAGGATTTTCCCTTGGTTAAGTCAACGGCATTGATAAGAAAATCCCCTGGGCATAAAAGCAAATGATATTAGCACCTTACATAAGTTTGAACAGGTTCTCATCTGGAACCAGTTCTCGATTCCCATCTCTTTGCATAATTATGGTCTGGCAAGCATTGTGCTGTGTTTGTCTGGAGGCTAAAGACCAATATTAGTTTCACCTCTTTGTCATTTAATAACTGCAAATTAGCTTTAAACTATATTTTCACTATTAAGTAACCCAAAAGCTGATGTCACTCAGACATTTCCAATAATTAGGGCAGCCTAAAAGTTTGGTCTAGTGTTCCTGACCTTCTCCTCAGAGCACATCTTAGATTTTAGTCAACAGAAACTGTAGATGTTGATTCGAAAACAATGACATAATTTTTATACTGCAGTATTACGGTTCATATACACAATAAAAAAGCAACCGAACAATAAATAAATGTGACACCATGCCCTAATCAAAAGTGACGTGTGCAAGCGTCAGTGACTAATCTGAATAATTAAACTGAACCATATGTGAGTGCCCAAACTGCCCACAATGCGATGTATAGCCTTAAACTTTATCATGAACTTGTATAATTATGACATGTGGTGCTGACCTCTTGGCCAGGTCACCGCTGTAAATGAGATCCTGGTCTCAATGGGTTTTATCTGGTTAAATAAAGGTTAAAAATAAATAAATAAAATACAAGTAACACTGCAAATTTTTTGCCTGGATGCCCCGTTTCTATTTTCCTCTCATGTCCATGTGCTTTGACATTAGCAGAGCATTAATCTCTTTGAGATAACCCCTCATTGAAGCACTTCATGTCAGTGTCTCCACCCGTACAGTAAAAACACTTAATGTAATGCTAAAATGAGGAAACATGGGGCATGAATTTACATTTTTAATGAATGTGTTGTCAACAGCAGGCGAGCAATGCTGTGCGATGCAGTGCGACACCCACTGCTGGCATTTAGTTCTGCCATTGCAAAGCAAATAAATAAAATTAATAATTAATAAATAAAATTTAAGACATTTAACGATCAGTGGGAACCCTGACTATAAATCACAGCAAGAAAAGATGATGCAGTCTCTTTTTTTTCTTGATATCGTTCAGCCCTAACCTGTGGTTAACTCTTCTAACCTTGAGGTTTACCAACTAGCTTTCACCAGAGCTATTTTCCCCTCCGTTCGATCCACTTAGTCACCAATCTTTGAGGCCTCAACCATGCACTTTCTAAAAATTCAAACTGGGTCAAGTGAGGAGGCTGTGCGAAGAGGTGCCATGCTGTCACAGAAACTGCCCTGTTGTTGAACTCATATTGTCCAGCCGCTGTACACTCTATCACCTCTCTGCTAAACACTATAGCTCCAGCAGCCTCTTTAATAGGCGGCCATGCTCTGACAAATTCTTTCTTTTAAGGCTTTTGTTCACTTTACAGATATCACAATGGCGCAGCTTCCTTTGCAGATTTATTGGGTGTTGTGTTGTTTCAGCTCAAATCTAAACCCACCCTACCAAACCAGGAAAATAACAGTTTGTGGTTTCCTCTCTGTGCTGTTTTTTTTCTAGGTGATAGCCGTAGTGATGGATGTGTTTACAGATGTGGATATCTTTCGGGACCTGCTGGATGCTGGCTACAAGCGCAAAGTTCCTGTATACATTATTCTGGACCAGGCTGGGGTCCAGAGCTTTCTTTCCATGTGCGGCAGAGCTGATATGCACCGCGGACACCTGAAGGTACGCAGGAACAAACGCACAGATGATGTTTGGATAAGAAGGGGGGGGGGGGTGAGCTCGTTGGATAGATGGCTGCCTATGATAATCATGCAATAACAGAGGCGGGTTTAGATTACAAAGCTCCCGTGTCAGCGTTTGAAATTACACTTTTTAATGAAAGACACTGCAATAACACTATAAAAGGGTACTGACTGAGAGTGGTGCTCATGAGGACGTAGGTGTGACATGTTATTGCCTGCAGGGCTTGGCAAACCACATGCTCCAGTTAGTTTTTTTTCACCGAAGGCTGAATTTGTTCTTGATCTTTTTTAAACTGGTCCAGGCACTAACAGAAAACACTTTCATGAAGCAGGGACTCCTCTAGATATTTCATACCAGAGGCCTAAAAGAGACACCAAGCACATTCTCCTCTGTGCTGCAGGCAATTAGCTAAACCACGCACGCACACGCTTTGCTCACTCGCATGATCTTCCTTCAACTCCCCTTCCCTCTCCCTCAAAGCATTACCAGCCAGACACTCACTTTCCTTCACCATTTCTCTTCTCTGCCATCTCTGCCCCCATTAATGAGCTTTTACGACTTCCTTGCTTCGCGTCTCCAGTGAGATTTCACACAGAACGTTTGCTCGCGAGGTAACGCTCGGTGGAACCACACCCGTATCACAGGGCCAAAGACAAACACAGCAGGGTGTGTCGGACAAGCATGCACATACATCGATTCAATCCCTGCTCCAACCTGTAAAGTCAGGAGGTTATGGCAGTATTAAAAGGAGAGCAGCTCTTTCTTTTCTGCCTCACTGTTCTCCTGACGCCTTTATTTTCTCCTTTGTTCACCCAAATCCGTCCTCCCACATACAGTTAATCCTCAAGGGCCTTCCTGTGCATCACAATAACCCTGTAAACATGTTTTTGTGCAGAATCTGCGTGTGCGCTGCTGTGGAGGTGTGGAGTTCTTCACAAGGTCAGCGCAGAAGGTTCGGGGTTCACTGAGCCAGAAGTTCCTCCTGGTTGACGGAGACAGAGCCATCTCAGGCTCATACAGGTGAGTAGCGTGCTGTACACTTAGTTTTGAATATGAAAGAAAACAGTGCAGAATTTTGTGTATTGTAGCTTTAGAAAAGGAGGTCATGTTGTCTTGTCATTTGTTTGCAGAACAAACACATTTACAGCAGGGGTGCCTCAAGCTTAGGCTGTGGTGCTTCAGTTCTCCAAGCAGGCAGCAGGTTCAAGTTTGGCTTGAGACTTTGTTTCCTACTTATGATTCTCTGCGCTTTCTTACAGCATCCAACCCTAATAAAGCAAAAAAGCCCAAAAGATGAATATAAAAAATTAAAACAAACTTTGGTAGCTGTGTTTTCAGAAGACTAGGAGATAGGGCTAAAGCAAACCATGTCAGAAGGTGTTGCTACTTATATTGTGGTCCAGCAACAGAGCCAAAACGAAGTTCTGCCGTCATTGTTAGTGCATAATGTCATGGGGCAAAAACATCCAATCTCCAAGGGTTATGTTTTTTAAGCAGTCTGCAGTCTGTAAAATGTGATTTTTTTTACTCTAATTATATTTTTGTCCAAACATTACCTCAAACATTTTGTTACATTTACAAAGAGAAATTCATGATTTTTGGAGACCATACAGGCATTTTAATGGCTTAAAATGGTTAGTCGGACCTGCTACTGCCATTCTGTCTGGTTATCTTATTCATATTTTGCGTTATTTAGCTGAGATGGACCACCAGTTTCTCTGCTGGCTGTTCGCTCTGTTAACCACACTTCCATCCTGCAACCTCCTGTCTCCTTCAGCTGCCTACTTCTCTTTTAGAATTAAAGACAGTGGTCGACAAAAAGTGACTCCAGAGGTGTATTAACCAATCAGCAAACTAACGTGTACGCTCATAGCAATAACAAGGAAGGTCTTTTTTCTTTTAACTTGTTTTTCTCTCTCATTATGCAAAGTTTTTCCACAAAACAAGAAAGCAGTTTTTCTGTTTTAAACCTCTTGGACTGCAGCTTTTTTTGAACAGAGTCCTTAATTTAGACCACAGTCAACAGTGAAAGCAGGTGGGGGTGGTTTTGGGTTGCTGCACATTCTTGAACTTTTCAGCAGATGTTTTGTTTAATGAGAGCCCCCCAATGGCAGAATGTTACATGCTGTCCCTTCAATTTACAAGAGGTAATAAGACTTGAATGCTGACCTGGGACCGTCTTTATCAAATCTAAAGTATTTTGGACCATTTGATGCGGTCATTTCTCTCCTGCATGGTGGAATACATCCTTGTGCAAGACAACAAAGTCCTTGGCATCAAGACCTCTCCCTCCCATCTTGTGAACAGCTGATTTCCTCTGATCCACTGGACATACCTACCACTTTGACATCCTACCCACTACTGTTGAGGAGTTTAAGCCCATTGGCTGGGAGTGGCAAGCCCAGTGCAGAAAACAGACTGTAGAAAGGATGTAGAGCTGTTGAAAATGGCGCTTTACTGCACTGAACTAACCAATTGTCATTAAGTAGAGCGGTTGACCTGTCAGAACAGATTAGGCCAAGATGGAGGGGGTGGTGTTAATGTGGCAGGAGCTCCAACAAAGTGTCTAAGACAGAGTGAGAATAGAGGTGGATCAGGGGTAATTAGTTTGCTAAAACTGTCTGTTTACCCTAATATTTGTGATTGTAAACATACTCCAGCAGTCATTTAAATCAACTATATAAACCTGAAAAGCAAATTCTAACCACTTCATAGGCAGGCCAAAAAACACCAGAAAAATAGGGAATGATGTGACTTTTGTGCAGTACGTTTTAGACTGAACAATTTTCTATGCACATAAATTGATGCACTTCCTCATTTCTGAATCACGCTCCCTCTCTTGGGAGAACAATGTGATTATGATATCCTGTTATGAAATTCATATCCAGCACATTAGCTTGGAGCATTTTAACGTATGTTTTTTAAGACTTTAGGCTCAATTCCCTTCAAGGAGGCTTTTTGTGTCTTTCGGCTCATTGTTTTGGCTTTCTATAATCAGTCTTCTACGTTAAGCTTTATCTTTTATTATCCAGTCTCATTGTGTAGGAGTCACAGCTGTTACCTGAAAATGCAATCAAGCAGCTGTGAGCTAAAGTGCTTCCCTTAACAACATGATAACAAAAGAAGAAATGTCAATATTTAGTTGAAAGCTTTGCGTGCTTTCCCTGACAGGACACAAAACTGAAACCATACTTGTTGCAGCATGCTGAACGTCAACCACTTAGAATATTTTGTTATCTCTGATCTATCACTGTCAAATATTCCATGTCAACAAATGCACTCATAATTATTCTTGTTTGTTGTTTTCCACAGCATAACTATCTCCACTATGATCATAACATAGATGATATAAAAGGATGTGTAAGAGAGGCAAGTTAAAAGGATGGCATCAAAGATCATCATGATCATAATGACGCAACGCAACTCATGACTTCTTCAATAATTCTTTTTAATTATTAACCTGAATGTTAACAGAGGTTTGATATAAAAGAGGAGTGTGGACACTAAAAACCTGCAAGGTAACAAGTTTAGTTAAGGAAAAAAAAAGATTTTAAAAGTTTTATGACTGCATTTAACGTACTTTAACAGTTCTGTTTTACTCCTTTTGTATTTTTCACTGCAGTTCTGTCCCTTTAAGTCTGAATTCAGATCCACAAAAGCATGCATCAGCACTCATGATGGACTAGTATTTTTATGGCCATTGTTTCTAAACTGGGACGGTCGTTTAGGGTAAAAAATTTAATTGCAACTCTAATAAGAGAACATAAAATGATGAAATATTAAAATAATCAAAGTGGATCAAGCTTGAGATGTTAATACCAAAACACGTGTTCAGACTGTTTTGTCTGTCAAAATGTTTCTGAGTGTTTTAGGGGACAGAGTTCAGTAGTTTTATAGGCTTCAGCAGATAGTTTCACTTGTGTGCAGAATCTTTTTCATTTATTGATAATTAAAAAGGGCTGTGTGAGTTTGCCTTGCAGTGCAGTGTTGAATGTATCAATAGTTAAAAAGGCATATGTGCTGCCTAAATTATTTTCCAAGAGGTTTCTTGTCCCTAAATCAAAACAAGTATTGTCTCCTCTTACTGGCATTGACCTCAAATGTGTTTTTCACAAAGTCAACAGCAGAACCTCTACAGTATTGCTCAGTTTTAATAGAAAGATCTGCATCTCAAACCTGAAAAGCTTTTTATTGTGTCAGACATTGTGTTTAGAGTCTGGAGGATGATGTAAAATCTTAGACTGAAACAAAAGACTAGCCAACCAGTTCAGAATTTGAATATCTTTTTTGATGTTTATAGTACAAACTAAGCTTGAGACACTCCCAAAATACATAGAAATAATTTATCTCTAATGAGCCACATTGGTTTCTGTATTTTTCTTGATATGATTTAAAGCAAAGGTTCTGGACTGGTGGGTTGTGACACAATGGGGGGGTCGCAAACCTTTTTGCAGCATGTTGCGAGCCTTTGGCTGGACAAAGAGTGTCATCTATTCACACTCCTTACAATAGGTGTTGATAAAACCCTGTATTGCTAATTGACTACCGTTTAAATATTATAGTGTTTGTTATTTACTCAGTGAGTGGCTACTCATTTATGTTTTGAAGTTTTTTTTAAAACTACTTCTCAGTTGCTGGACAATTTTATTTTGTGTTTGCCAGCTAAAAAAGTTACTATAAGTTACTGAAGTGTTACATATGTTGAAACAGCCTCATGATCAATGCCTTATTTAGTGCTACTAATTGAAAATTATGAATCCAGAGCTGTTCAGTGTGTATCCACTTATGTATGGTTGTCACAGCTACAGTTAGATTTACTCATAAAGCCATGTGTCCTAAGAAGCTCTTTTGGCTGTAATTAAAAGGTAGCTAAATTAGTGTTAAAGGGAATATCTATCTCTCTAGTTTCGGCACCTCACGGTCATTCTGCTTATTTTTTGTGTCAGCTTACTGGGACATCATGTACTGTCCTAGGGCCAAACTCCACAACCCTTTGATTAAATGAATTTGAGAAGTTGGAATTTTTCCTTTCTTTGGGTCATAGTTTGGTATTAAGGGGTGAAAGTGGATCCTGAAGCCAGACCAGTTGAGAACCGCTGTTTTTAAAGAACTTTATAGTGTTTTGCCAACAGTGTTGAAGACCACTGCAATGTACAATCTTCTTCCAAAGCCCTCTCCCACAGTCTCACTCCTGCTTCTTTTCCCACTTTTATCTATTGCCAAGTTTGGAAATAAATCTTTTGGTGTTGATCTAAAGGCAGAAGTTAAGAGTTTGTAAAGCTAATTTTCAGTGATTGATAACTCGTTGAATTGCACTCCTGATTAAAATAGTGCGTCTAACTTTTCAAGTAAACATACCAGGCGGATTCTTTCATAACTGAATACAGATAAGGTTATTATTGATGTACAGGAAGTGTGGCTCATTGAAATGTTATCAAAACTATTTGAAGTCGGTTGCAACACAGGCAAAGTGGTTGGGGTAGGAAAACAAGCCAGTTGTGGTTCGGGGTTATATAATAGATTCTTGTTAAAACCAGAGTATTGTTTAGGTGCCAGCTGTGTTGAGTTCTGTCAAAGGGCCTTCGAGTTTGCCACTGAATCCTCAGCTTGCTTTTTTATGAGCCGCCTCTTCAGTCAGACGTCACTCTATCAGTGCACAGATTTAGTCTATAGGACCATGTAATAGGGATGCACGATATTACCAGTTTAGTATCAGTATCAGCCGATATCAGTCTAAAAATATAAGTACCAGTATCAGCCGTTATTGAAACTTTGCAAATATTTACAGCCTATATTAGCCACACATATCAGCCATGTATTAGCTGGAATACCGGCAAATTACACAAATGTACAACATTGATGCACCTTCTCATCTCTGCATGGATACATTTAAAAATCAAGGGTTTCATTTTTGCACGAGTTAAAGCTGTTTTTCTTGTTTAACATCTGTTCCTCACAATAACACCAAAAGAAACAGGTCCATTTTTGTTAAGTATAGCGCTTGAGCTCTTGACCAGAAATATCTATCTCCGGTAATGAATTAAAAAATATCAGCCTATTGGATATCGGCAAAAATCCTGTATCGTGCATCCCTACCTTGAAAGTGCACGTGTGACAGTTAGTTGAAAATGAATATCCCTTTAGGAATTGAAGTGTTAAATCTTCTTTGTCTTCTTCCAGCTTCACCTGGTCCTCCTCCCGTCTGGACCGTAACCTCATCACTGTGATCACAGGACAAGCGGTGGAGACCTTTGACCTGCAGTTTCGTGATCTCTTCCTGCTGTCCAGAGGTGTCTCCCTCAACAAGGTTCCCATGGTAGATGAACCAATCCCTGACCCTATCCCTCAGGCTGCTCCTGCTCCGGTTCCAGCTGCTATAGCCAGAAAACTGGTCAATCCAAAATACGCTTTGGTTGCAGCAGGAACGCACACCAGTCATACATCCTCAGAACAAAACTCCAACAAGCCGAATCCTTCCGGGATGAAGATAATGAAGGGACGACTCAAAGAGGTTATTGAAGAGCCGCCCATACATCCAGGACTAGCTTATCTGGAGAGAGCAAACTTGATCCCCTACCTGCCCACCTGGCCAGAACCAGACCCACCAAGTGATGTGATTGGCTTTATTAATATTAGAGATGAAAGACGAGCCCATCAGGTTCACTTACAGAGGTCTGAGAGGTTCGAGGTCAGCCAGGCGATTCGATTCACCTCCCCTCTGACACTACCTGCAGAGAACGAGCAACCTGCTATCCTTCAGAAAGGGAGCAAAGCAGGAAAACGAGAAAACCCTTCAGGGGATAAAGAAGCAGAAGCTTCAGCTCCTGTGAGTCCAACCAAGAGACAGCCCAGAAAACTGTCAGAGACTGAAAAGAATAAAGACCAGATGGATGTAACAGATTCAAGTGTACCCTCACAGCCACAAAACACACCTGCAACACAAGAGACTCAAAAAACAGAAGCACACGCTCCAGAACCACAACTCAAAGTTAGTGCTGAACCACAACCAACAGACAATGCCCCAGAAAACCCCCAGACTGTCGCTCCTCCCATCCCCAAACCCCGCACACTGCAGATAGTCATAGACCCCTCCCCTACAGAGCAGCCCGACCAACTTCAAGTCACGCTGGTCAAAATGGACAAATCAGAGGAGGAGGAGGAGGAGGACGAGGAGGAGGAGGAGCCGAAACAAATGCGTAGGAGCTTATTAAAAGTCGACAGCAGGGATTCAGGCAGCAACGGCGACGGCAGCCAAGACAGCACGAAAGTCAACTGTGACCGAGGAGCCAACGAGGACCCTTCGAGCACCTCCGGCGCGTCAGAGGAAGACTTTTACGATGCCCAGTCGGACACGGGGAATCAGATCACCAACGGAGTCACGACCGGCTCAGGACAAGGTCAGCGCCACGGGGTCAACGTGATGGCTCGACTCTCTCAGAGCATGCTGGACTTGAGGGAGCCGAGCAAGCCAGAGGACAGCGCCGACCTGATCCGCCAGTCACAGCAGCTGCGCCGACAAGGTTACCCGTCACCACACAGGCACATAGGACAGGTAAGCCCTCAATGACGCCATAGCTCACAAGCACTTTGTTAGCCTGCTTGTGAAATCTTCTTTAGGCTTAGGTCTTTTAGCTTGTGAACTCACCAGGTGAAAGGGTCAGGTAAACAAAACAACCGCCAGGGAAGCAAGACCTACAGTCACGCCCATCCACCCTCACTGCCTGCTGTTCTTTAAACTGAGATTCCTGTTAAGTTTGGTGGACAAGCTTCACATGATGAGAGAGAAAAACGTTTGAATACAGGTATATCGGGACTGTTGTAACTAGTGTTGTCACTGAGAGGAGAATCGGGTATCTGTCCGACGCGCTTGGTCCAATGAAGAAATGTGAAGCCCCTCCTGCAGTTTGGGGTTGTTTATTTTTACCCTTCAAATGAAGCAGACTTTAATGACATTGATCTTGTGGATAGACTTGCAGTACTTGGCTATACGATGGTAACAAACAAACTAGCTTAGCGGTCAACAAAATTTCTGCACCGTGCCTCTCCTCTCTCTGCACCAAGCAAGCAATTCCCTGTAAGATGGGCGGCATTCATCAGGCAATCATTCAGCCCCAGTGACATACACACGCCCACACACACACACACCTCCGCCCACACATAGAAAATATCCCTAGACATGAACACACAATACCCCATAGTGACAAACAGAAAATATATCTGTGCCGCTACAACAGGGATATGCCAACGTTGTCTTTGTTTTTCATGTCTTGCCTCACCCAAGTCCATGACAAGCAGGGCGACACCTTTCAACTGTGTGTAGTAACAAGGAAGAGATGGGCAGGGCTGGCCCACTGCTAATTAGCTTAGCTCAGACAATGGTAGTCAATGGGTAGTGTTAGCATGCCTCTGCCTACAGTCATTAGATAAACTCTACAGCAACTCTAAACCATCCTGTGTGTTTGTTGTGACTCGGTTTTTTGTTTTTTTTGTCACTTTATGTTCCCGGTTCGGGCTGTGAACTGAGGAAGTCCCCACTCAGAGGCATTTTTCCTTCATTATAAGAAATTCATTTGTAAAACAGAAACTTTGGTTTGCTGTTTGGTAAATACACCTCATGGAGTGATGTAGTTTGTTGAGAGTCCTCAACACTTAAAGAAAAGTAACGCTGGAGGATGAAGGAGACAGTGGATCTCATTTGAACCTCTGTTTAAGAGGGATGGAGTTACAGGGTAAGTTTGTGTGAAAGAACAGACAGCAGGCAGAGAGTAAGGTTGGTCCAGCACAAGTAAGCAGCACTGAATTTAAAGGAGATGCAGAGGCAGAACAACAGCAGCAGGTCTTGCTTGCCTGCAGTTTTCTCATAGTAACGATAAACAAACAATACCATTGGCTGTCCTGTGTTATCTATAAAATGAGGCATTTCTCTGTCCCTAAAAAATGAGTAGATATAATAGAAAATATTTGAAACATAGAAGCAGTTCATTTAGGAAAACAAATCTAATATTGGATTTGGTATATTTAACTGGCTGTTTTTTAACACACACTGCAGCCCTCCGATGGCAACAGAAGGAAAGTGGAGCTCCATGGGTGTCTTTGTGTATTAAACAAATACACACATTTTCTTGTCATTTCCAAAACTGTAGAAAAAAAGGCCATCTCCATCTGTTTCCAAGTTCATTGCAATATGAAACCGTCTTAAAGAGGCTATGAGGAGTTTCTAAGTAATTACAAAAGAATCTCACTTTTAGATATATGCCTGGTCAAAATACACACTTTAAGATGAGTTTTATAGCATCAAAATAGGTTATCTATAAATGCTATTCCTTAGCTTCGTGGTTGGGTCGGACATCCAGCTACAAAACTACGGTAATAAGTTTTCCAAAAATTGCTTGTTGTCACACATCAAAAACTACCGCTACGTAACTAGAAAGAGATACATTACCTCGTCGCTTTGCATCCTGTAAGTTGTTGAAAAAAGAAGTTGTACAGCAATGCAGAGTTCTGAGGAAGGTCCGAGCTGCATTCATTAGCATCACAACAAACACACACTTGAGCTTGGGTCACGTCTTTTGGTGCGTTCTAGTTGTAGTCAGAAGTAGTAATTTCCGAGTTCCGAGTGGTAAACTGCAACTGGAACGTCCCCCGAAGTTGGAATTTCCTACTGGGAAGTCGGTGAAACCTCGCCACCCCCGACTTGACAATCGAAGATGGATGCCCCCATGAACAGTTATTTAGCTCCTGTAATAATCCATTTATTTTCACTTCTGACTGGGGTGTGTCGCTCTAGATCAGCTGTATACATAGTATTGTTAGACTTATATTTACAAAAATGCTGCCATAGTGATAAACACATTCTTCATGAGATATTTGTGAACAACAACGCAGGGCGTGCTAACAACAGCTAACAATAGCCTGGTAGATCGTAGGGCTTGGTATTTCCAGCAACTTCACGATACGATACATATCCCGATACTAAGGCCACGATACGATACGTATCCCGATACACATGAATTGTGAACATTGACTATGCTTTAAGCAAAATTCTTGACAAGTTTAGTTTTTTCTTATAAGAAGAAAAAAAAACAAGGATGAGTTTTAAGTAGTTCTACAACTTGAGAGACATAAATTCAGATCCTCAAAGATGGTAGACCTAAGTTCAAATTAAGAACATATGCTTCATTATGTAGCTCGTCTTCTACCTTGAACTGTGCCACTGTTAACATTACCCGAAGTGTATTTACAACAAGTGTCAAAATATTTAGGCCGTATCGATTCTGTAGAACCGTATCGATACACGTATCCCAAAGGAGTGCGATACGATATTTTGCCGTATCGATATTTTGAGCACAGGCCTAGTAGGTTGGCGTGTTTTTTTTTCCAACTTCAACTGGAACGTCGATAAGTCGGAGATGATGTCACTCCCAGTTCCGAGGTTACTGGAACGCAGCATTACAACAGTTGTCGCGCGTGCTCATGGGTAGCAGAGTCTTTGTGTCTTCGGAAATAGATTCTCCTCATAGCACCTTTAACTAATGCTTGTTTGTAAGGTGTTCACTAAAGAATCTTTTTATAATTAAGGAAACTAAGCTGAAAGTTTGCATTTGACATGGTCACACTTTAGGCTTCAACACTTCTTCATTCATGACGGGCATAGCCTGAAGCTAAAACATTTTATAAACTGGTGACACACAACTTCCGTGTATGGTCTGTTCTTTGAGTAAGCTCACTGATGGTAATATTAGACCATTCTTATATTAAGTTAAAAAAAAACAAAAAACTTGTAAATGTGGTTTTTGTGTCTGTCAAACAACAACCCAGAAATGGCAGCATGCTTTGAATCATGTGAGTCCTGTGTTGCTCATCCTGCAGTGTGACAAGAGCACATGTTCACGTTGCAAAGTTAAGATGATATATTGTTCAGCCCTGGAATGAACCACCTTAGTTAATTTGCATAAAGACTGCACTGGGTGTGTGGGATAAATGTCATCACCATAGTTCACTCACAGGGAACCTTCATCACATTTTTCTGTTGTCACACCACATAGTGACACCCTGTCACCTGCCAGTTCTGCAAAAATAATCCTTTCCCATCCCAGTCCTGGTAGAATGACTCCTATTTTGTTTGTTTACTCCATTTATTCATGCAGTTATTCATCATTTGTTTTATTATTCTGAGTTCTTCATTGAGCTTATGCATTAACTCCTCCAAAACAGTTCATAACAATGGCTTAAAATAACTATAGTCACGTGTATAGAGCATATGCAAGTTTGTATCTTAAACCTAATATTAAAATTAAGAATTCAAGTCACATTAGTTATAAATCAGCCTGCAAACATACTTATCCATTAGTCTAAAATGCTCATGCTCAGTGATTGAGAGTCATTGCTTGTTTGCCATCTAAAAAGCAAACTCATAACTTGGCAGGTAAGATTTTAACTAAACAAATCCACTTTTATCTGCTTTTTTGTTTTCTGAAATACTTTTAGTTTTGCTCGTTTTTCCCTCCAAAGCCTTCATTAGTCCTGTCATTCGCTCTCCCTCCTCCTTCGCTTTCTCCTCCTTTTTTTAGCAATTTACTTAGATAAATTAGCAAAGATTTTTTTTTTGTGAAATAGCAGCTGAGTTGCTTTAGGAGGAAGCTTGAAAATGTCGGGCATCAAAATGATCAGCACCAAACTTTAAGCATACATGTAGAATTATAGCTGTAGTCATATTTAGCTGGGGTAATTTGAAGAAGAATATTCCAGTAAGAGGTACAGATGTTTTTCAGCAGTGTGTGTGTCTGTCACAGCACAGCCGCAGGAGGGGGGAAGCCATCTGGGTGTTTGTGTGTTTTAAATTGATCATGCATCAATCTTTATCATGAATTCCACCCCCTCCTGTTGACTTTGTTCCCTCTCCTGTCCCAATTACATAATTAGCAGTTGAAATCCATCCCGTCCAGCAAGGATGCCACAGGACTCCTTCATTTCATGCCTTTTTTACAGCTTTTGGCTTTTTGCCGTTATTTTGAATTGCAGAACAGTGGATAGTGTTTAAAATCTGGGACAGAGGGTGGGGGCTCACATTGGGCTTCACTCCAACCAGGGCGGCCTGCTTGGAATGTAAGACTAGTTTCTTCATGTGACAAAAACACTCGGCTGTCACTGCCCCAAGATTCAGCTACTTTGATTAACATAACCAATCGCTTTTTATGAAACTGACTCAAATCAATCTCGATCCCTCCATAAAGCCAACAAAAGCAAATTAGAACAACTGTGGCAAAGATTTTTTTTAAAGGTTTGGATGCCAAGGATAAGTGTCATAAAAGTTATTAACAGCAGGAAGATTTGAAGGGAAGGATATATTTGACAGTTAAGAGGAAGCAGGAGGATATAAATATTTAATTAATAAAACACTACTGTCATATTAGGGATGAACAGTATATTGTTGTGACATCCCACAGCAATGTGTCTGTACAACAGTCACATGACTGAAAACACATCATGCTGCAGTTTGTGTTTTGTTTTTGTGGCTTTTTTTCAGTGAGCATAGGAAAATACTCACTGTGACTTTAAGAGCATTGTAACTGATATGGGTGCACTTCAGTCTTTAAAAAAATGATCAACCATCCTCAGCAGCACAACATGGTGAGATTTTAGAAGTTGAAATTGTGGATTTACTAATGGAGAATTTACAAGGAACATGGTCAGGAATGCTGTGGAATGGGGTCATAGATTTTATTTGAATTGTTGTACATAGAAGGACAACATTTATCTGGTAAGTTTCCTTTAAAAGTTGAAATATAAATCGCAGGAAGGAAACTACTGCAATATCCCATTTTTCCAAAATTGCATAGCCCTACTGCACAGCAGTCCAAAACAAACTGAACACATTTGAAAGATTTTTAAGGACTTTTAAGAGGTCATGATAGAAAACATTCAATTTTCAGTAAGACTGAGGTGTTTTCTTTTGTTCTGCATTTTAAATGTCCTCTGGTTTTTGTTCTCCTGATCCTACACATCTGAGAAAACATTTTGAGTATACTGCCCTGTATTTTCTGAATCTTGTACAATGCCTCATTAATCTGACTGTTTTGGCTCCAGATATTTTAACATTTTTAATATGACTTTTATTTACCCAGGGAAACCCTCACTGGAATTAAAAATCTCTTTTTCTAGCGTGTCTTGGCCAAGACAGCAGCACATTCAGCAGTTTTAGACAAACATGTGCAGTCATAAAATAGACATAAAACAGCAAACACATAAAACAAGACTTCAATACATTAAGAAAGAAAAGTCACCATGGTAGACAGCCAATTTTGCTAAAATTGTGCATGTGAGAAAGATACATTGCATCAGTCACTTTATGTATAAATATGACTGTATGTTCCAGGCCAATAATCTCATTTTGGAAGAAACCATTTGGCTGTCAGCATGAGTCACAAAATTCTGAAAAAGTAGATGTTGAAACCACTTCTTTCAGTCTTTGATATCTCTGATTAATATTTCATATTTCAACAACTGTCATGCAGGAGAAAACAGGATTATCATCAAAAAGCTGGCAGGGTGTTTCAATGATTCACCAACAAACAAAAGTCTGACAAACACATCATACAATCTTAATAAAACAGGGTGTGCTCCACCAGTGCAGGCGAAGCAGGTTGTTACCTGCTTACAGTAAACATGTCGCCCCCTTTTCCAAAGAGGTGTGTGTGTGTGTACATGCAAGCGTTCACACACCTGGATAGAGAGCTCTGCTGATCATGCCAGGAAGGATGATGAAGATAAACGGCAGAAACTTCAGATAGGCAGCGAGGATCGACGCTCCTTTGACGTGACTCATGTTCTTAGCAGACAGGGACCGCTGCACAATCACCTACACCGAGAGAAATAACTATGATTATCAGTGTTTAAGTACAGTTATCTGTTAAATAAAAGGTCAACAGATCAAACAAATCTAAGTCTAAAGTTTGGACTGTAAAAAGAGTTGGATGAAGCCATGGGAAGTCAGGTGTTTGAGTTTCAAAGGAGCCTTAGGAACATTTTGGATGCATTGTAATGGAGGCTGCCACACTGCATGTCATCTCACTGAACTTAGGCTCAACCTACTCACAGAAGCAGAGGTCGTGTTGAGGCAGGACTTAACACCTCCTGAAGCATGTCCCTATTTCCAAACCAGTACAGTGAGCGCATTGACGTTTTATATATATATTTTTTATGTATTTTTTGGGCTTTATGTGCCTTTATTATTGGAGAGAATGACAGTGGACAGGCTTGTGAAAGGGAGAGAGAGAGTAGGGGAAGACACTCTGCAAACTGGTCACAGGTTGGATTCGAACCCGGACCGGTCAAAGCATGAACATGGGACGTGCATGGTTCCTAACCACTCCGCCAAACCAACACCCTGTATTAAGTATTTTTTTTAACCCAGCTGTAAAGATGTTTAATTAAGCCATTAAAACATCTGTTTCCCACACAGCGTCATAACACCTCCAGGTTTCCTGCAGCCAGCCTCAAGTGGACATTTGAGGAACTAGAGTTTTTGGCACATTCCTCATGGGCCTCCATTTTCAGCCCCTAAATGAGTTACCTGGTCTAAACAAATGTGTCTTTAACTGCTTTTTTTAAAGTGTTCACAGAGCTCACAGATCTCAGTTTCAGTAAGCTACAGATCAAAACTTTAGGAGCAACAACTTCAATTTCACATTCTCCTTCAGTTTAAAGTCTTGTTCAAAGAACCACCAACAGACCCTGATCATCAGACCTTAGAACGTAAAGATCATACAATAAAAAGAACTTTATAATGGAGGCATATTGATAAAGTGAAAAAATTCAATACATCTCAAATGACTAGATGTAGTAAACAAAACTAACCGTATGAGGAAACAGCTTTTTTAAGACCAGGGTGAGTTCCTCAAAAAGAATCATATTAAAGGGAACAAGTAAAAATATGAAACTGACCCTTTAGTTTTGAAGGCACAGTTGATTTGTTTTAAGAACCCAAACATAAACCAAGGGAGCCATTTTCTGTTCCGGATGAGAAAACACCTAAATGTTATTTTAGACTTTGGGAAAACTTTGAAAAACACAGGAAACAATTACCAAAAACCTGCAAATGGATAAAGAAATCAAGACGTCTGCAGCTGCTGTTTTTCTCATCTAATAAAATAAAAAGAGATTAATTACCAATCAAATCCTGCTACTTGCTAATGCAAATGATACATTCTGAATTTTCTAACTTGATCCAATTATTTTGTCTGCAAATTGCTTCCAAATTGTGTATTCTGTATAGGAGGTTTAAGGACTGTTAGCTTAAATGAATGGGTATAAAAGTTGTGGGACTAGATTGTTCTTTACTTCAGAGATTTTACTTTTGTTTATACCTCTGCCTACAAGTTTTTTTTTTCCACTGGCGTTTGTTTGTCTGTTATAATAATGTAAAATAATGTGAAAAGGGATTTTTGTCTGGAAATGTTGGTCAAGGTATCAGAGAGAGATGATAAACCTTTGGATGTGATACGAATCTGGATGTGGATCCAGGTTTTTTAGGGATTTCTTAACATCATGAGGGCAGTTTTCCACATTTTTGCTGATAACTCAAAAGTTCCTAACAGATTTTGACCTCATTTTGGGGAATGTTGGGAGAAGTAATTCAATTTTGATAGTGAACTGTAGATCCAGTGTATTTCAAAGATTTGCAGTTTTCACATTTTTGACAATAACTCAACCAACAAAGTTAAAATTACCTTGGCAATAGTTTGTGCTTGGAGTACCTCTAGTTTTGATAATTTGTTGCACCATCGTTTTCTTCTGTAAGTTTTAAGGGTTGAAGAGAATTAAAGCTAAGTGTAAATAAAACCATCTGGAGGATCTTAGTCTTGATGGAAGTTTTAGGGTTTCCCGAGGATGATAAAATAAACACATACCATTTGTGTTAGAGGCTCATAACTTGACAAGTCTTTGGTAGCATCTTTCTATTCAAATGGGAAATACAATTCTCAGGGCAATAATTAAAATAAAGGAAAACAGATTTGATTGCTTTGGAAAATTAGCAAAACAGAGATTGTTTAGGGTCTAAGTACTGATCCCTGTGGAACTCATATGTGAATCAATAATAATTTGCTTCTCCCTCTTTGTCTTCTCTTTCTGCAGTTGTTCAAGACCTCAAAATCTCCAGGTCGCGACGGGCGCCTTAAAGGAAACACGGTCGTCCTCGCTAAACCAGGAAGCTTCCACCGTCCCTCCCGAGCAGCTGGCCCCGTGATTGGAGGACATCGTTACTGGCAAGGTCAAACGCTGCAGCCTGATTCGTCTCAGACCCGTGGAGAAACACGCTCCGGCCGGTCACCAAGACGCCACAGTCCCGGTTACAGAAAGACGGATAACGCCTCCCAACAGCAGCCGGGCAACCCTCCAGGGTTCCTCGGAATGTCTTTCTCAAAACTGAACAATCTGAAACACTTGAGAGTGCCACAAAAGAAAGTGACGCAGAACAACAAGACGAATCGGTAGAACTGTGGGTGAACACATGAGCATGAGGGAGATTTGAGTTTCAGAAATGGTGTGGAAACTTCTCTATCTCTGGCATGAAAAGTAACTTCCTGTTTTTAAAACCTTTGGGCTCAGCAGACAGGACTTCTGTTTTTGGGATGTTTTGACTATGTCAACAAGTGTTGGCATTTTAAGTGGAAGATTTGTTTGTGTGATTCGTTGAGGAGGTTTATGCTGTTAATGGATTTCATTACATCATCAAATCAGTATTTATTGGAACAAGGCCTCTAGTTGGTTCAGTAAGGGATGCACAATATTGTATTTTCATTTTTATCACACAAGGAAACATTACCATACTCATTTTAGCTGATACTGCACATTTTCAGTGTGAAGAACATTAATCCATCCTGTAGCAGAATATTCCTGTTATTCTTAATGTGACAGTCATTTTGTTTGCTAATCAGACATAAAACCAGACAAAAACATTTGATTCTAGTTTAAACAATAGGTAATGTTTCATGTAGAAGCTTAAAAAAAATCAGAATTATTTGAAAGGTACAAAATTTCAATTGCACGGTTCCTAGACTGTTTTAAATCATTTTGGGACTATTTTAATAGCTGCTTCAAAAAACACTAAAAATGTGACAGCAACATGTCACTTGAGCATTAGGCATGAAAAAGTCCTGCGATCATCTGATGACCAGTTAAGGGTGTATACTGCCTTCGCCCAATGTCGGCCTTGGATAGGCTCCAGCCCCCATGAACTCCGTAAAGGATAAGCGGTTACATGATGGGTGGATGCTATAATTGGCATTTATCGTCCAAAATCAATTTTTTATCCGTTTGGGTTGTAAAATTGTCTCAAAACTCATAAACTTGAACATGAAAAGTTTGAAGGAGCCCTGATTAAGACATGCTGTCTTTATTTATGTACTTGTACGTCATGTGAAAAATGTTTTGTCCACTCAACCATCCTTCCATTTTCGTCTACTGATCGGGGCAGGGTTGTAAAGGTCGCAGTTGAACCAAGAAGTCCATGTTCCCTGCAAAATCTTCTCATTCCCTCTGGAAAATTCCAAAGGGATCCCCAGGTCAGACAAGATACCTGAACCCTCCTGCAGATTCTGGCTCTGCTGAAGGGTCTCCTTCCTGTTGGTTATTCCATGTAGATCTCCACAGGGAGGTGATCACGAGGTCTTCTTACCAAACCAATCAACTGTCTCCTTTCAGTTCAAAGGAGCAAACGGTGCTTCTCATCTTAACTCTAAGGCTAAGACCAGCCAACCTCCAGATACATTTCCTTTCATCTGCTCATTCTGTTGCTCATTAACTAAAGCTCGTGACCATAGGTGAGGGTTGGGGCAAAGATGCAGTGGTAAATGGAAGCTTTGCCTTCAAGCTACGCCCCTTTACCAGAAAGGTCTACTTTAATGCCTGCAGCACTGCAGATGCTGCAACAGACCACTCGTCAATGTCTTGGTTTGCTTTACCCTTGCACATAGCAAGACCCTTTACTATTACTACTATCTTTACTATTGTCAAAGTCTCACTTTCCATTATTACCTATGAGATTGTGCATTATCTCTTTATTAGAGATAAAGAGAGGCACTGTAACAACCCGCTGACAGGTTTGCAAAGGCTCTCTCAGAACATCCGGAGAAATTGCTGAAAATTCTGACTTTTGTTGAGTGCTGAAACTTATATACACAGTACTTATTTTTAAATGTTTCAGGAACAAGGATGCACAAAGAAGAGAGAGTTAAACAATGTTTTAGCTGTGGAGGGTCTGCGGGTTCTGCTTAAAACTCTTATCTCATAATGTGAAGCATTATGGTACATTTCTTCATTTTGCTGATATGTTAGATGGATATATTAGCTGTAAATATTGTCAGAAATGTTCATGTCTACTGAAACAGATGTACAACTTTTAAAAATGTCTATTTGCTGGAATCCATGTCATGCTGATAATATTGTGCATCCCTAGTTTCTTTAAGTCTTATTTTCTGATTGTCATTTTCAGAAACTCTTATCTGGATTAAATAAACCAGGATTAAGATGTATCACTTTATATTAGTATATTCATAAACATTCATAAATATGTTTTAGCATACTTCCTGCCAAGAGCTGTGTGAAGAGTTCTACCACAAGCAGGGTAATTAAAGGTGATAACCGGTCCAAAGAGACACTGTGACGGTGGGATAATATTCCCTTTAAAATCGTAAATAATCCTGAGAACAAATGTTTCTAATTACCTCAGCCTCTTTCTTCTTTGTGACTCTGTACTGTACCCAACACAGTCTGGTGTGTTGTATCTGTGACATGTTATAAGAGCTGAATGTTCTCCCACTGACGGACGAGTCGTGTTCTGGTGTTGGTACCGCTGTGATTGGTTACTGATGATGCGAGGGTTAGGGTTACTGTTTTGATTGATTGTTGCTGACAGATGTGATGGATAATCTGTACAGATGTAGAGAGGTTGTACATATGGAACTCAAATCACTGGTGTGGGACCAAAAGGGGATGTTGTAAATAAAAAAATAACTGTTGCTGATCATCTTTGTTGTTGTTTCTGACAGCTCAGTCACTCAGTAAACTAGAAAAGCACTCAGAGAGCACGGATTTCATCCATATTGTGATTTTTACCATAAATATTAGTTCTACCTTTATTTAATCTAAATATTTAGATTCCTTGACCATGAAAACATACCAGTAGCAAATGGATTAATAATGATATCTATTTTGATTCAGAAGTTATTCTCAAAAATCGCATTTTCGTCATGGCAGTTTCTAGCTAATTGGGATAACTCCCAAAATCTAATCATTTGTTCCCTGTCCCAATCCGGACATTTCCTGGAAATTTCATTGAAATCCGTCCAAAACTTTTTGAGTTACGTTGCTAATAGATGCCGGCAATAACATAACCTCCTTGGCGGCGGTAATAGAAGTATCCATAATGCATCCATAATGTTTATCTGCAAAACATCCAGAACTATTAGAAAATAAGGTCCATTCTGTCGAGTATTTGTGCGTTTGTGTAGTTTTTACATTTACAAAATAATTTATAAAACTTGGGAGATTACTTTAGTTCATATCCTGTTACAGGTGAAAAGAAAACCTGATGGAGAAAACGGTGTGATCTCAAATGGGTTAAAAAAAATTGCAAATAGCCTATGTATGTCTGAAGTATAATAATTAGAATATAAAAGATATGAAAAAGCTAAGATTTGAAGTTGGTTATGTGACACTAGAATTTGCTTGGAATTGTGCTTTTCTATGATACATTTGTCATAATTTATAATAATATAAGATGTAAGAGACCTCTGGGGCAGAAGAGGCATAAACATGGCAATCATAGCAATCAAAATTTAAGGTATAATGGTAGAAAAGGACATTGTGGAGTGTGTTGGTGGGGGGCATCCTGGATGTCCTGGAAAATAATTTCTAGAAAAGGGTGGGAACCTTGGTTACAGAGTCTGATTGTTCTGGATATTTATGTTTTCATCTACCACTTGCTCCACATCTTGTTGGACAAACTTTGCCCTATGCCAAGTCTTGTGGTGAAATATGAACTTAATTTTGTTTCTTTAACATAGTAAGGATTTGTGCTTGGTCTGTCACACTTGAATCAATCGTCATGTTTCATCTAAGTTCCCAAACTGAAGGCTGACTGTAAAATACCATCCATCTGTTTTCCTCTTTGAATAACAACACTGACATATCAAACCCTCGACAATCAGAGGAATACCTGGAACAAATGGTCGTCATTACTTTAACATACAACTATCTCCTCAAGTTTCAGACCTGATCATATCTAAAACTGGATTAAATTTGCTTGTGTGCTTGTTGAGACCCCAGTGTCTCTCATTAACACCCTTGTATGTGTGTAAATGTACCTGGTCAGAGCACCAGTACCAGGTAGCCAGTATGGTGAGGCCCAGAGTCATGCCGGGCCACGGCAGGTCTCCAGTGACGGCGTCCCTGAACAGGTGCATGGCGTCCTGACGTGGAAGGTGGCAGGTGCTGTTGGGGATGATCTTACTGGGAACAGCCATGCTGTACACTCGCTCCAGGTTACCGTAGCCACCGATCTTGTTGAAGGCTGTGGATGGAGAAAAAAACCTTTACAGATAAAATCCATTCATTCATTTCATTCAGGCACCATGTGGGTCAAAGCTACATTAACTCAGCATCTTCATCTGCCTTGTCTTTCAGGTCTATTGTGGTTTATTCATGGCAATCCAACCTTGCTGGCCTCTTGTCTTGATGTGAGGGATCCCTGCATGCCACAGGCAGTAAAGCCTCTTGTGATTCAAACAAGTGAAACAGTCACAGGCTATTCAGCGCGGTTCAAAGGAGCAACTGGACTGGTTCAGATTCCTGAAAACCTTTGGCCTCTTCTCTAAAAGGCTTCTTTACTTCTAAGAGTTGACTGGGAAAGAGGCACAATACAAAGCCTAGTCGACAATTAACCCTTTAACTGCCAACTCATCTGTTTGACGAAGATCATAAATTAATGTATGGATATCTATTGTTTTGAAAAACAGAACAAATAAACAAATTAACAATTCATTGATGCTGTTTACGTTCTACAAACAACCAAAAAAAGACATTTTCTTGAAGTGGGATTTGAAGGTTTGAAAAGTGAACGGTTGATTACTTGATGACATAAAAATGAACAAAGTCAATCAATCAAAAAAAGTTAGAGAGTTTTGTAAATAAAATATCAATCAAAAATAACTTAAAAATTATTATGTGAAGTTTGGCAAACACACAAAACAAATGTTTTCGATGAATAAGGGATATGTCCATATATTTACCACTTTTTTTTTTTTTTTTTTTTAAATATTTGGGCATTTTGTGCCTTTATTGATAGGAGAGAGACAGTGGATAGGCTTGTGAAAGGGGGTGAGAGAACAGGGGAAGACACTCTGCAAACTGGTCACAGGCAGGATTTGAACCTGGACCAGCAGAAGCATGTACGTGGGGTGCTAACCACTACGCCAAACCAGCACCCCGGGATATGTCCATATATATATAAATCATCATATCAGTAAAAAAATGATGGTAATAATAAAAATAATAATAGCGTTTTGCTTTTAAATCTTTAAATCCCAAACAAAGAAAATATATGTTCTTTTAGTTTGTTTGTAGTAATTTCTGTATCCCAAAACATTGACAGAAACAAGCAATTAGGTGTTGTTTTTTTACACATTAACTATCCTGAATTTATTGACCTCTGCCAAACAGTTGAGCTGGGAGTTAAAGGCTGTCAATGAAGCCATTTTTGTCAAGATGGAAAGTAGAAAAGCACTCAGAGAGCGCAGACCTTCTCCAAGCAGCTCAGTTCCAGAAGTGTTTTTTCCACAACCTCTGTAAGAGATACAAATCTGATCACCACATCCAGAACAGAGCCAGAATCCGAACCAAACTCAGCACTTACAGTACATGGAGGTTGCTTTCCTGAATTAGGGCTGGACAGTTAATCGTATTTTGATCGTGATTTCAATTTTGCCATCTGACAATCACAAAAACATAGTAATCGAAGAAAAACGATTAATATGCCACACAGTGAGGAGTGCCGTGTATGCAAGTTCCTGTGCTTCATAGCTCTGCTGTGTTCCACGAGCAGCCACAGCGAGTGTGTGTGACTTCTGTGGATCAATAACACTGTATGTGCCCCTCGCTGGTTCTTTAAAGTTGTGTTTAATCAATACTCAAGTTTTATATAAATGAATAATTGTGTATATTAATTGTGATTTCAATATCACTTAAAATAATCGGGATTCTTATTTTTACTATAATCGTCCAGCCCTATCCTGAATGAACACAAGTTTTGGGAACATCAAAGAATATTTTGATTTGATATGAATTATTTTGTCAATGGGATTTCCCGTCATGAAGTTCAATGTTTTTTTTTTTTTTGTGACGTCAATCTGGATTAGATTCAGGTGAAATCTGCCTTTATGATAGAGACATGGACCCCATATTATACTTTAAAATTGAAAGCAAATCCATTTAACATGATAGCAGATATGTATTATGTGAATATTTAGAAATTTGGGGAATTTCTTGCATCCAGACAAAAATCACCACCAGAATCTAATAATTTCAAAGTTGGGCCATAACTATCATCTCCTGAAAATCAGAAAAACCTGTCCAGTATTTTATGTGTAAGCTTGGTAACAAACAGGCAAACAAACAGACAAACAAAGAGACAAACAGACAAACATTCTCTGGCAAAAACATTCACTCCTTGCTGAAGGTAACAAAATCTCCAGAGAAGAAAGGACCAGAGAGCAGGTGACCCAAACAAACCAGGTCAATAACTCCGCTAACGACTCTCAGATGACCACCCAGACTACTTACATTTTAATGGTCGACACACTGAAGAAGCCTTTTGGAGAAGAGGGGAAACATCTTCAAGAACCTGAACCAGTCCACTTTTCATTTTTAACAGCGTTGGATAACCATGAGCTGGATTACTGAGAACCTACACAGTCACAAGATAAGAGGCTAGCAGCACCTCTTTAGAAGCTTTTCTCCCTCTTTTGCCATAAACATGTGCCTTTAAAAAAATCTTCCGAGGACTGGTTAGATTAAAATGACTCTCAAGAGGAAGTAATGAGCAGTTGTTGATGTTTCACTCAGGGAGTTCAACACCTTAAACCCCTCAAAGATTATCTGCTGAATCACACAGAACATTTTAGTAGTGATGATATTTTTCTCTTTTGGGACAACACATGGGTCATATCAAGATAACGTAGTTTTACAAATAAGGTAAGAGAGGTCAGCTTCAAAATACTTCATAGATTTCCAGTCAAGATCAATCTAATGAAATAAAGGATGAATGTTGAAATATGTTTTTAAGTGGAATTACAGACAAAACAATATCTCTCTTATTTTGGGAATAAACTTACATTCATACTTTTTGACCTTGAATAATTTTTTAAATTCCAAAATGGATCCTTTAGCTACATTTACTTTTCAACAGGTACTATTTGGTTTGTCAAAAATGGATAAATTAATTGTAGCCATATTTCATATTCATTTTTTCAAATTTGCTGACTACCGAAAAAAAAATATATATATTGTTTTAAAATTAAAGTGACCAAATGAAGAAGTTTGTGTGAATAACATCATAATGCCAGAGCTTTTTTCAACCTGGAGCCCTTTTATTTTGCTTTTAGTTATTTATTTACTTATTTATTTTTGTCTATTTGTTGCTTTCTGGCACACACTTCCCATCTCCATTTCTTATGATTTTCCTTTTTTATATAAATAGATAGATGGATATTTTTTATTTACGTGTCATAAAGTGCTCAACCCTCATGGGTTTACAAGACACCAGAAATACAGTTGCAGTGTTACCAAGATATAAATTCACAACAATTACCAAGTTGCATGATTTTTTCTCAGCTCACTAGTAAACAATACACTCTGTTGTTTTCCCAAGCTTTGCACATCAAATATGCTAGGGCAAAGGTCCTTTTTTGAAACAAAACTCAAGTTTTTCGTAGTCACCAACCAAAAAAAGTCTGAATTAATCAAAGACTTTTTCCTGAAAAATAAACCCCTTAGATCATATGTGTCAAACTCAAGGCCCGGGGGCCACATCTGGCCTGATGGAAAATTAAATCTGGCCCGCGAGATTGTTTTATTAGTTTTTGTTTTTGTTATTAATGGCCTGGCGGTATGAAATGCTGATAACACACAAACTACAGATCCCACATTGCAGTGCAACAGCTGCCTTGCTGAACAGTAGACAACTGGGAACAAAAACACAATTTTTATATAATATATATAAAAAATATATATATTTTCGGTCCTTGGCCTAAAGTGTGTTTTGAGTTTTGGCCCCATGTGCAATTGAGTTTGACACCCCTGCCTTGTGATATTTTTTACCTTCCATGTAGGTGAGCAGGTTTTATTATCGTTTAACCAAATTAAAGTACAAAAAAGCAAATGATTTGTCATCAGGACAATACAGTTTTCATTCATTTAGTATTAGAGTATTTTGTCTTTTACTGAAAAGCAGTAATTTTGGAGGTAGGAGCTTTGTGCCTGACAGCGTCGTCTTGCTATTGTTATTGTGACAGTGATATTAAAAATGTATCATTAGTCTGAGATTTCTTTACTCTCATAATGGCTATAATTTATGTTGTTCTGAGTCTCCTATGATAATAGTACAAACCAGTGATTGTCAGAATGATCGCTCCCACAATCATGACAAAGGTCTGCAGAGTGTCGGTGTAGATCACAGCAGCCAGACCACCTGAAAGGTCACATGAGCATCTTTAGTCCAAAATCATCACATTCCTATTTCTCAGTGCATTATCGATTAATCTTTCTGTATCTATACATGCCTTTGTTAATGTTTGTGTACCTGCTATAGTGTAGAGGGCTGTGACCACGAGCATGAGGACAGTGGACAGGTAGAGGTTCCATCCCAGACACACCTGGACAAACAGCGCTCCAGAGTACAGGTCAGTCTGGGCGCAGACGCACAACAATATCAGCATGACAACCAGGCATACAGCAGATTATTCACAAGAATGGAAAATGAATGCAGTGTAATAGGGCTACATAACAAGCTTTTAAGAAATATCTGTAGATGTTAAATGAGGTGTTAAAGAAAGGCCGTACAGGTCATGTTAATGAATTGATAAAAATAACGCCAGAACTAATACTTGGATTATTAACCTTCAAAAACAATAGCAGAAATCTTTCTTTAGATATAAGATAGGCTTAAAGGGTGATTAGCATTTTACTATATCGATTGAAACGCTTTGATACAGTGTCCAAAAATAAGATATCAGTAATGCATGCAGTGAGTATTCAGCTGCAAGGATGCTAACTAAAAAGAACATAATTTTAAAGTCTCTGTATTGTCTTCAAGTGCATTTTTAAGTAGATTTAAGTTTGCTATTGGATTGCAAATCCCTTAATGGTCCTTTTTATTTTTCTGATTTTGTTTTTAACCTTAAAGAGAACATATCATGCTTGTTTCTCCTTTTCACTATGCCAGACTAGGATGCCTGTAAAGCATTTCTGCCCTCAGTACAAGTCATTTAGTTCCTTCATTGCCCCACAATTGCGTTCTCAAAATCCTCATTTTAGGCCATTATCAAGCTCTCGTTGAAACGCTCGGATCTCAGGATGACCTACAGTTACCTCGCAACGTCACAGCCCTTTGTGCTCTGATTGGTCAGTTCTGTCAGAGCTGCAGAGAGGGTTGAGCCAGCCTGTCCTTCTTCTTCTACTGTATTTTCCGGCAGGCTCAAAGCAGAAATCACGTATTGAGTCCCCCTACAGGCCAGAGCTGGTAATGACTGAGTGTGAGCTAGGGATCTATATACTGCTGCTGGTGGATGTGTTCCTCGGTGATGGTTTTGTGGCTAAGGGACATCACAGAGGAGGAAGTGTTTCATAAGATTACTCCAATAAAAAGAAAGGTATTTCATGTCGTCACGACGATTTAAATCTCAGGGACATCTCGCAATGACCTATTTTCAGAGGCATCAAATCTCGATCTAGGATATCAGAAAAAATACAATATCTCATTTTTTGAAAATTAAGGGGGTGTAAGGTCTTGTTTTCAAATTTATTATATTATATGTAAGTATTAAATCATGCATCAGCGTGATATGTCTCCTTTAAGATCCCAATCGAGCCCTCAGACCCTCAGGTAGTGGTATCTTAATAGTTCCCAAAGTAAAGACCACATACACTACAGTAAAAATATTACTCGTATATGACTCAAGATCGCAAATAAAATAAATATAACAGGGATTTTATAATTTATAAACATAGAGAATTTCAGAATTTGGTAAACTATGACATTTGTAATACACAGATACTTTGCCAGTGCTTTTGGTCAACTTGGACAATTTGTAAGTTTTTCTTCAATTTCTGATAACGTAAAGAAATATTTATGAAACATCCTCAGTCTTGGACTTCTGTTGCCAATGTTATCAAACTGATACTACTATCAGCTGAGTTTTACTGGGGACATATCATAGTGTCCAATTCAGGTATTTTAAAATCTTCATCCTCTTTCAAACCGCAAACCTTCGCCAATGTAGATTACATATTGCTGTTACATAGCACTCAGAATCATGTTGATATAATTTTTATTAGTCAGAGAGTTATTGAGCAAAAACAGTCATTCTCTATTGGCAGTTATCTGGATCACCACCAAAATCTAAACATTTTTAAGTTGAGCAATTACTAAAAGGCCCGAAAATTTCAGCAAAACCCATCCAGAAGTTTTTGTGTAATCTTGCTAACAAACAAACGGGGTCAAAAACATAACCTCCTTGGCAGTAAATATTAAGATTTATATACTGCTTATCCCCGTTCAGTTAGAAAATACTGAGACAGTATATATTAGGATGTTTATGAGTCTGTGTGACACTTTCATACTGATATCTTTGTGAAGACAGACAGCAGCAGTGACAGAACAGCCAGGTAGGCTCTGATCCTCTCTCCTCCAAATCTACGTCCCAGGTACTCCGGCATCGTCACGATCTGAAAACAAACATCTGATCATTCACAACATTTCACAGTGAGACAGACAGTTCATAGACACAACACTCCACAGGGTTTTAAGAGTCCAGTCTGATACATCATTAAGAACTATTGTGAAGTCGTTTTATTGTTCACACCTGCTTTTAAAATAATAATTACATGTCAATAGAGGAATTTATGTTTCCTAGAAGACATTACAAGACAGTTGCATGTGTGTGTGTGTGTGTGTGTGTGTGTCTGAGGAGCATTGTGACACCCTGCTGGGGAATTTTAAAGGTGGGGAACGATGATAAGGAGAATGTCTCTTGGCACCAAAATGTACCTGCTGAACCAGCCTTAACAATCAGACTCCTCCCTCATCTGTGTGTGCGTGTGTGTGTGTGTGTGTGTGTGTGTGTGTGTGTGTGTGTTTGCAAACTAACCCCTGAGGAAATGTAGACAGGCACAAACACCCAGGCCAGAGCCAGCAGCACATATGTGGCCTGAGAGAAAGAGTAAAAGAACCATAAAGAGGTTAGACATGATGTTTCCTAAATAACTACAGTCAAAGTTCTATCTCCTGAGTTTCCCCTCAGGCTGACGTTCAAGCTTGTCTTCTGTTTTGCACCTTTTAGTACAAATGAAGGATGTTAAAAATACTCCAGTGCTGCCCCCCACAGCAAGAAGCCAGCAACAACTGTTGTAGAACGTTAACCTTCCCCTTATTGTTATATTAAAATGACAACACTTTTTAAACGTTATTTCACTTTCTTCAATGATTCTTAAATTGATCTTGATTAACATTTATTTTACATTTTTTTTTATTCCAAAAGCTTTTTAAACATCAGAGTATTTGGGCACTTTCATATGAAGAGGTAAATTAAGATATAAAGCCACAGCTGACAACATTATGATTTGCTCTGTTTATTCTATTTTTCAATTAAATGTATGTTTATACCTATAAGACCAACAAAAACACACATTTCTTTTTTTTTTGCTGCACTAACCTAGTTAACTTTCCTTCCGGTCTAACTAACTCTCAAACCCACTTCCCACTTCCTCCCTACCTCATTAACTAGATAAGATAAGACAATAATGATCTTTTTTTTTTTTAAAAAAAAAAAGCTAAACTTACAATAATAATACTCATTCACCAGCCCATAACCTACCTATCTATCCAACTATCTGACTGATTGATAACTAACTAACTAACTGGATGAGTGACTGGTTGTATTCCTGTCTAGTTTACTCACTAAGCTAGACAGCCCACTTGTAACCTACATGCCTACTTAACTAACTAAATAACAACAATAATCTAATGATAACAAATAATGAACTAGAAAAGCACTCGGAGAGCGCAGACCTCCGCCAGCGCCACAGTCCTCACCCATATTGTGATTTTGATCATGAATATTAGTCCTACCTTTATTTAATCTAAATATTTAGATTCCTTGACCATGAAAACATACCATTAGCAATTGGATTCATAATGATATCTATTTTAGTTCAGTAGTTATTCACGAAAATGGCATTTTTCATCATGGCGGCCAGACGCTGATCCGGATCAACACCAAAATCAAATCAGTTCTTCCTTTTCCCATGCTGAACATTTCCTGAAAATTTCATCAAAATCCATCCATAACTTTTTGAGTTATTTTGTTCACAGACAGACAGACAGACAGACAAAATCTCCCGAAAACATAACCTCCTTGGTGGAGGTAATTATACAATAGTAATCTGACTTAGATTTCTTACTAACTTCTAACCAACCCACAGCCTACTTAATATCTAACTATCTACCTGACAGTACAACTAACCAACTAACTATATGACTTACTGTCTAACTAACTAGCTAACTACCTTACTGATTGACTGTCAAAGTAACTCACACTCTTACTAACTCTCTGACTGACTTACTGTCTGACTTTCTATCTAACTGACTGTCAAACTTATTAACTATCTGACTGACTGCTTATCATCTAACTTACTGACAAACTATGAATTAACAAACTATATGACTAGCTAGATAACAAGCTTATCAACTAACAAGCTAGCTATCTAACTTAATGACTATCTAAATAACCATTATACTGTCAAACTTATTATCTAACTGACTATCTACCTGAATGACTTACTACCTGACTGACTGTCTAGTTAACTCTATAACCTCCGCCAGGGAGGTTATGTTTTCGGGAGAGTTTGTTTGTCTGTCTGTCCGTCCGTCTGTGAACAAAATAACTCAAAAAGTAATGGATGGATTTGGATGGAATTTTCAGGAAATGTTCAGCATGGGAAAAGGAAGAACTGATTTGATTTTGGTGTTGATCCGGATCAGCGTCTGGCCGCCATGGCGAAAAATGTGATTTCTGTGAATAACTACTGAACGAAAATTGATATCATTATGAATCCAATTGCTAATGGTATGTTTTCATGGTCAAGGAATCTAAATATTTAGATGAAATAAAGGTAGGACTAATATTTATGGTCAAAACGACAATATGGGTGAGGACTGTGCCGCTGGCGGAGGTCTGCGCTCTCTGATTGCTTTTCTAGTTTATTTATGTATTTATGGTTTTTTGACATGAACACACAGTAACATTGATGCTGTGATAGTTAAATATACACAGGTCCCAAATGCACTGCTGTGTTTATAGCACATCATTAAAATTGTACAAAGAGAACTTAAAATCTGACTGACTGTTTAACTTATTTATCATCTAACTAACTGACTGTCTAAGTAACAAACATACTTACCAACACACTGTAAGACAAGCTAAATAACCAACATACTAACTAAATGTCTAACCTTCTTCTCAACCTGGAACTTACTCAACCTATTTAACTGACTGTCGAGCTTGCTAATTTACCTACCACTAACTACTTCCCTACCTTTCTAACAAACTAATAAATTAAACAACTACCTACCTACCTAATAAACTTGGTGTTACTTTGGGGTACAGAAACACTTAATGTGACTCTTTGATCAGACAGCTCTGCTGTGCATGTTCACTGTAACTGTGTGTAGTTGTTATCACACAGACAGTTTTCAATACGTAACACAACAACAGAAACAACATTCACACGTCTGACAGACTCACGCCCCTTCATTCCATGCAGTCCTGTCTTTATTGAATATTAACAGGTAATCAGCAGCATTGAGTAATGTGTCACTGAAGCTTTGATGTCGATGAATGTGTGTAGGTGCATGGTTGTGTGTGGTTGTGTGTGCATGTGTGTTTGTGTGCTCACATTCCATTCAAATCCAGCCACAGCGATGCCTCCAGCGGCTCCGGTCCCGGCCAAACCAATGAACAACCCTGAGCCTTCTGAACTGGCAAAGAGAGACGCTCCAATCTGTGCACGGCAGAGAGGAAACATGGACTCAAACTTAAGATCATAAATAACAGACAAACAAAATAAAAAAAATATTCCAGCGTGATCCAGGGGTTTATGTTGTCACAGTTTCGAGGCTTGGTTTGAAAGATGAAGTTTTTGCTGAAAAAAGTCATGCATTATTGTGACTTGTACATTAACTCTGGTTTACCTTCCTTAAGTACGTGTTGGGATCCATGTGCTCTAAAAGGAACATGTTCTTGTAAAAGCCTAAAACAAAGTTGGCTGACAATCTCACCCTCCAAGGGTTCACTCTTACTGTAGGTGTGAACCCTCTGATAAGGACAATAAGACCCTGCTCTGCTCTGCTATGCAGTCTTCTCTCTCTCTGAACCATGGAGAGAAAGGGACACAGCTCCTCTCTCACAGCTTTCTCAGCCTGTAGAAAGAGACACAGAACCTCTCCAGTCTCTTCTCAGGTGTACAACCTCAAACCTTCTTTCACAGTCCTGCTCACACAGACTGTAGCACCGCGTAAGCAACACAAGAGCCATCTTAAAAAAAAAAAAGGAGTTCCAGTCCAAACGACAAAAAGCAACACAACAGTGTTAGCATCAAGTTGCTAACTCAAGGGACAAAGAAGCAACCAGTGGACTGAAGAGCCAGGAGCTGGAGGGACAGACCAGCCTGGGAGTGGGACCCATTGGGAAACCAAAAAAGACAACTTTTCCTCCCATGGACTTCGCAGTATAACCAGGCCTTACAGAGTTTAGCATAGCACGGCTAAGCATAGGACTATTTAGTTTTACAATCACTACATTGATTTATTGAATTTGCTTTTGAAGCTTCGAGCTATGGCTAACTGCTGAGTATAAAACATTACCACTTCATTTAGAGGCATCAACCTTACTCTAGTACTGCTTTCACACCAAAATAAACGGGTCAACATGGGTTTTTTGAACATGGGTCGACCTGCTACCAATTGGCAATTGACTCTTTTCCCACTGCCAGCAGACCCGGGTCTCATCGACAGCAGACGGGCTGCATGGATTTGTTTGTTCCTCTGGCGCATCAAGCTGATGTCATCACTATGGTGACATCATCAGTGCAACTTAGCCCCTCCTTGTAAACAATGGAGAAAAGCATGGAGGTCGTGGACATGGTTTGCTGTACTTTTGTCCCTCTATAAAAATGTACAAATTTGGCGCTGGTGATACAAAGGTGGATGGAATTAATTTTTGAGACGGCAAAGAGTCACGTAAGTTACAGACGGAGGGATGGGCGTGATATTGTGCCGTGGGGATCTCGCGCTTTGCGGGTCGACTGTGTGTGATGTTCCAACTGAAGCCGATCAGAGGCAAGCCGATTAAAACTTGTGTCGCTTGCAGGGTTAGTCAACCCGGGTCCAATGCTGATTAAACCATTTTAAACTGCAGACAGGAGCTGACTGTTATGAGTTTAAACAGGGATTTTTGGTCAGTCTGAAAGGGTTAACAGAGACCATTTCTAGCCTCCACCACTCCCCATGTAGTCCTGGTTGTAAATGCCTTTGAGCCATGCAGTGTCAAAACACCCTTGTGAGGCAGCCATCTTGCCTTTGTCTGTTGCGCACACATGCACATACACACACACACACGCACACATAAGGACACTCGTCAGGAATATTCAACAACAGACGACTAAGGAAGTGCTATCTTGAATTAAAATGAAAAAACACAGGAGCTAAGACTAAATGGATAAAACCATGATAGGATATATCAAAGGTAACAAAGTGCTAAAAGTTGATAAGTAAACAAATAAATAAAACTGATTAAAACCCAACATTAAAAGGAAATTGAAACTTTATTTTTCTTTACTATTTTTGCTTTAACTTATTGTTGCCAGTCCAACAAAGACAGTGTTTTTCTCAGACTTTTGGTTCAGATTATTGCAGGTAAATTCCCTCATGCTACCCAAATATCATAATTAAGCTTGGCAAAGTTGATGCTTCTGGTTCAGAGTGAATCTCTTGCTCTCACCAGTTTCACCCACCTGTCCACACATTTGCATATTTAAAGGAAAAGTTTGGTTTCTGCAGCTTTCACATTGTTTATAGAATGAAGCAGAACAATATACTCACCCAGAAGGCTTTCCTGATCCAAACAGTGCTTCGGGAGATATTTAGATCCAAAATCAAGCGGCGTACATCCGTATAATGGTAGCACATAGGGCATACAGCGCCACTCCTAAAACTGCATTAATTGTCCAAAAACTCATTAGTTTCACCAATATTTCATCATGGTCCGCTCACGCTACTCCTCCATTACAGTCTGTGTCACTCCAGACATGTTTTTCTGACTGTGCTGACCTCTGAACAGAAGAAGAAGAATATTTGCCTCCGTGCATGCGCAGTACTCTCTGGAGCGCTGCCTCCGCGTCCTCCTTTGGATGAGCTCCTCATCTGTAAACTCTGGCTCGAAACTGTAAGGACACCCATCATATTTAAAGTTCTCCTCCACAACATCCTCATCCAATAGATATTCGTCCATTTTGCACAAAACTGGAAGAAGAAAGTCGTTGTATAGCCGACTGTCTTCCGCTGAAACAATGAGCCATACTGCGCATGCGCAGAGGCAAGCGTTCTTCTTCTTCAGTTCAGAGGTCAGTACAGTCACACAACATGTCTGGAGTGACACAGACTGTAATGGAGGAGTAGCCCGAGCTGACCATGATGAAATGTTGGGGAAACGAATGAGTTTTTGGACGATTAATGCAGTTTTAGGAGCGGCGCTGTATGCCCCGTGTGCTACCATTACAGGATGTTCGCTGCTCGATTTTGGATCTAAATATCTCCCGAAGCACTGTTTGGATCAGGAAAGCCTTCTGGGTGAGTATATTGTTCTGCTTCATTCTATAAACAATGTGAAAGCTGTAGAAACCAAACTTATCCTTTAAAACCCCTTAAAATATCTGGCTCACATTTTGTATTCGCTTGACAATTAAGGGCCTCAGCTTGGTCTTTTCTTGATGCATTCAAATCACTAAAACCACCCCTGATGTTATAACAGCTTAAGAATTCAACATTTCTTTGGCCTTTCTACTCTAGAAAATTCTTTGTGTCAGACTCACCGGCCACCATGCCATGTCCCGTCCCGCCAGGAAGTATCCGCTCAGAGTGTTCCTGCTCACCCTGCATGATGACTGACAGAGGAAACTGTTACACTCACATAGGCATACACAAAAACTAAACACACACACATCACTGCTCTGACTCTCACCCAGATGCCCACAGCCAGGTTGAGAAGAAAGTATGTTGCTATCACAATAATGTCAGAGATGCTGAAGGACTGAGACCGAGCATAGAAGTGAATGGTGGAGTTGGACATCCTTGGTGCTCACGACAACGCAAAATACACGCAAATATAGCAACAAGAGCTAAAAGCAAGCTTGATTTGCCCAACTGTTTTGCCTGTCAATCAAACAAACCAATATTTAACTCCAAGAAGAGCACATTAAACTCACTAGAAACTCAAAACAACCACATAATCTAATAAAAACACATACAATCTCCCCTTCAAACACAAAAACAAAAGTCTTCCTAACACAAACTCCAGCTCCTCGTAAAAGTCCAGTCTCCACTGATCTGCAGACAGTCACCAGCTTGAGACGAGGTGTTTGTTGTCTGTGTGAAGAGGGCAGTCCCTCGGCCGCATTGATGATTAAACACATCACCTTAATGTGGCACCTGCAGCGCTGACACACACTGTCTGCCAGGGGATAATGGAGTGTGTGGTGTGGCGGTGAAGCGGAGTACAGCAGATGCTCATGTGGACCGGAGTCCGCGCTGCACATGCACGTACAAACTCACACACACATGGTCAATCATTGCTGATGACAAGTTTATAATCATTAGCATCTAAACACACAAACTGCTGCCGGTAAGTGCTCAAAGCGTGAGGGAGCACCCAGTGGTTTGTTCACTCTTCACTGTTTCATCCTGTTACTTTACGGGAATTTAGATTGGACAGTTCCCCACAACAATCAGTAAAAGCAGGAGTTTGTTCTGTTTGCAGATCACAAGGTTACACAACACTGAAAACAGGTGAATGTGCACTCTGTGGATATGAGCTTAACACCATTCTGTCCGTTTAGACCTTCTAAAAATTTGACTATAAAGGTCCCACGTCCTGCTGTGTTAGATTGTTTACAACAGTGATTCCCAAACTGGGGGTACGCAAACTGATGTTGGGGGTACTCGAATACCTCAGGTTTCAATCAGTTGTTTCAGTAGTTAAAGCTCAAACTGGCAGATTTTTTCATAGTGAGATTTGTTAAAGGCCTGAAGTGTCGGCAGAGAGGCTGGAGGATGGATTGCTGAGGCATCTTGGAGAAGTAAATTTGTCCTGAATTGTCTAAGATTCTCATATTAACATAAGTTCAGACAGACAGCCTTCTCAGTAACACTGTGGTTAGTTTGTACTTTACAGTTTCAAGTTCATTAATGAATATTTTCCAGAAATTTGAATTTCTTTTTCAAAAGTGAACTGTGTTGCCCACTGAACCCACTTGGTCCGGAGGACACGACGACCACAGCTTCCAAAAACAATTTGAAATGTGGACTCGTCAGACCACAGAACACTTTTCCACTTTGCATCAGTCCATCTTAGATGAGCTCGGGCCCAGCGAAGCCGGCGGCGTTTCTGGGTGTTGTTGATAAATGGCTTTGGCTTTGCATAGTAGAGTTTTAACTTGCACTTACAGATGTAGATGAACTGTAGTTACTGACAGTGGTTTTCTGAAGTGTTCCTGAGCCCATGTGGTGATATCCTTTACACAGAGATGCCGGTTTTTGATGCAATACCACCTGAGGGATCGAAGGTCATGAGCATTCAATGTTGGTTTTGGGCCTTGCCGCTTACGTGCAGTAATTTGTCCAGATTCTCTGAACCTTTTGATGATATTACGGACCGTAGATGATGAAATCCCTAAATTCCTTGCAATAGCTGGTTGAGAAATGTTGTTCTTAAACTGTTGGACAGTTTGCTCACGCATTTGTTCACAAAGTGGTGACCCTCGCATCATCCTTGTTTGTGAATGACTGAGCATTTCAGGGAAGCTGCTTTTATACCCAATCATGGTACCCACCTGTTACCAATTAGCCTGTTCACCTGTGGGATGTTCCAAATAAGTGTTTGATGAGCATTCCTCAACTTTCTCAGTCTTTTTTGCCACTTGTGCCAGTTTTTTTGAAACATGTTGCAGGCATCAAATTCCAAATGAGCTAATATTTGCAAAAAATAACACAGTTTATCAGTTTGAGCGTTAAGTATCTTGTCTTTGCAGTGTATTCAATGGAATATAGGTTGAGAGGGATTTGCAAATCATTGTATTCTGTTTTTATTTACGATTTACACAACATGCCAACTTCACTGGTTTTGGGTTTTGTATTTGGTCTGAAGGCACTAAGTATGATTTACTTGATTTTATACTATATGTGGAGAATCAGCACTTCACTGTGTCTTCTTTAATTGCATTCTTAATTGCTGTCAATACCAATTAATTTAATCTTTTGTTGACATTTTGTTTTGTTTTTACATGTAGATATATCTAGAATCTATCCAGGGAGGCTTATATAGAAGAAAACTGAAGTTTGGTAAACACTGAAAGAGAAACTTCTTGATTTTTATGAACTTACATTGACACAGAAACTGGTCTGTACATTTGTTTTTGAGAAAAATATCTTGCAGACAAAAAGTCCAAGATAAAGACTTGAAGACAAGAGAGTAAGTTTGCTTTTGTGCTCTCTGATGTGAAATCATGTCGGTGTCAGACACATGCTGCTGCTCAGTGTTTGTCTGCCGTGGGGAGCAGATGGTGGCGATGAAGGCCCCCCGACATCACACACACATCATCATCAATCTTTCAAGCAAACATACAGAGGCCAAACTGACAGGGCTGAGGATAATAATGAACCATTAAAATAGTAAAAGCAGGCAATTCTCCTTATTCAAGTAATGCCAAACTTTTTGCCGTAATAATTTGTGATGTTAAGCACTAACTATTCCAGAAAAAAACTGTAAAAAATAAAACAGAATGAACAACTAATGTCTAACATTACAATTACTATAATTATTTATTGTAAAATATTTTATATCAAACTGTACACACTTTAGAAACATGACAATAAATGAATTGTTCACTAGCTATTAGGTGTCTTCACAAAGTCAAATACATAATTTATATCCCTCCATGCCAATAATAATAATAATAATAATAACAACAACAACAATAACAATAATAATAATAATAATAATTCAGCCATTGGGCCCTGTCACTACCGCTGCATATTGCTTCCGCCAAATGCTGCTGTTGTGAAACTAAATGTTGCTGGCGCTACATGTCGCAACCGCTGCATGTTGCTGCCACCACATGCAAGCAGGTTTTTGAGATATAAAACACAGCTAATGCCCAGTGGATGGCACTGTTCCTATGTCGCAGACACTTCATGTGCAGCAATACCTGCCTCAGCAGATAGCCACAACATAGATATGGTTAGGTCTGTGCAGCATTCAGATGAATGATGGCAATGATTCAAACAGTGTAGAGCTGGGCCAAGAACAGTTGGTCAGTAAAAGAAAAAAATAATGGCTCAATTATTAGGATTTAAAGTGTCAGATCACCAGCATGACAAATGTCTTCCACCACTTAAAACAGTACCATAAAGAGCCTATGAGCATTGTGTCAGACCATGTGCTGCGACCAAGATCACAAGTGTGTCTTGACATATTTTATTATTTGCAGAACTTGTAATCTCAGTGGACCTCAGTGAATATTGAATGCTGGTGATAATTGATGCAATTGACACAGGTTGTTTGGTCAGAGCATGAGTGATGGCAATTCTTCAAACAGAGTATGGCTAGGGGATGTCTTGGGATTTTTAGTTATATCCATAAAATTTCATATGCGATATAACACGAGACAGTATTGTTTGTAGTGATATTGTTGATATTGTTGATTTTGTATTGAAAGAGCAAATCATTTCTTCCCATGGCATGCAAGCTTGCACCTGTGTCTTATCTCTACCCCATATGTCAATGTCTCATCTCCCCATAGCTAATGAATACAAAGAAATGACACTGTAAGTAAGTGGAGAAAGGTTATATGAACTGTATTTCGGTACTACAAATGAGACATATTTACAAAACGGTATATAATAAAACAATAAAAGTAATTTATTTTTTAAAGGAGTTTTTTGTAATTAAAGAGAAGAAATAGGTGAACTTGCTTCCATATCGTAATTCATGTGCACATTTAGTTTATTGTTGGAGATGTGAGGATGTTGTGGCTAATATTAGGTTGACATTTTTTTTTTGTTTATTAAAACATAGAAAATCACAACAAGATAAGAAGAAATCATTTCCATTGTGTATTTATGTGTACACATATAATAAAAAAAATTTGCTGTCCTTGGTTTTGTATTTACTATCATAAGCATATATATTGTGCTAATTTGTTGAAGACATAAATAAATACAATATTGCATATCAGGGTAATGGTAAGTATTTAACACATGGTTCATTAACTTTAGCTGGATATTTAATTTTATTTGGACATATTGGATCGTTGGATATTTATCAATATAGTTAAGTTATGTGGCATGTGCAAACATATGTAAGAGTGCACACCGTTTAACTACAGAACATGACATGAACATCTGCCCTGCAGTAAACTGATGTGTGAATTAATTACTGTGTATTTTATTCACACAGAAAAGTACATTATTTGTTTTATTTTATTTGAGGAGAATTTTATTTCATAAATGCAGTTTTTAAAATTCAGATTGTTTTGTAAATTTTGATATTGTGCAGAGTGACCTCTGTATTAAAAGTGCTTTACATGTCACATGTGGCTTAAACTTACAACTGACTGTTTTGAAGGGTCTCTGTATGTTTTTTTGTTCTGTGTTTTCTACAAAAGACAAATGGACAAATATTTAAAAGCACATATATATGATTAAAACGAATACAATCATTGATAAATCACTGGCAAATGTACGCAAACCTGAAATCAATGCAATATAATAACATTTGAGACTGTATAATAAGAAACCAAGAAACCTAACTACAAACAGGGACTGTTCACAAATTACTATCCCTTACGGTCACTGCCTCTGCCACACACACACACACACACAATATGAACCCTGCTAACAAGAATCCATTCTTCAAGATTTAGAAATGACTGTGCTAGCTTGATGCTAGCGCATAGTGGAAAATCCCATATACATGCTAACTGAAATTGGCATTCTGTAAGATGTCTCTAGCCTCCAAAAACTGATTGATATGCAGACTGCAAGTGGTTAGATGTTTTAAATTTGTGCACTTCAAATGTTTTTGAGCTCTCATCTTCTGCAGAAGACCCTACTTTAAGTGCATTCACAGGTCCATGTTACTTGAGAGACCACATCTTCTTTGAACTACTGCTTAATGACATTTCATACAAAAAAGCTTAAACATACAAATCGAAACATGTATTACTTCACAGAGTTGAAAAGTCTATATTCAGTTACATTTCATATCTGATCAAGTCTTAAACAAAGAAATATGAACCCTGCTAACAAGAATCCATGTCTTCAAGATTAAGAAATGACTGTTAGCTTGATGCCAACACATAATGGAAAATCCCATATACATGCTGTCACAACCACAGCTCTAAAGCCTGACAAAGACGGAAAGGATCAAACTCTGAACAGTTTCAATGTTTCATTTTGGACCAATGACCCAAGGTCTCAGCCACAATTTTAACATAACACAAAGACAAAACGTGCGAAGGGTGAGACGCCGAGGAGGAACACTGATGTGGTGTGTCCCCTCTGGAGGTATGTCAGAGAGACTGATGCTTGTGATCGGGATCCTAAATACTCCACACCTGGGAGACTGGCCACGTCAGCCCAGGGTTGGACGAACTCCGCCCAACAGCATTCTCCTGCAGAGACAGACAGGGAAACAAACCAAAACAGCAGGCCCTGCTGGCAGGAGGGCTGTCACACCCCCCTCCTTAAAGGAGACATATCATGCTTGTTTCTCCTTTTCACTATGCCAGACTAGGGTGCCTGTAAAGCGTTTCTGCCCTCAGTACAAGTCATTTAGTTCCTTCATTGCCCCACAATAATGTTCTCAATATCCTCATTTTAGGCCATTATCAAGCTCTCGTTGAAACACTCGGTTTCCAGGCTGACCTAAAGTTACTTCGCAACTTCACAGCCCTTTGTGCTCTGATTGGTCAATTCTAATGGGGGCTGACCCAGCCTGTCCTTCTTCTTCTACTGTATTTTCCAGCAGGCTCAATGCAGCAACCGCGTATTGAGTCCCACTACAGGCCAGAGCTGGTAATGAGGGAGTGTGAGCTAGGGATCTATATACCCCTGCTGGTGGATGTGTTCCTCGGTGACGGTTTTGTGGCTAACGGACATCACAGAGGAGGAAGTGTTTTATCAGATTACTCCAATAAAAAGAAAGGTACCTCGTGTCGTCATGACGTTTGAAATCTCGCGGACATCTCGCAATGACCTATTTTCAGAGGCATCAAATCTCGTTCTAGGATATCAGAAAAAATACAGTATCTGGTTTTTTGAAAATTAAGGGGGTGTAAGGTCTTGTTTTCAAATTTATTATATTATATGTAAGTATTAAATCATGCATCAGCATGATATGTCTCCTTTAAAGAGGACATATCATGCTTGTTTCTCCTTTTCACTATGCCAGACTAGGATGCCTGTAAAGCATTTCTGCCCTCAGTACAAGTCATGTAGTTCCTTCATTGCCCAACAATAGCGTTCTCAAAGTCCTCATTTTTTTTATTATATGTAAGTATTAAATCATGCATCAGCATGATATGTCTCCTTTAAACATAGAGAGTGCAGGGAAATACAGGAATTAGAAAAAAAAACAACACTTTGTTGCTGCAGTTCTATAAAGATACTACAGGGGGCGTTAGGGGTCAAAAACAATCCCCCTCCAAAACAGGGATGGGAAAAGCTGGTGATCATGAGGATTTAATTATTGTTTTTGTTACTAAGACAATTTCAGTTTAAATATGATAAATCCTGCCTAAGTAGTGTATTTAATTAAATACAGATAAAATGATTTGTAAACCACTGTGTTCTGTTTTTATTTAGGTTTTACTCAGTGTTCCAACTTCATTGAAATGGGTTTTGTTGTGAGTTTTCTAAATCAAGAAAAATGATGATGACAGTGATATGATGATGATTTTCTTGATGGTGCTGAAGGACGTCCCTCCCTGAGAGCTCAGCGCTCTCGACCCTCTGTCCCGGTGAACTGATGACAGCACACATGTGAGTCTCTGCTGCCCTCCATTGGATTAAAGGCTGCACTGCAGCACACTCACACACTTCACACCTGCAGCAGAGGGTCACAGGTCTGAGGGAACCCCACTAGAGTGTGTTCTTTTGGAGGTCCACACAGATATACATCAGATGTTACATCCAATGTCACAGTCAGAGCTCTCCTCTTTTGACTTCACTTGATGCAGTGGGGGTTTTATTTCCATGTGTCTAAACTATACTAAACTATAAAACCTGCTTCACACTTTTAGAAAAAGTCTGAAATGTTCTTGACTTTAAATGTGTGAGATGTACAGTGAACTGTTTTGGCAAAACTAACGATGGGAGGCAAAAATGTTCTCAATCTGTCTTTGTGTGGTGTTACTTCTATGAGGAAACAGGGCTGAAAACCCTCATCAGAGCCTCAGAAGATGCGGAAAAGGCCCCAGAATGGCTGTGGATTTCAAGAGACAGGCAGAGGACTAATGCAGTCTGGACACAGACTGGAAGATGAAGTTTAAAGGTCCAAAAGCCCTGATGAGCCATCAGTACTTCACTGATGATGTGTCCAAGTGCGTCATGACATGTATGTTTTCACTACATTCACATTTAAAGTGAACAGCTCAGCAGCACATCCTCATAAGGGCAGCCTCATTATCCAACCACCAAAACTCATTTTATATTCATGAATATATGAGCGACTGATTCTGAGGGTCATCTGTAATATTACTGCTGCACTGCTTCATGTTTTACTGAAGTACAGACTTTGCCAGAGTTAAAATTATTCATTTAACCCTTTAATGCAAGAATTACTAAAGTACAAAGGAATATTTTTTATACTTTTGTTTTTCTTTAAAAAAAAAAAAGTTAAAAATCCTGTTCATTTTTTTCAATGTTACATTTTGAGGGAGTTATGCATCTGCCCATCACAGTGGATACTAGGGATGATCTATATATCATTATTAAATCAGTGAACATTCAAGATATTAATATCGAAAAAAGCAACAATAAATAATATACATTCATAACTAAAACTCCACTTCCACATTCTTTGGTAGTATAGTGTTTTTATTTTTCTGATAAATGCCAAGTTTTCACCGAACCCGTAGTCATATTGCATCGTCTACATATCGAGATATCTGGCATGAATATGGAGATATGAGTTTCTGTCCATATTGTTCAGCCCCAGTGGATACCGTGCATCAATGGTATGAAAAGTAATTTAGAGGAACTTAATAAAGATACACAAACAAATGTCTTTGACAAACAATAATGAAGAGTAAATTTAAAAAAAAGGAAAACTCTAAATTAGTTTTATTGCAGATAATCAAACAATTCTCTTGTGAATCACCAAAATTTAAAATAAAAAAGTGAAATCTGAATCCAGGCATAATGTCCAATTTGTCTTTCACTGGCTTTTTCTTGGATTTATGTTGGAATATCTCAATATGTTAAAAATATGAAATGATACTATTTTTATTAAACTTCAGACAAGGGTTTGGGAGTTTACCACCTGGTTGTTGGACATGGTGCTGTGACCTAAAGGGTCTACATTTACTCCAAATATCTGTCTATTGAACAGCATGCATGAAAGGGTTAAACATCTGTGCTTATTGTGGCCCCCAAACCAGAGGCTTTAAAGTCCTGTTTTGATTTGTGGGAGTATTTATCATTTTTGAATTAGTCAGCACAGAATAAAACACCAATTTAATGACAGTGTTCCTCCAAAGCTGCTGAATATGAACCTGAAGTCAGATCCAGTTTAATGGACTGCATCAGTGAAGTTAAACCATCTGCTGCTTTGTTTTTGTGCAGAAATGTGTTCATGATTCAAACTCTGATACAGCGGAAGCATTAAAAAAGAACACAAGAGACTGTGAGTCATCTTTACTTTATTTAATTTTCCAAAACTCTTTCAATAGAGGTTCATAATAGTTTCAAATCATCAGTATAAAAGACAAGAAAGTCACTGTGTTTTACTCAATCTGCAGAAACATCTTATGCATGTTGACTATCTCTGTACAGATGTAGAGCTGATCTCTGTCACTGTGGCTAATGCTAAGGTTAATGCCATGCACCTCATCAGTCCACTTCAACACTCCTGAACTGCTCCTTTAATAAGTCACAGGTGGTGAAGTCTGAACCCTCAATCAGTGCAGTAAGTGGTGTGTGTGGACAGGAATAAGATCCATGAGCATGACTGAGACTTTGTCTTTAATACATGAACATGTGATCATTCATGGACCTCTTGCCTGTTTATCATCACAATTAGAAACTGATTTAGAGATACTTAATTATTGTACTTTAAATATGAATCATCTGGGGATTCAACAGCAAATTTATGGAAACTCACAATTTTTAAAGTACAGCAAAATGCCTCTTTGCAGAGAATTTTACTTTACCCACAGCACAGACATGACTATGGGCTGTTAATGGTTTTGTCGATCCAATCCCTGTACTCTTTGTTGCAGAGGTTCATGGCTGTACCTTCTGAAACACATGCGCGAGCAGGGTCTGCTGGTCCCCGAACAATGACCCCATAAAGCTTGTTTTTGTACACCACTCCTCCACCAGAGTCACCCTGTAAGAGAGATTTCCATTTACTACAAAACCTTCATACATATATGGAGTAAACTCACAGGCCACTTTATTAGGTATAACTACACCTTTTAACATGCAGTCATTCAGCAAACGACATGGTAGCACCTCAGTGCATTTAGGAATGTTAACATGGTCATTATGACAGATAAAGCACCAGAATGGAGAAGTGAGTGGATTTAAGTGACTTTGAACAGGGTATGGTTGTTACTGCAGGATTGGCTAGTCTGAGATTTTCAGAAACTGCTGATCTTCAATTTTATGCACAAATATCTCTACAGTTTACAGAGAATGGTCTGACAAAAATGTCTTGTTGATGCCAGAGACAAGAAGAGAAAGACCAGACTGGTTTGAGATAATAGGAAGGCAACAGCAACTAAAATAACCACTCAGTGCAGTAGATGGCCAAACACTTTTTAAAATCTGTATCATAAAGAATAACACTTGCAAGATATACCTAATTAAGTGGCCGCCGATTGTTTGTATTGTTCGAGGATAGAAAGCAGTGCAGACTTACTGGCTGTATTGCCACAGTGCTTGATAAGAAACAAAAAGTTTCTTTGTAGTAGGATCGAACTGGGATGTCTCCACACTGGAGTGTACGTGGTGTGTCATTTCCTGAATCAAGACCAAAAAAGTCTGTGTCAGATACAGTAACCTTTAACAATCTTTAAAGGAGACATATCATGCTGATGCATGATTTAATACTTACATATAATATAATAAATTTGAAAACAAGACCTTACACCCCCTTAATTTTCAAAAAATGAGATATTGTATTTTTTCTGATATCCTAGAACGAGATTTGATGCCTCTGAAAATAGGTCATTGCGAGATATCAGCGAGATTTAAATCGTCGTGACGACACGAGGTACATTTCTTTTTATTGGAATAATCTGATAAAACACTTCCTCCTCTGTGATGTCCGTTAGCCACAAAACCGTCACCGAGGAACACATCCACCAGCAGCCGTATAAAGCTCCCTAGCTCACACTCCCTCATTACCAGCTCTGGCCTGTAGGGGGACTCAATACGCGGTCGCTGCTTTGAGCCTGCCGGAAAATACAGTAGAAGAAGAAGGACAGGCTGGCTCTACCCCGATAGAACTGACCAATCAGAGCACAAAGGGCTGTGACGTTGCAAGGTAACTGTAGGTCAGTCTGAGGACCGAGTGTTTCAACGAGAGCTTGATAATGGCCTAAAATGAGGATTTTGAGAACGCTATTGTGGGGCAGTGAAGGAACTAAATGACTTGTACTGAGGGCAGAAATGCTTTACAGGCATCCTAGTCTGGCACAGTGAAAAGGAGAAACAAGCATGATATGTCCTCTTTAACTTGATGAGACATGGTTCCTGGAAATTAAGAATAATAATTAAAAAAAAAATAAAAACAGCTTTATCTTTTCAGTTTTGATAGAAATGTAGCTGACTGAAACATGTTTGTTTGTGAGTGAATCAATTATTATATTTTTAAAATCTGGGTATGACCATGGATGTATTATAAGAACTGGACAGCGTGGCTCTGCCCTCTACCATGTAACGGATTTGAAGCCAGAATATCCCCCGTCAGGGCGCCGCCATTGTGCAGCCAGTAGAGAATCTGGGCCATAATCCGGACGCAGCTGTCGTAAACGGTCACAAAACTCCGCAGCATACACCGTACACAATCATTGTGAAGCTGCCGTAAACCGCGGTTATTTTTAAACTCTAATAACTGATAAAAAAGAAACTTTTCAGAAAAAAGAGGACCTGGAAAAAACGCAGCCCAATAATACTTTCATATCACCACAGCATATGGATGGGAGAAATATTTTTCTGTATTAATTTTTTGAAGTTTCACTTCGGGCCGCTCAGATGAATGGAGGAGACGGAGATTTGACCTATATTGCAGCCAGTCACCAGGGGGAGCAGTTTTTGTGGAGGCTTCAATTTTAGCCTAGCATCATGGCGTCCATGTTTTTTACAGTCTATGGGTATGACTGCATAACTACTGATAATACATCAGTTGTGTCAGTCTGTCTTGCTATATATGAGGGAAGTGTATTAGATGGAGGTTTTAAAGTTGTAACAAGTAAAATCTTAGTAAGACAATGTGTTGATGCAAAGCTTTTATTAGATTCAACATTTTTGTGAGTTTCTTTCAACTCAAAGTTCTTCTATACATGTGTGAACCTGCTCTTTAAAAGCCGCTGTAAGAGTCAGAGGAAGACACGAGTTCAAGACTTTGACTGGAGTGGTCTTAAATTAAGCCAACCTCACACCTGAAGACTTGACTTAAACTTTGTTAATACTCTCAGACTGTGGTCCGACTCTGGAGGTGTGAGTATCAATACTTCAGTAACAAGTACTGATACTTTTACAAATAGTCATATAGTACTGAGTAAAACCCAAACATATTGATACCAAAATGAGTTCTCTTATAAATATCAGTGCTCTTCTGATCAGTCCAACTCCAAACTGTGTAATCATGGTCATTGGGTAGACCAGACGCACAATGGGTACAGACAGAAGAAGGCTATGCTGACCCTCTACCTTTAAATTCCCTCATATTTATAAAGCAGTTTCATAAAATAAAAAAATAAAACAAACACTTTGTTGTAATCAACATGCTATCTGCTTGGAAGGATTGTTATATAATATGGTGTCAGCAAAAGTACTTCCGTCTATTCACCCATTCATGAAAATCCTGATTAAAGAAACACTTTTACATTGATGTAAACAGGTGGAGATTCTTGGGGAAAACCAGCTTAAAGTCTTGTTTCATAAAAATATGCAATTAAAATCATTTTATGAATTAAGAACACAATTTGAAATTCCTAGTTAGGACTTTTAAAAATACATGCAAATCCAGAGTGTCATACGTTCACTCATTTCACTCGAGCTGAGCTTCGAACTGACTGAACAGGAGGAGATAATTCATCCACAATCAAAGGGATAATGAGTACAATTTATAACGCTCTAGTCAAGGAGTGCCAAACAGTCTTCCAAACATTATTAATGAGTTGGGAAACAGATCTGACAAAAGGTTGGATGAAAATATCTGCACAAACATCTCAGACAGAATATCTGAGGTGAAAAATCGAAGAAGGAACCTTTTTGCATATGTTCTGGCAATGTCATAAACTTGATAGTTTCTGGGACAGGATTCACTCACTCACAAAATCATTTTTAGAACAAGAATTGGCGCAATCCCAATGTGTATGCCTATTGAATGATGTAATCAATTACCACTTGGACTCAAAAAAATACAGACAGTTGATTATGATAACATACTTTGCTAGAAAATATATACTCCTACTTTGGGAAAGCGATCACCACCAACATTCAGCATGTTCTTGACTCAAATATCTCAATTCCTTCCTTTAGAAAAAATTACACTTGAGAAACATAGCCAGGGTCATCTATTCCATGATCTTAGCTCTTTCTTGTATTCGAAACTGGGAAAAAAGACTTATGAATAGCTAACATTTAACTTGTAACTGTTATTGCATTGACATTTAAAAATTCAGGTTTATATGAGTACATGTATTTTGATCAATGTTTTCTTTCTTTTTTCTTTTCATTATTATTATTATTATTATTATTTATAATAATAATAATAATAATAATAATAATAATGATAATAATAATGATGATAATGATGATAATAAAATATCAGTACTCTTCTTTCTGTCTGTGTCATCAAATTGTGGAGACCACAAACCGATCAAATGACACTCGCTGAACCTGCAGCCTTACACTCAGTCACATAAGAAGAAATAAGAAATACCTTAAAATAACTTAATAAGTAATTTTGTTATGCTTAAGAAGATTTATGCCCAGGCCTACATGTAAGTATATTTTTACCTCCGCCAAGAAGGTTATGTTTTCGGGAGAGTTTGTCTGTCCGTTTGTCTGTCTGTCTGTCTGTCTGTCCGTCTGTCCATCTGTCCATCTGTCCGTCCGTCTGTGAACAAAATAACTCAAAAAGTTATGGATGGATTTGGATGAAATTTTCAGGAAATGTTCAACATGAGAAAAGGAAGAACTGATTCGATTTTGGTGTTGATCCAGATCAGCGTCTGGCCGCCATGGCGAAAAATGTGATTTCTGTCAATAACTACTGAACTAAAATGGATATGAAAGATTATGAATCCAGTTGCTAATGGTATGTTTTCATGGTCAAGGAATCTAAATATTTAGATGAAATAAAGGTAGGAGTAATATTTATGGTCAAAATGACAATATGGCTGAGGACTGTGGCGCTGGCGGAAGTCTGTGCTCTCCGGGTGCTTTTCTAGTTTATTTATGTAATCAATATTTTTCAATCAAACAAATGTGTTTTGCCTCATTGTTTAACAGTGGAATATCTCCAGAAATAAACTTTGTGAACTTTGTAGAGTGTAATGTAAGAATTTAAGCAAATGTGCATGCCACCTGCAACTGGAGGTCACTGTGACTGTTTTACCAGGCAGGCATGTGTGTGCTATGTTTTGGCTGTATCTTCCTGCTGTCACAGCTCAATATATCCATGACTTCTCTCCAACAATAATCTTGAACAGAAAGCTTAAGAACCAGAGTAGATCACCTCACAAAGAACCTGATTCATTAAACTACAGACCTGGGACACCTGCAGAATGAAAACACGCTGAACAACAAGGAGACAGAGGTGTCTCCAGAAGAGGGAAACTGAGCTTTAACTTTGACAGCTACAGACAGGAGGAGTAACTAGATGGTTTTGATCTTTCCCGTGTCCTATTCTAATGCTGCGGACAGACATACCAGCAGCAGCTGGACTGAAGTGAATATGGCCCTCTGGTTTCTATTTTTCCATCTGTTCAAGCTGAGGCACGCATGCATGGCCTGCAAAAAAAGTACTTGGGTGCCAAGTTTATTGTGTTTGCTGCTGCTCCGACTTGATAACATGTTTAACTAAAATTTAATTAACAGGCCTTCAATGTAAGTAGAATGTTTTCATTGTGAAAAAAAAGCTTGTGCTTGGCTGTTGCTAAATTTGGTGGGACTGTGATTGTTGCTGTGAAAAGAAGTCTTGTTTGCTCTGTTAAAAATATTTAGCCAGAGGTTGCAATGTGTCGGTTATTTATTTTACAGACATCACAGAAGCAAGTGACTGTGCAGAAATGTCTTTAAAGCTCACCTCCCAAAGTTGTGGCTCCAAAACCTGCAACCTCAATTTGTCTTCTGGAATACAGTATAAAGAAAAAACATTTAAAAATCATGCATTTCAGTTTGTCGTTACTGCTTTGAGCTCCTGGTGAGATTTGCTTTAAAATTAATCAAAGCTCACATTTGAGACTGATTTGCGCATTCCTGATGTGTAGGAAGTTGTATAGGTGTGATTGAAGAGCCAGGGTTGAGCTTCACCAGCATGAGGTCATGTGACCGACCAGATTTTTTGTAGATCTCATAGTCTATGAAATTTACTCCTCCAGATTGTAGATTTAACTGACCTGGATGGACACCTAAAAATAGTTTAATTTTCCTACAGATACAGAGAAAGAAACATGATCAAATTACTATAATTTACCATCAGAGGTCTGGTAAGACTGAATACTGACTGCTGGAAGACTTTATAAGTCCACTTTTATGTTGGTATGAACTTTTCTCAAGACCTTATAAGTAAAGTCATTCATTTGTACAATAAATGATCCCATTCTCACCCCTGATAGCAGTGAGCTGCAGTCAGAACCCAGTGTGGATGGATCAGAGAGCCACCACACTTGTATGGAAGAGTCCCATTATATCCTCGCACATACACATGGTAATGACGCGCTGCGTTGTCACATGTGTGACCTCCAGCAACTCTCTTCTGTAGATCGACTGGTGAGCTCACTGCCACACCTGAAAGACAAAGTCAGAGGACAAGGTAACAATGCTGGGCACCTGTCACTGACATGTTGGACTGTCCTGTACTGTGCTGATTGTGTTGGGATGTCCCTCTTTAACAACATTGTCCAGCTCCTGCTGGGGGATTCAGAGACAGTCAGAGTCCAGATGGAGTCTATAATCCCTCTGCCCTGAACCTGCTCCTCAGCTGAGAAGGAGCAGCAGCTCCACTTTGAGATCCTTCTGGATGACCAAGCTCCTGACATGACCCTAACTACCACTGAGGACACCGAGGTCTGGACCGCTGTCTTTTTATCTACTAACACAATAAGTTACTTGTAGGATGCTGAGATGTTGCTGGTCTGTAAGATCACACACTTCACTGTCTGAGTGTGTGTGGCAGGTGACTGAGTGTCAGTGAAGCTGCTGATCTCACTGTGATCACCAAACTTTGGTGTCTCTGTTGGTCTGCATAAGTCTGCATGTACTCACATGAGACAGTGTATAGTCTGTGAAATATAACAACCTTCAAAATGCTCTGAATTCTTTCAAACTTCTCTGGAGGCAAAAGAGTTTTAAGGAGAGCAGAAGGCTTCATGATTTAAGGTCAGCTTTTATGTTCTGTCTGTGCTTTGTCCCTCTGCAGATCTGCTTTGTCTACATTTATCTATGTCTCTATATACATTTAGGCAGATAGTATTTATGAACATTCAGTATCCTATGGCAGTGTATGACACCACCATTGAGGACACCAAGATGTGGGACTCAGTCATTTATCTTTTTTTACTCACCAGAATGTAACATGATGTATGATGCTAAAATGTCGCTCATCTGTAAAATCACCAGCGGTGAAGTTGTTGACATCACAGTAACTCTGTAGGCTTTTTTTTGCTCTATCTGTGCTTTAGTAAAATCTCCATATTATCTGGTTTTGCACTGCTGATGCAGGCTGTGCTGTGTCTTATATAAGGCCTAATTAAAGCAGCTAAGGAGTGGGAAAATGAAGCAGATGTAAACCACATGTTAATATTGTATGATGCCCCAACACTGTTTTTATGGCTTGTTTTCTGTTAAATAACATGAATAGTCTGTAACCATGTATCTATCAATCAGTCAAATTTTATTTATATAGCTTTTCTTACATCATATGGAACTTAAAGTGTAGCTTTTCTGTCTATCTTGAGATTTCTGAACAGAGAGAGAACTGAGCTGTGACACCGTGGCACACAGGCTCATGCAATGCACCTTACACAGCCCCACTTCAAAAAACCTGAACTGTCCCTTTAAGCTGACATTGAGACCATCTCAGCTGGTGCTTCACTTTTAAAGTTAGTACATGTAGAAAGTAAACTCTGTGGTTGGTTAGAACTAAAAACAACAAGACTACATTTAACACTGAAGGGAACAGTTAAGTTATAAAACACACACTTTTCACTGTTACAGTGTCATTTAGCAGAAGTCTTTGTCCAAAGTGATGTACACCTGAGAGTAAGAACAACACCAGCAAGAATCTAGACTGAAGAACAACATGAGGAAGAAGAACATCAAGTAACAGACAGCAAACTTTGTCAAGTCTCCAGCTGTAAGAGAGAGGGAGGATAAATACTCACCAGCCCACAGCAGAAGGAGAAGAACTGTCATGCCAGACATCTTTCCTCGTCTGTCCTCTTCGTGGAGCAGCGGTGACTTTTAAATGTTTCCTGCTGTCCCGTTGGACCTCCAGCCAATCAGGCCATGACAGGTCATCCTCACATCTCTTTTTGGTGGAAGGTTCTTTGTCTATACACAAATTACTATTGACTTAACAACTGTTCCCATCCTGAACTTTGTCTTTTATGGAAGTAACATGACTGTCCCAGAGAGAAAAGAAGTCCTCTGACCAGGACACTTTAAACTGATTAAGCACATCACTGAGTACAATAATAGATGACCTGATTGTATCACTTTAAACTCTAAGAAATAATTTCTTGAAAAAGAAAATGTGTGTGGTCGAGCACAAAGAGGTAAAGACTGCAGGTAACATAGCAACAAGCGGTGACTGCGGGTTCAGAGATTAGCACAGATGCTAACAGCTCAGTTTTAACAGCTGTGAACTGCATTCTTTAATTAAATGAAAAAAAAAACTATTAACACAACAAAGTTCTCTTAATTTTGCTCCACTTCTGACATATTTTGCTGAGTTTTTACTATGAAGTGACTCACAATCTGTCCCTCCACAGTATGTAAAAAAAAAAACAGTTCTGGAGGCAAAAAGGGTCCAACTGGGAACGAGCAGGGTGTACCTAATAAAGTGGCCGCTGACTGCACTTGCCACTTATACCAAAATGTCCATGAACAAAAGGACTCTTGAGAGTAACTGAGATAGTTTAAATACACATTTGGATATGTTAAGCGCAGGGACAAGAGCAGCCGTTGTGTAGTAAAATGTCATTGATAAAGTTAAGATGAAATTAAAATAAAACAAATAATAAAGCGTCTGGCTTTTTGATTCAACAAACTTTCATTACCTTACCTGACCTGTCTCTACCTTGATAATCAGGCAGATGAGTCAAATGTAGCAGGGCCCGTTTAACTGAGCAAACAGTATGAACTTAATCACACTCTTTGTGTTTAAACTCTAGTGGAAAACTGATGGGGCAGGGAGAGGGGGGGTGTCCATGGCTGGGCTTGCTGCACGGTGCCGTGCTGGGGACTGATGGGCTCCTTGGGGTGGCTGGCTCTTTCAATTCCCTTTGTGGGGATGGTTCACGTGCTGGGTAGGGCTGGGTATTTCCAGCAACTTCACAACCCATACGTATCCCGATACTAAGGCCACGATACGATACGTATCCCAATACACGTAAATTGGGAACATTGACTGTACTTTAAGCAAAATTCTTGACAAGTTTAGTTTTTTCTTATAAGAAGAAAAAGAACAAGGATGAGTTTTAGGTGGTTCTACAGCTTGAGAGACATAAATTCAGATCCTTAAAGATGGTAGACCTAATTTCAAATTAAGAACATATGCTTCATTATGTAGCTTGTCTTCTACCTTGAACTGTGCCACTGTTAACATTACCCAAAGTGTATTTACAACAACTGTCAAAATATTTAGGCCATATCCATTCTGTAGAATCCGTATCGATACATGTATCCCAAAGGAGTGCGATACGATATTTTGCCGTATCGATATTTTGAGCACAGGCCTAGTGCTGGGGTGCCTAGTTCAGTGTATATGCTGCTGCAAGTTGTTTGGGCCTGGCAGCTTGGGCAGGTATCGGAGTGCCACCTGATGTGTTCGCTGGGTGGTGGTCTCTTCCCATCAGCCATTGTGAGGAGTCGGGCATGTGCATGTGGGTAGTCTCTGAAGGCACTTGCAGGGCCTTGGGGTAGCACCTTGGTGAAGGCCACAGGGGTGAGGGTTCCAGATGTGGGGCCTTCTCGCCTTTGGATGTCCTATGGTGGGCCGGGAGATGGCAGGGGCCCTGCAGCGGGTAGTGGGCCGGGCAGGGTTGTGGACTGGTGCTGGCTGGTGCTGGCGTGTGTGGTAAGCGGGGGGTTGTAGTTGCTCAGTGGGACTGAAGATTACTTCATGTGTTTCCTGGGTGTGTGGGGGGTCTCGTGGGGTTGCAATCGTGCTTCGTGGTCTGGTGGGCTCCAGGCTTATTGGCTGCATAGGTGGGTTAGGCGTGGGGCTGGGTTTGGTGGGGAGGGGGTGTAGAGACTTTCAGGGATGTCAGGGATGTGTTGAATGAGTTTGGGAATTGGAAGGAAAAGGTTGATATTTTTCTTTTTAGATAAAACATACAGTGAAGTGGTGGATCTCTACAGCTCTGTCCTGAGTAACATTCACCATGTTAAGTCATCATAACCCAGATCTCAAAAAGACCAACCACTTTAATTTGCTTGGTCAAAAAATACTGAGAAAAAAATGTTTTGTGTCAAAACAGACTGGAGAAAAATGCTTTAAACATAAAATAATAAGAGCAGTGGGAGATCACACATCCATAAATCTTACTCACTATTTCCCATCATCACATTTATATGAGTTGTTTTCTAGATAACTCGTGGATCATTGTCAACACACCTATTTTAATGGCTCCTGAGGTGGAGTGCTCCCTGACTTGTGGTTGGTCTTGCTTGGTATTATCAGTCTTACAGACTTTGTGTCACATTGTGAATTTAAGGTTAAGATATATGGCTCTGTTATATTCATTTGAACCAATCTGAAAGAACACTTCAAGAAATAAAAAACATAGTGAAAACTCGGAATATGTATACTGGCGCCACTAACAGAAATAAAAATAATAATAATGAAAACTCATGATTGTTGCAAGATATGCAGCCCCAAGGCCACCAGTTGATGATCATTGAAGTGATTACAGATTTGTCAATCAAAAGTTATCCAAGTCAAGGCTTCCTTCAGGCACATGTTTGCAGTTCACTGACAAACTCTGGCATACCTCCATGTCCTGTCCATCTACGTTGATGCTATGCTCTGATTTGTTGATCCTTTTTTTTTTTTGCTTATGAGAGAGCCAATCAGGCTGTGCTCTTCCTGAGTTGAACAAATTAATTGTTCAATTCAAACTGGAACGCCGTGGATGACAGATCATTTACACATGCACAGCCTCAACAAATACTCGAAAGGACTTAAAACTCAAACTGTAAGACTTAGGTGACTTTAGACTTTTCAGTCTTGACTTGGGAGTTGACTTTGGAGTTGAGGGCAGTGACTTGAGACTTACTTGTGACTTGCATACCAATGACTCGGTCCTACCTCTGGCTACAGCTAATATATCACTAGAAGAATTAAAGCTTGCTGAAAGAGGCATTGTGTCATTGATGCATAGCGTTAGCTATCACAGCAGGAGAAATAACGCAGCTATCTTAACAAGTCTCCAGTGCAAAATTAACTGTTAACAAGTTTCATGAGAGAAGTTGTCAGTCTCATTTCTTATATAGCAGAATGTGACAACGTATAGATAGATACTTTATAAAACATTCATACTGTCCTGTGATTCTGCTTGATGTTTCTCTCAAAATGCATTAGATTGATGCTTTTAAATAAGAAATACTCCAAATTTTCTAGCAGGGGAGCATGGCCCCGGCCCCACTTAGAGGGGTCATGGCCTCCTCACCTTTTCCATCCCCGACCTGTTTTCATGCCTGATATCTTCTCCTTGTGTTAGCCTATGTAGTTAGTTTCACTTTGCACGTTTCCTCTGCCTTACTTGATCTCACATGCTTCACTCACCTGTGTCTCTATATAGGTGTGGTTTTCACTCAGGGACTCGTCTGTCTGAGTCTCTGTGTTAGGCTGTCAGTTTGTTGTGCTCCTCTGTTAGTTAGCAATGTTAGATTGTTAATTGTTTGTGTTCTGCCTGTTAATGCAGCCTGTATTTTTCTGTTGAGAGAGAGGCCGGTACAGTTTTTTGCAGTATTTTTAGTAATTTTTCCTATGGCGCTGCGACACCATATTTTAGTGCTCTGAAACAGTTCTAAAAATTAATAAAACAGGGCATTCACATGCTTGGAAAATGTTTAATAAATATCATAGATAGTAATATAAGGGACTTACTTCTGCTTCAAAGCTTGGATTAACTGATTCAGAGATCATAGGTTAATGTTATGATGCTCGTGATTTTTTTTCAATTGCAAAAAATAAAATTTCTTAGAGACCACAGGAAAAGGTAAGGGTCAGTGTATGTTTTGGTAATTGGATTTTCCGTTTAGAAAATGGTATTTAAAAAAAAAAAAAAAAACGGGTGGTTATTTGATTTTTGTTTTAGAATACAAAAACGAAAATTGAAAAATCAGCTGATTTTCATTTTCCGTTTCTAAAAACAGTGAATCAAATTTTAGAAGACAGAAACAAAAAAAACGGCCGTTTTTCATACTGTGAGACCGGAAGTTTCCTTTTCAAAGTAAGAGCACCTGTCAGGGCGGTGCTGCTGTGTAGGACCATAGACTATAGAGTGGACAGCGTGGCTCCGCCAACAAAACTTTTCAGAAAAAAAGAGGACTTGAATACAAGGCAGCCGAATGATATCTTCAAATCACCACAACAATCAAACGTGAGAAACATTTCTACGAGGTGTATTAATTTTCTAAAGTTTGACCACAGCCCATCAGGAATGACTGGAGAGCCGGTGTTGTGCCAAAATTTGATTTCCGGTACGCGGGAGCGCGCACAGTCGTCATAGTTGAAAAGAGCAGCTTCTGTGGCTCTTCGGCTTCATCGAGCTCAAACAACCAGTTTGTTATGATCATCTAACAATGTTTATTTGTTTTTGCATTTGATAGCCTCCTGTACGTCTGCTTGCCTTATATAGCTGTTCAATAGGCAAGTTAGTGATTTTAATCTGGCGTGTATTTGTGCTAATAAACTGGGGGAGCTTCTTTTTTCTGCACTAAAACGACATTAGATCCCTCAACAGAGTAACTGACTCCACAAAGTGCTTTGTACGGTTTGAAGTATGAGAAAAATGACATTACAATGTAAAAATCAGCTTATTTTGCTTGCCCAAAACTGATTCATGCCTCTGGTATTGTACAATACATGCAAGTAGGCTACTGGTTGGAGATAAATCTTGTAAATATTACTCTGCTGTGTTAAATTTAGTTATTCTTGGACTAAATATTCATCTATGTACTATATCAGAGGCATGAATCAGTTTTTGGCAAGCAATAAATCTGATTTTTTCATTGTAATGTGCTTTTACTATTTTTTAAGTGGTAAAAAGTACTGGTTGGAGTCAAATGTTGTTAATATTACTCTGCTGCGTTATATTTAGTTATTTTGGAGCAATATATCCATCTTTGTACTGTATCAGAGGCATGAATCAGTTTTTGGCAAGCAAAATAAGCTGATTTTTTCATTGTAATGTGCTTTTACTCATTTTTTTAGAGGTAAAAAGTACTGGTTGGAGTCATAGTAATGTGTTTTTACTCATTTCCACACTGTACAAATCACTGTGTGTGGCCAATTACTCTGTTGAGTGATGTAATATAATTTTGGTGCAGAAAAAAGTAGCTCCGTCAGTGACACATATCTTTATTAGCGCTAGTACACGCCAGATTAAAATCACTAACTAGTCATTGAACAGCGATACAAGGCAAGTAGACATACAGGAGTCTATCAATCACAAATAAACATAGTTAGATATTCATAAACAAACTGGTTGTTTGAGTCCGATGAAACCTGCTGCAGAGCCAGGAGCCAGGAGCCACAGGAGCTGCGCTTTTCAGCTATGACGGCTGTGCGCGCTCCCGTGAACCGGAAATCAGTTTATTTTTCGTCCTTAATAAGAAATGAAAAAAATGAGACTGCAAAAAGGAAAATCGGGCCGTTATTTGAATTTGGGTTTCTCGTTTGGAAACGGAAAAAGGAACAGACCATGTGACTTGGTTTTTCGTTTTTGGTTTTGGAATCGAGAAGCGAAAAAACACATGACGTCATTGGTTGATTCATTCTTCGTTCCAAGTTGAGGAAGGAGAAAAGGAATATTGAAAAATAATAAAACGGCTCGTTTTATAGTCGTTTGTAGTGGCTTTTCGTTTTTTTGCATCCTGACAAGAAAACGTTTTTTCCGTTTTTCGTTTTGGAACAAATATCAAAATAATCGTTTTTCATTTTTGGATCATAAAGGAATTAGGAATTATACGATGATGCCCGGACCCCTGACATTCCTTGTTCCATATAACGTAATTTAAAATAAAGAAGAACTGGAAGAACGATACATTCATTTGTGTTAACAGTTTATCACAGAGAAAGTAGCACACAACAGCGTCCAAATATTATTTTTTTCTGCCTTTTTTTTTTTTTTTTACTCATATTTAATTGTTTAGTACTTAAAACAAATAGAAGACAGCATTGAGGGGGGAAGGGGCCGGATGTGGCACCCGGGCCTCTGGTTGCCCAGCGCAGGTCCATACTCTGAGGTTCATCAGCTAACGTAGTGAAGCCATGGAAAGCTAAAAATCAATAACCGGTTTGGTTTTTCACAATTAGTCGAACATTAACTTCAAAGGGATATATTTTTATGGGTTAGAACAAAAAAAAAAAAGAATCAACTTAGAATGACAGGATCCATTTTTTTAAAGTTTAAATATATAAGTTGCCACGATTTCATATGGTTTTATGGTATTTCTTTTAGCATTGACTTTTATTTTGAAGTCTGCGTATACCAACTTCCGGGTTCTTCCTATGTGTATTGCTAGCTTAACGGCTCGCATTAACAGCTGCCTGGTTGCTAGACGACTCAATCTTCAACATTAGATGTGAAAACAGCGGCTTGAGCCTCCACCTCGAAACGAAGCGGTATTTTTACGGATATAAGGAGGCTTTGGAGTATTTGAAGGTGTTACGGCTCTTTGTGTGGACTATCTGCCGTGTCGGGGACGAAAGCCCGGCTGTTTGACGAGCTAACGTCTGTTTCTGTTTTCCCAGGTTCGAGTGGCAGGTTCCGGGCAGAGGTGTGCTGTTTGGGTCTGTGAACATGTCTGTGTCACAGTCCGCAAAAGTCCAGTTCATGAACTTTACGTAACGATCACTGAAGAGTCATGTTCAGTGAGAGCGCAGATGTCCACACTGATGAAGACTGTGAGGAGCTGGTGAGTCTGGAGCTTTGGTCAATCTGTGTGCTCGTTAATATCGTTATATTTGTGATTTGAAAGCTTTAACTTTGCTGAGATTGTAACTTTATCAGTTGTACTTGTCCATGTGTTGAGTCTGTAACTTAAAGATCTATCACCATGTAGCAGCTCAAGGCAGCACAGTGTTCAGTTAGAGATATGATATTTAAGTCTGCGTGGAAAGACATAGTTTAAGAATATTTCAACCAATTATTCTTATTTGCCTGCTGGTTTTCTTATTGAATGAGTCTTAGACATTCAAATCGCGTTGTTCAAATTGTTTCCTGCAAAACATGAAAAAAAAATAGGGATGTATGATACTGGATTTTTGTATGTTGATATTTTTTCATTCCTTATCGCAGATACCGATTTTTCTGGGAATAAGAACTGATTTGTGTACTTCGGTGTTACAGTGTTTTTACAGGGAACAGACGTTAAACAAGAAAAACAGCATTTAACTCCTGCAAAAATTAAACCCTTGATTTTTAGATGTACCTATGCAGTAATGAAAAGTCCATCAATATCGTACTGTTGTGTAATTTGCCAATATTATAGAAGTTATATGGCCAATGTGGGTGGCTGGTATATGTAAATATCAGCCAATACGGATACTTTACTTTTCAGACTGATATTGACTGATACCCAGTGGCGGCCGGCCAATAGAGGGCGCTAGGGCGCCGCCCCCCCAGTGGAGAGTGTGATATTAAATGTATTTACTTTATTTTGAAAAAATGAATATTACCAAAAGTTACTAATTTAAATGTGTAATATAGATATAAATATAACATAATATATATCCATTAAGATATAAAGTAATTAATTTTCATTAATGTAAAAGTCTACTCGTCTCTCCCTCTGTGTCTGATGGGCGCTGGAAAAAGCGCCCATCAGACATTGACGAGTAGCCAATAAGGGACTGTTGCTAGGGCAAGATAAGTGCATATCAACGTGAATTTGGCCAATCAGCGTCGTTGAAAATAATCTCCGAAGGGCGCTTCTCAAATCGCCCCTCGGGTTTATTCGGCTTGTGTCGGCGTGCCGGTGTGCTGTTTTAACTGGTGACTGTCCAGGCAGATGTCAAGGGGGCGGGCCTTTGAAGGACCCTTGAGTTTACTATCCAAACATCTCCCGAATCCATTTTATACTCAAAACTTACCTCTTTTCACCATTTTACTTACTTAGTGGTGAAAGTGACTTCACAACATGTAGCGTGACAACGAAAAATTGTAAAGAATTACAGACTTATCTGACGGCATAAATATACGGAAGGTAATATATATAGGCAACTATCTCAGATGCCTGATCAAAATGTCAAACTTTCGACAGTGTCAACTTGTGATAGCCCCAAACCCGCATTTTACCGTCACTTCGGCATATCAACAAACAATTCGTTCATGTTCAACGTATAACGGAGTCAGGAGGACTTAAAAAAAGGTAAAAAGAAGTAGGTTTTTTATGTGAAGGAAAAGTAATGTGGACAATTAGACACATGTTCCCCTTACTCATTTCTGTGTAAAAAGTTATTTTTAATTTACACATGTTCACCTTACTTATTTCTTTGTATATAGGTTATGTAAGCTTTTTGGCAGTATATGGTTGACTATTTGTATAGCCTATATTTATGTATGTGTGTGTGTCTGATATGTGTGTGCACCATTCTGTAAACTGTTCTTTTTATATGGAATCAATAATAACAATTTTATGAAGCACTGGTATCCTGTAGTTTGTGTCGAATCGTAGTGGGATGGTTGTTAAAAACTGAGTGTTGCACAGTACTGCCCCACCAAGAATATTTTTCAACAGCCGCCACTACTGATACCTATATCAGACATTGATCTTTTTTGATTGATTATTTTCCTTTGTATTTAAGCGCTTGTCCTTTTTTGTCTTTATGTTCCAGCCTATTGTCAAAGCACTTTGTAAACCTCTGTTTTAAAAGTGCTATATGAATAAAGTTTATTATTGTAAACCAGTAATATCGTGTATCCCTATTAAATAATCTGGATTTTTTTTTCTTGACTTCAGTTTTAGGTTGTTTTAATGCTTGAAAATTGTACAAAAATACTGAAAATGTGGAGTTTTTTTGATGGCAGGCCCCGTCAGGTTTGCACAAGCCCATGTCAAGACTTTTATTTGTTTTATAAATGAGATTAAATATTGTTCAGAGAGTGTCATGTTAATTTCCCATGATAGTAGCTAGGGCTGAACAATTTGGGAAAATAATCTAATTGCGGTATTTTTCCCCCATATTGCAATTGCGATTTACTCTGCAATTGTTTTAATGTTCCTCATCTTATGTATTCTTAAACAATCAAGTAGATTGTTTATAGTATAACCAATATGACATTAAATCAATCTAAGGATAGAAGTAAAAACTTGGTTAAAAAAAAATGGTACGAAAGTCAATAGCTGCAAAATAGGTATGAAATTGCAAAAAATGGCAAAAAAATCAAAAGTGACTAAGGAAATTTGATTATCGCAGCAAAATTGGGATTAAATTTCAAAAACCATGTAAAAAATCCAAACATGGTCTGACAGTGGTCAAAAAAAAAGATGAATGGGAGCAAGATAGACATAAAGTTGTAAAAACTGGGTTAAAAAAGGTTTAAATAGGCGTGGAACTGCAAGAAACCACATCACAATGCCAAAATGTTCAACACATTTTGGGTTAAAAATATTACACTCTCTGTGATTTGAAATCTAATTTGCAATTAATTGTTCCGCCCTAATAGTAGCTCAGCTATAAGTGTTTATGTAGACAGACCTGCCAACTACATGATCAATATTTATGATATGTACTTAAACTAGCTGAGCATAATTCTGCTATGTTTTGTAATAATTTGATAACAAAGGCAAAACATGACTCTGGTAATTTTGAGTCAATTGGAATTTTGTTTGAGAGGGAAAAACTGATTAAATTATAAATTGTAACACATAAAAAGTAATAATAAAGTAAAAATACTAATAAAAAAGAGAAAAAAGAGCTGCCAGTCTTTTGTGAATCAGTTTACAGTTTGTAATGAATCTTATGGATGCATCTTGGTTACTTGGAGCAGTTGGTTTTTGAGGATTATTTTGAGTGACAAGCGAAGCAAGGTAAAATCTTATTCATAAAATTGTTTTTATTTCTTATTACAGATTGATTCTTCTCTTCTTTATTATCCTGTAAAACTGAACATGATCTCTGTGACTGACGCTCACTCCTTTGTTCATAGGTTGATGAAAGCTTTTCCTTCTCTGCTGATTTTTTGGAAAAGGTAAGAAAAATCTCTTTTAGTTTTCACTTGCCCTGTCCTGCACTTTGTTCCCATGTTCTACTCGGCAGGAATAGTTTGATTGAAAGCCTGCATGTCTGATGTTTGTTTGTTAGCAGAAAACAAGCAGGAGAAGATGCACCAGCAAGCCTCCTCACTCTCCCAGTAAGACCTGCTTTGCTTTTGTAGGCCGTGTTTTTAACAAACTCACTATGTGGAAAAACTCTGATTCACAGTTTGCTCCTGTGCAGGGTCCCCATACCTAACCAGCATGAATGTGAACAGCAGAAGAGTGGCGGTGGCAGCCTGGAGGCTACCGAGGGCTTCCTTGGGGGACAGCAGAGGGGACACACCCGGGGAGAGCGTCTCAGCTCGTTTCACATCCCTCAGCAACGGCCACGGTAGGCAGGAAGTGAGAAAACACAACTGAAGCTCCGCCTCAGGTAGAGTGGAAAAGAGAGAAAGAAGGGAATCAAATTGGCATAATGGATGCTGATGAGTTTGAGAAGCAAAACAACTCTGAAGGTGTTAAAATGATGATCCATCTGGAAAATGATCTTTGAAGTTTGTTTGTATGTGCAGCATCAAGCTCAGCGTGGAACAAGAGCTGAAGCTCAAACCTGATGAAATACAAAAATTATTTTCCATAGATATGTGGATGTAGTAGGGGTGGGCGATATGGCAAAAAAATCATATCACGATTTTTTAAAAACAAAATCACGATCACGATTTTATCACGATTCTTTTTTACTTTGATTTTTCTAGACTAATTTGCATGTTTGATCATTTTTCCCAATGTTTAACATATAAAACATGTAAAACCCGAAAAGAAAAAAAAAGACAATTAAAGCCAAAGAAACTTTCTGAACAGGTTTTAATTTAAATAGTGCAGTTTTTATAAAAATGTGCAATAAATATAAACATCAAAGGTAATGAACAACAATATCAACATTATCTCTTAAAGTGCAACAATTCAAAACAAATGTTTTCTAACTGCAATGTCTATAATCTGAGTGAATAATACAGCTGCTTTAGAACAGATTTTTGTTCACACATCTTAGAGCTTTTATCTCCTTTTCTCTTTCCTCCATGGCTTCACGCTACATAACCAAACAGAAGATACTGCCATGCACTGAGCGTAATGTGCTCCGATTGACTAGTCGGGTGCGCATCAAAGCCTCTGTGCCCACACAGACGATCTGATGATCTTTCTGCTTTATGACGATATTAAATCGTTATAATCCTTAACGATTTAATATCAACAAAAAATAACAAAAATCAATAAACATAGGAAGCGAGCACTGACTCGCATATCAATTACATTCAAGCATTGAGAAAAATAATGTTAATTCAATGAGATTCGATAAAATGAAGCGACCATCAAGAAAACACAGCTACCAAGTTCACCTCTCCCTTCCACTAGGGGTGTTCCAATACAACTTTTTCACCCCTGATATAATACCGATATTGCAGCTTTGAGTATTGGCCAATACTGATATCGATTTGATACAATATCAGCAGAAATCATACATACTTTTCTTACTTATTTTGTAGTATGAACTGAAGGAAAAGGCTTGAGACTTTAAATCCAATAAAAACAAAAACATATATTTTTAAATTATAAAATAACCACTGTGTTTAACTTAAACATAAGCATATTCTACAACTGAACTAAACAAGTAAAAATAAATTAGAACGGACTGCTTGTATCAGAGTGCTTTTATTGGAGATTTTAGATTCAGGCTATATAATCCAATAATATCCAATATCAGTATCAGATCGGGACATCCCTACCTTCCACTGACCACACAGGTGGAGAGGTGAGGTGAATCATGAACACACATGCCCATCCCCCTGTGACATGCCATCTCCAACTCAATAGTTTCCCAAAATAATCAATAATAATAATCCTCAAATCTCCAAAATATAAAGACACACCATAATCGTTAAATTAAATCCTTCCATGTAAATAATATTCTCAATAAATTAATGTGTGGCTCTTACAATGGATACAACAGGAGGTATCACACTAAACTGAAGGATGACCACTTTGTTTCGTTGTTTTTCTTGTTTTTTTGCCTTTTTGCCTTTTTTTGTTTTGTTAGATCACTAAAGTATTGCATAGAACCCATATTGCTTTTGTAAAATATGGGAGCATTAATGCGTAATTGACCAGTGGAGAAGGGGTGGGACTTGAGTTTTACTCCCTCCCACTCCTTTCTGAATATATTGTATGTAATGACTACAGGATATTCTTTATTTCCATTTCTGTTTTGATCTCCCCTTTGAATATAATTGAAATAAATAATGTTAAATGTGGCCCATTATTTGGCATATATTATCGATCAATGGAGCTTATTTAAACATGAAGCTTATTCTATATGTTAAAATGATTGAAGTCAGATGAAGTGTTGTTCTTTTTTAATTATGTTGTGTTATTATCCTCATCCTCTTTCTGTCTGTGTCTTGTTTTCAGATGTGTCCCAGACCCTGAGGTCAGAACTTGAAGTCTCACCAGAGCTTCTCAAACAGACCATCGGCACGAGGAGACACAAACATCCACACTTCGGCTCCAACGGTAAACCAATTATTCCATTATGGAAGACAAAAAAACAAATATGAGTAGAGTTTAATGACAGGTTTAGTGTTAAACAAAGGAGCCAGCTGTGCATCAGCAGTAAAAGTTGGGTGCATGGTAGCACCACCATCAGATAATTGGAGACTGAAGGTGACTTTGTTTGATAACAGCACATCTTTTCATTTGTCCCTCTGTGTTGTCAGGCTTCTCCCCCCATCCAGGAGACTACAGAGAGAAGGAGGACATGTACAATGAGATTATTCACCTGAAAAAGGTAAAGAGTTTGAACATGAACCAGTGGTAAAAGCCACAGGCAATGTACCAAATTTAATTAAGCACGTAAATACTGTCCTGCATAGAGCCAAGCAATTAGGACCAAATATCATGTCTCAGTATTTCTTAATTTTGGGGACAGATTAGCTAAATCTAAAGTTGTACTCTGTACCATCAGTGGGTGAATGTGAGAGTGAGTGGGGGTGAATAGCTAAGTATGACCTGTGGTGTAAAGCAGCTTTGAGTATTCAAAGACTTGAAAGAGCTATATAAACTCAAGTCCATTTACCATTTACACATGTAGCTTTGGCTTCCCCAGGCAATGAGCAGTATCACCGTGAGTTATTGACAAAGTGAGGTAATCAAATGTGGTTTTAACAGTAATAAAAACATTAAATGGCAATACCAACCATCAGCAATTTTTACTGGTTTATTATTTTAGCTGTTACTCTTGTATTCTTACATGAGTATTTGCAATATAAATTGTGTAAATGAGGTTGCCAGCAGTTATTGAGGCAATTAAAAAAACAATTATAATATTGTGTGTACATTTTTTATTTCTTTACCATTGTAAGAAGAATGACAATTTAGCAAAAATGGACAAAGGAAATTCTCCTCAAATAGATTAAATGAATTAAATGATATTCCCCATTAAGCCTCAACATTTCAAACAGTAGTCATGTGGTTTCATCATTAGTGGTTCTTGCTGTAAACAAGTTTTATTACCGACATTAGAACTGTCAGTTTTTAGAATTTCCTTTAGCAGTTCATCATATCGCACCCAAAAAAGGCCGCATGAAGTCAGCAAAAAGCTGTAAAATTATTTGAAAGCAAAATCAACAACATTTACACCATCGTGGGGGCTGGAGCCCAGCTGTCATTGGGCGAGAGGGGGGTTCATCCTGAACCAGTCGCCAGCTGATCACAAGGACACAGAGAGACAGACAACCATTCACGCTCACACTCATACCTAATGCTGCGTTCACACCGCAAGCGACCCAGCTACCAAAATCTCGTCGCCCACTGATGTATCGTCGTGTGTCCATAAATAGCTCATTTTGGTCACCGCTGCCGTCGGCCATCGCTCGTGACGTCACGTCCGCTCGAGTTTCACCGCGATCATATATATCATATGATAGGATGTATAAGCGGACATTATTCCAGCTGTATCCTTTTCAGTCACTTATCAAACACAAAACTCTGCAGCTGATGCCCTGCAGCAGCATTATCTGTGAGTTTCCGGCGGTCCGTCTAGGCGGAACTAATGTCCTCACTGACTAATGTTTCCCACACGGACATAAATTGTGCCTCTGCAGTCCGGATGAAAAACTGTCAGTCATGGTCACAGTGACGCACACACATTCTGCTAACTGGCTGTTGCTGCACAGCCACACACGACATCGTCTGAATAATCAACTTTTTTTTACTTTGACATTGCGCGACAAGCTATGCGGTAGTGTGAAAAGCAGCTGTCGCATCGTGGCAGGGTTAGCCCCGCCCCATTGCGGCTGTACATTCACTTTGCATGGGGAGTGATCGCCGAGGTAGTACAAGTAGCATCCGATGTGTAAGCACCTTTAGACAGATTTGAAGTCACCAGTCAGCCTATGAATATGTTTTTGCCCTGTGTGTGGAAGCCAGAGTGCCTGGAGAGAACCCACGCATGCACAGGAAGAACATACAAACACCACACAGAAAGGCCTGATGTCATGGGGATTGAACCAGCAGCCTGTTTGCTGTAAGGCACCTACTGTGCCACCGTGCCGCCCTTTTAAAATCAGTACATCTTAAATTTTTCTCTAAAGCTTTAACTGATTCAGACTGAATTCTTTCTTTACAGGGAAGAATCCGTTTTGAGAATATAATTGTATTTATTATTCATTTTGGTTTGATTTGCACGACTGCTTCTCTCTGCAGAGTCTTCACGCACAGAAGTCCGACAACCAGCAAATGAAGGTCAAACTCCGCCGCCTGGAGGAGGATAAGGCCAAACGAGAAAAACAAATTGAAGAACTGCTGAATCCCAAGAAGGTGTGATCTCTTTGTCGTCTCAGATTCATTCAAGGAAAAGCATTTAATTACAAGATCTTTAAAAAAAATCATTCACTCTCCACAGAGCACTGAATACACGCTGAGTTTTGTGGATAAGAGAAAAGACGGCAGCATGGTGAGTGTGCTGCAGCTGTACTGAAGTGGATTGAAATAAAATTTTAAATGTAAAGTAGGAAAAGCAAAATAATGACACAACCAAGAAAACAGACAAGAAGAAGGACACTCACTGTTTGGTTTAAATATTCAAAGAGGATTGAAAAGAAATGCAGAGTTACTATCTTCAACCCCAGTCCTTTTTATGAATGACAACTGATTAGGTACCTCCACTGTCTGTCTATCGGTCTGTCGTCTGTCTGTTAGAAAGATAACTCAAAAAGAAACGCACAGACTTTGATGAAATTGTCAGAGAGAGGTTTGTTAAGGGCCAGTGAAGAAGTGATGGGACTTTGCTTGTGATACGAATGAAGATACATATCCGGGAATATTTGTAATGATTAGTTATTACTATGAGAGAGCATTGATACAAAAATTGTTGCAGATAACTTTCCCCAGAATGTCAGTAATGCTTCCGAGCACTTCTTGTTGTAGAAAACAGTTAAAAAAATCCCATAGCACTTTTGTGATATAATGTTTTAATCACAGAAAGTCTAAGGCTGTGTTCGAAATGGCATTCTGCCTACTGTCTACTTACCTACTCAGTCAGTACATACTGCATACTGAATACTCAAAGATGATCTGACTATGCCGCGGCTGCCTGAGCATTTACACACAGATGCATACTTAATACCCCAGAATGCATTTCGTGCCAGCCGGGAAGCAGTGCCGGGAAAATTAAAATAGTCCGACCACATGCATCAGAAAATGACTGCATTCTGGAAAAACTACAAATTCATTCAGTAATAATATATTTTCTAGCGAGAAAGTAAGTATTTACATCACGATTATGAGCCCAGTTGTTTGAAATAGCGACTGTTTTTAATTTGTCTCGCCGTTTTCGGAGACCGAAGCGTCCGCTTGGTGGGTGTTTCCGTCTACGTACCGTAAACACCGGGCAGCGGCAGCCCCCCCCTTCAAGTTTCCAAGTTATTGCGAAGTGTTTTCATTATCAACAGCTGCATGACACAAACCGAGCGGCAGTGGATGAAAAAAATTAACACAAACACCTGTGTATCCATGGTGATAGCACTCCATTTTGTATTTCGTCTTCCCACATCAGAAGTGCGCAATGCATTGTGGGGCAGAAGCAGTGCGTGAAGCAAGCTCCGCTCAATACTCAGAAATCGAAGCCGATTGAGTATACATCCGGGCATTTCTCGCATACACAAAATTTGCATACTGTACAGTGTGAACGCACTGCATACTCAATATGGGGGCAGGGTTAGTATGAGTAGTATGAGTAGTACGCCATTTCGAAAACAGTCTAAGTCTTAATAGACGTGTAAATCAAATATCTATGAATCTTAAAGGAGACATATCATGCTTGTTTCTCCTTTTCACTATGCCAGACTAGGATGCCTGTAAAGCATTTCTGCCCTCAGTACAAGTCATTTAGTTCCTTCATTGCCCCACAATAGCGTTCTCAAAATCCTCATTTTAGGCCAATATCAAGCTCTTGTTGAAACACTCGGTTTCCAGGCTGACCTAAAGTTCCCTCGCAACGTCACAGCCCTTTGTGCTCTGATTGGTCAGTTCTATCGGCTGTCCTTCTTCTTCTACTGTATTTTCTGGCAGGCTCAAAGCAGCGACCGCGTATTGAGTCCCCCTACAGGCCAGAGCTGGTAATGAGTGAGTGTGAGCTAGGGAACTATATACTGCTGCTGGTGGATGTGTTCCTCGGTGACGGTTTTGTGGCTAACGGACATCACAGAGGAGGAATTGTTTCATCAGATTACTCCAATAAAAAGAAAGGTATCTCGTGTCGTCACGACGATGTAAATCTCGCGGACATCTTGCAATGACCTATTTTCAGAGGCATCAAATCTCGTTCTAGGATATCAGAAAAAATACAATATCTCATTTTTTGAAAATTAAGGGGGTGTAAGGTCTTGTTTTCAAATTTATTATATTATATGTAAGTATTAAATCATGCATCAGCATGATATGTCTCCTTTAATTACAAATTCTTATGTGTCCTATTCAAAGAGAAGTTGAAATTCTGTTTGTCACTGAGATATTATGCTGATTTCAACTTAAACTTTTTTTTTAATCCTGAAGGAAATTTTAAAGCACTTGGAGGGCACAAACCTCTGCCAGAGTAGTTCACATACTGCCGTTACTGTACATCTGTAAGCAATAGTTCCATGATAAAGTTAGCATCATAATATGATTCACTGACCCTGAAAACCCACAGCTAGCACTTTGAATCATGTTGATATCATTAGTTAGATAGTTATTGAGCAAAAACAGTCGTTCCCCAATGGCGGCTATCTGGATCACCACCAAAATCATTTTTAAGTTGGGTCATTCCCAACATCTCTTGAAAATGTCAACAGAGTCTGTTCAGTAGTTTTTGGTTGATCTTACAAACAAACAGACAAACAAACACAAACCAGCAGAAACATAACCTTCTTGGTGGAGGTAATTAGGTATCAGTATAGAACAAGAACCTGAGAGAAAAACTAAACATACAGGCATAAGGAAAATCATCTGCACAAGTAAAAACACAGGCACTTAACCCTTTAACTACCAGCTCAACTGTTTGGCAGGGGTTATCAATATATTCAGGAATATTTAATAAAAAAAAAAAAGAAAAAAAAAAAATCAAATAATTTGATTTCATTAACATTTCAGGGAACAGAGAAGACTACAACAATCCAAAACCAGATATTTTCTTGGTGGGGGATTTAAAGGTTTAAAGAGCTTACAGTTGATTACATAATGAAATAAAAAATCACAAATATTTGGGACAAAATTAATTTAAAATGACCGGAATGTTTGAAAATAAAATAGCAATAAAAATAAATTAGAATGTATTTTACCGAGTTTGACAAGCACGCAGAAATGTTATTTTGATGAACAACAGATTTGATATATATAAATATATCTACCATCAGATCAGTAAACGGTCAAGCATAAGAAGGTAACAATAATTATAGATTTTAGATTTTAAAACCTTGAAATCCAACACAAAGAAAGTATCAGTTCCTTTGGTGTGTTTGCAGCTTTTTCTGTATCATAAAACTCTTTCAGAAACAAACAATGACGTGTTATGTTTTTTTCAATGCATCAAATATTCCTGAATTTACTGATCTCTGCCAAACAGTATAGTTGGAAGTTAAAGGGTTAAAACATGAAGAGTAAGAGGCGGTGCAGAAGATAATGTACATCAGAATGTGAATATTGAGTCTTATTAATAAATAAACACAGATTTGACTTTTCTTATGAAAACATGAATGCCTTAGTTATACAATTTATAGTTTTTCATATACAAAGCTGATATCAAAATGTTGGATTCTGTAGAGCATATAGTCATTATAAGATCTACAATAAAGGGACTGAAGGATATTTGATGATTGATTTAAAATCTTTAAAGATACACTTTAAAGTGTACTGTTGTAGAGATTCTTCATTTCAAACTTGCATAACTTGAATTTTCTTTCCATCCAGATTGTCAAAGGACTCAAACAGAGAATCTTGAAGCTGGAGCAACAGTGTCAAGAGAAGGAAAATGCCTTATGGTAAGACGGTGATGTGTGTACTTTAATAATCTCACTTATTTCATGTGTTAATCAGTCAAACATTCAGCCTGATTTTTTCCCTTCCAGTAAACTACAAAGTGACCTACGGACCACAAACCTGGAGGAGCTAAAGATCACAGCAGAGATGTACCTGGAAGAGGTGAAATCTTTGCTTCAGGATGCAGACTTTAATCGTGTTTTTCTCTGAAAAAGTTATCAAAATATTATTCTTAGACATGTTTACACACTCAGAATACCAAGGGGGAAATCCTGAATCACCAACAAAAGGGATAAAGAAAACTTGAAAGATGTTTCTGCTCAGAGCCTTGATGCTGTTTTTAACTGTCTTATTGTCACTGTATGTTTGGATAAAGAAACTCTTACTTAACTCTGCTAAATGTTTTTTTTTGTTTGTTTGTTTCAGACTAAGAGGCTACGGATTCTTCTGGATGCTACAGAGAAAAGGTGATTTGTTTTATTAATACTGTATAACATACAGCATCTTAGGGAAATGTAATGGCTCATAATCAGCACTGTGAGAGCCATTTATACCCTACAAATAATTTGATAAATAATTAAGAATTTCTTTTGTTTGTCCTGATTTGAATTTGGAGTTTGGATTTAATAAGTCTTTTTTTTTTATCAATATTTTATCAACTTTCCTGAATCCACATTCACAACAACAAGAATGTGCACATGACAGCCAAGTTGTTAAAAGCTGACCACTGATCTCATTAAAATGACAAATAAAATATATGTATATGCACAAAGAAATTACAGCAACAGCAGCAGAAAACAAAAGCATTGTATTCATATACAAAACCCAAAACCAGTGAAGTTGGCATGTTGTGTAAATCATAAATAAAAACAGAATACAATGATTTGCAAATCCTTTTCAACTTATATTCAATTGAATACACAGCAAAGACAAGATACTTAATGTTTGAACTGAGGAACTTTATTTTCTTTTGCAAATAATCATCAACTTAGATTTTAATGGCAGCAACACATTGCAAAAAAGTTGGCACAGGGGCATTTTTACCACTGTGTTACATCACCTTTCCTTTTAACAACACTCAGTAAACGTTTGGGAACTGAGGAGACCAATTTTTGAAGCTTTTCAGGTGGAATTCTTTCCCATTCTTGCTTGATGTACAGCTTAAGTTGTTCAACAGTCCGGGGTCTCCGTTGTTGTATTTTACGCTTCATAATGCGCCACACATTTTCAGTGGGGGACAGGTCTGGACTACAGGCAGGCCAGTCTAGTACCCGCACTCTTTTACTACGAAGCCACGCTGTTGTAACACGTGCAGAATGTGGCTTGGCATTGTCTTGCTGAAATAAGCAGGGGTGTCCATGAAAAAGATGTTGCTTGGATGGCAACATATGTTGCTCCAAAACCTGTGGACTCGCCAGACCACAGAACACTTTTCCACTTTGCATCAGTCCATCTTAGATGAGCTCGGGCCCAGCAAAGCCAGCGGCGTTTCTGGGTGTCGTTGATAAATGGCTTTGGCTTTGCATAGTAGAGTTTTAACTTGCACTTACAGATGTAGACGAACTGTAGTTACTGACAGTGGTTTTCTGAAGTGTTCCTGAGCCCATGTGGTGATATCCTTTACATGGTGATGCCGGTTTTTGATGCAGTACCTCCTGAGGGATCGAAGGTCACGGGCAGTCAATGTTGGTTTTCGGCCTTGCCGCTTACGTGCAGTAATTTCTCCAGATTCTCTGAACCTTTTGATGATATTACGGACAGTAGATGATGAAATCCCTAATTTCCTTGCAATAGCTCATTGAGAAATGTTGTTCTTAAACTGTTGGACAATTTGCTCACACATTTGTTCACAAAGTGGTGACCCTCGCCCCATCCTTGTTTGTGAATGACTGAGCATTTCAGGGAAGCTGCTTTTATACCCAATCATGGCACCCACCTGTTCCCAATTAGCCTGTTCACCTGTGGGATGCTCCAAATCAGTGTTTGATGAACATTCTTCAACTTTCTCAGTCTTTTTTGACACTTGTGCCAGCTTTTTTGAAATGTGTTGCTGCCATTAAATTCTAAGTTGATGATTATTTGCAAAACAAAATAAAGTTTAACAGTTCAAACATTAAGTATCTTGTCTTTGCTGTGTATTCAGTTGAATATAGGTTGAAAGGGATTTGCAAATCATTGTATTCTGTTTTTATTTACGATTTACACAACATGCCAACTTCACTGGTTTTAGGTTTTGTACATATATACTTACATACTGCAGCACTACATAGGGCAATAAATTGAAAGTGTTCTACATTAAATCAACTTAGGTACATTCATAAGGGAATACATAGTCAAGGCAATATTAGAGTGTCAAGGGGAGGAAGTCAGGTGTCCACACAAGTCCAGAAGGGACGCCAGTTCACACCAGGGCGTCCCTTGCATACCAGGTTTGCTGCACTGATCGAGAGGTGGTTAAAAAAAGGCGCCCACCACTTGTTAAAAGTTTTCTAATAAGTCTTTTTACCTTAAAAGTTTCTTTGAAGCCAATAAGCACTGCAGCTTTCTTATTGGACGACACCTGAAACGTGAGGCATTGATGTTTGGTGTGTAATTGGTGCAGCTGTGGAACTTACAAAGCACAAGAGTTTTTAACCAAAGTCTCTTTATTGAAAGTATTGCAATATACAAAATAAAAAATATTTAAAAAGTGTATAGGAGAAACTTACAAAGTGTCAAAAATTAAAACAAAAACAGACAAAAGACAAAGTCCCACCCATTAACCCACCCACTGGACAGGTAATAACCATAGTAATCAGTCATCCCACATTACCACCAGCCAGCACAGAATGAAGTGTAAAACATTATGGGATTATACTTTCCACTCCTAACTTCTCAACAAACATCAAGAAAGGGTTCCAGGTTTCATAAAATCTTAGGATAGACCCTCTAAGAGAGTATCTTATCTTCTCAAGCTTGACCTATTGCATGATCTCTTTAATCCAGTGAGAATAATTAGGAAGAAGTGGGTCTTTCCACCTGAACAGGATAAGGCGCCTGGCCAGCAAAGTACAGAAGGCTAGCATGTTACTCTTAAGTTATTTAGGTGTACACCCTGCGGCATGATACCAAATAAGGCAGTGGGAGGGGATGGATCTACTGGCACTTCCTAATATTTTGGAAAGAGTATCATAAATGGATTTCCAAAATATGTGTAGTCTTGGACAGGCCCAAAGCATATGGAGTAAATCTGCAGGGGCTTGTCTGCACCTGTCACATAAGGGCCAAGGTCTGGCCTGATCTTAGACAGTCTGATCTTTCCCCAATGGAGTCTGTGGACAATTTTAAATTAAACACCATGTCTTTGGCAGATGGAGGATATGTAAATTCTTTGTATAATTTTTGCCCAAGTTTCTTCTGAGGTCTGCTCATTTATGTCCCCCTCCTACTTGCTCTTAAGTTCAATCAAATTTGCTAAATTATGATGATTGAGAAGGTTATATATCTTACCAATCACCTGCTTCAAGTCTTCAAGTTCTTAGCTTAAAAAATTGAGTCTAACAAGGGTGTTGAAGAGTATAGGGAAAAACCAGCAAAGTGTGAGGCAACAAAGCTTCACAGTTGTAGATATATATAGAAATGAGATCTGGGCATACCAAGCACAATAATTTTTGACCGTGTTTGCACTGAGTCTAGATCTTTTGTTTTTCAGTAACTTATTTCACAGTTTTTGTAGTGCATAGAAGCCTTCAAATAAACATTTCAAATTAAAAATTAAGGACTATGGTGGTTTATTACTGAACTTCATGCTGTGGTTCGTCATCTCAGAGTGTCTTCAGCCGTTAGATGGAGCCGACTAACATGCACATCAGAGCTACGGTCAAGTTCTGATGTGAATGGGAATGTTTTTTTGAAGGAGCTGTTAACAGTGTGAGGGCAGTTCTCTACATTTTTGACAATAACTGGCCCAACAATGTTTGAAATGCCTTGATGGAGTTTATTTTTATATTTTACAGTTTTCATTTGTGCAAAAACAATACAACGTATTCCCCTTATTCCTACTAAACTCAATACATAAAAAAGGTAAAGAAAATACAACTGAAACTAAATAAACATATAAGATAACATTTAATGATGGATATAAAAAATGAAGAGAAAGAAATAATAACAAATTAATGAAAAGAAATTCACATACATTGATTGGGCTGCGGGTGTGGGTGGTGGCAGTGAATAGGCTAATAATTAAAAAAAAACAGGAAGGAACGAGGAGATGGGAAGGAAGGAAAAAACTAACTCTAGAAAAAAAATTTTACGTAGACAATGTCTTTCTGATAAACAATGAAACACACACACTCACGCTCACAAACACACTAACACACGATATACACACAGAAAATCGCTCCCGGCCCCTTTTTGAAAGAATGTGTTCTATTTTATGTCTTTTTTTTTTTTGTTATTTTTGTTTTGTTTGGTTTCTCATTTTGTTTTGTCTACTGTCTTTTTCCCCCAAATGGTTTAATCACCCTGTTTGTATGTCATGTAACCTGTTTTGCTCAATGTCTTAGTCTCTGTCTGAATGGTTTGCTTTTGCAATAATAAACTAGAAAAGCACTCGGAGAGCACAGACCTCCGCCAACGCCACAGTCCTCAGCCATATTGTGATTTTTACCATTAATATTAGTCCTACCTTTATTTCATGTACAGTAAATATTTAGATTCCTTGACCATGAAAACATACCATTAGCAATTGGATTCATAATGATATCTATTGTTGTACAGTAGTTATTCACGAAAACAGCATTTTTCATCATGGCGGATCCAGACGGTGATCCGGATCAACACCAAAATTGAATCAGTTCTTCCCATGGATGTATCATAAGAACTGGACAGCGTGGCTCCGCCTTCTACCATGTAACGGTTTTGAAGCCAGAATATCCCCCGTCAGGGCGCCGCCATTGTGCAGCCAGTAGAGAATCTGGACCATATCTGGACATAGTTGTCGTAAACTGTCGGAAAAATTCCCCAGCATACACCGTACACAATCATTGTGAAACTGCCGTAAACCGCGGTTATTTTTTAAACTCTAATAACTGATGAAAAAGAAACTTTTCAGAAAAAAGAGGACTTGGAAAAAACGCAGCCCAATAATACTTTCATATCACCGCAGCATACGGGTGGGAGAAATATTTCTATGAGGTGTATACATTTTTTGAAGTTTCACTACGGCCCGTTCAGATGAATGGGGGAGACGGAGATTTGACCTATGCTGCAGCCAGTCACCAGGGGGAGCAGTTTTTGTGGCGACTTCAATTCGAGCCCAGATGTCACCAAGATGTCTCAATCATTGTACCCGAGCATATTAGCATTGGTCTATAGTCAGACCAGTTCACAGGCCAAGGTTCAGTAGTCAGACTGAGTCTATGGCTGGTGAGGGTGTTGTTTCTATGTATTCAGATCGTGGAGGTTTTTGCCCTCAGAGCACGTCCAGTTGTCCCTGAACTTCTCCTTCATCTCTCTGCCCACAGTAGCCGAGCAGAGACTAAATGCTCTCAGAGGCAGCAGAAAGCTTTGGGCTCGGCAGTTCACCGTCTGTCTGAGGAGCTGAAGCAGCTGCAGCAGGAGAACACGGCGCTCAGGGAGGAGCTCAACATCGACACTCCTGCTGGAGGAGTCAAAGGTTTTTACACACATCAAAACTCCAATCACTCTGCAATCCTTCAGCTCCAGAACTTAACAAATCAGACGGCATTTATCCGAACAATGCCTTTAACTCAGCATGTACTACTTTTGTTGGTTTCATGGTTCTGCTTTGTGCACATGCTTCAAAAACTCAGCACATACACATATTAAATCTGCTTCACAGTTACAAAGAGAGCAAAACACCACAGCTAGAAAGAAATACAATCAGAAGAAAATAAGAGATATAAATGGAAAAAAACCTTTTTAAAGTTCGTATGTACATTAAGCAATAAAACTATACTCAACAAAAATATAAACGCAACACTTTTGTTTTTGCTCCCATTTTTCATGAGATGGACTCAAAGATCTAAAATTCATTCCAGATACACAATATTAACATTTCTCTCAAACATTGTTCACAAATCTGTCTAAATGTTTGATAGTGAGCACTTCTGCTTTGCTGAGATAATCCATCCCACCTCACAGGTGTGCCACATCAAGATGCTGAACTGACATCATGATTAGTGCACAGGTGTACCTTATACTGCCCACAATAAAAGGCCACTCTGAAATGTGCATTTTTTTTTGCTTTATTGGGGGTCTGGGGACTCAGAACCAGTCAGTATCTGGTGTGACCACCATTTGCCTCATGCAGTGCAACACATCTTCATCGCATAGAGTTTATCAGATTGTCAATTGTGGCCTGTGGAATGTTGGTCCACTCCTCTTCAATGGCTGTGCGAAGTTGATGGATATTGGTGGGAACTGGTACACGCTGTCGTATACGCTGGTCAAGCACATACCGAAGATCTGGAGTCAGGTTAAGACCCCGATGAGGACGACGAGCATGCAGTTGAGCTTCCCTGAGATGGTTTCTGACAGTTTGTGCAGAAATTCTTTGGTTATGCAAACCAATTGTTTCAGCAGCTGTCTGAGTGGCTGGTCTCAGACGATCTTGGAGGTGAACCTGCTGGATGTGGAGGTCCTGGGCTGGTGTGGTTACACGTGGTCTGCGGTTGTGAGGCCGGTTGGATGTACTGCCATATTCTCTGAAATGCCTTTGGAGACGGCTTATGGTGGAGAAATGAACATTCAATGCACGAGCAACAGATCTGGTTGACATTCCTGCTGTCAGCATGCCAGTTGCACGCTCCCTCAATGCTTGCGACATCTGTGGCATTTTGCTGTGAGACAAAACTGCACATTTCAGAGTGGCCTTTTATTGTGGACAGTCTAAGGTACACCTGTGCACTAATCATGATGTCAGATCAGCATCTTGATGTGGCACACCTGTGAGGTGGGATGGATTATCTCTGCAAAGCAGAAGTGCTCACTATCAAACATTTAGACAGATTTGTGAACAACATTTGAAAGAAATGGTAATATTGTTTATCTGGAATGAATTTTAGATCTTTGAGTCCATCTCATGAAAAATGGGAGCAAAAACAAAAGTGTTGCATTTATATTTTTGTTGAGTATATTTGTATACTGAAAAAGAAGAATGAAAATTTGAGGAGGAATTTGTACTTATTCAGCTCATAGTGCAATACCTCTACACTCATAACATAAGAGCATGTTAAGCTTTTTTGTACTATTTCTTGTACAGTTTATTCTTTTAAAACTCAATATGTACGGATATTTTTCATGTTAAAAGACAGTGTATGGAATGGAAAATTAAGAACGCAATAATGACAGTAGAGCGCCACTAATTCAACAAATTAAAGATGAAACAATGGTCAAAGGAGATGGACATTTTTAATATGTCGGTCTTAAAGTATACAAACATAGATGTGTTCTTCCTTACTTTATGATGTCTTCACATAACAATCACATTTTTAGAGCAGCTACAATCAATGAAGATTATACTCAATGCTTCAAGCTCTACAGAACAGAGTTATGCATCTGCACGAGTCTCACAGTTAAAGGATAAGTTTGGTTTCTACAGCTTTCACATTGTTTGTAGAATGAAGTAGAACCCAGAAGGCTTTCCTGATCCAAACAGTGCTTCGGGAGATATTTAGATCCAAAATTGAGCGGCGGACATCCTATATATATAATGGTAGCACACGGTGCATGTATAGCGCCGCTCCTAAAACTGCATTACTCGTCCAAAAACTCATTCGTTTCACCAATATTTCATCATAGTCCGCTTGGGCTACTCCTCCATTACAGTCTGTGTCACTCCAGACATGTGTGACTGTGCAGACCTCTGAACTGAAGAAGAAGAATGTTTGCCTCTGCTAATGCGCAGTAGTCTCTGGAGAGCTGTTCTTTTCTTTGCCTCCACGTCCTCCTTTCGATGAGCTCCTCATCTGTAAACTCTGACTCAAAACTGTAAGGACACCCATCATATTCAAAGTCCTCCTCCACAACAACTTCATCCGATAGATATTCGTCCATTTTGCACAAAACTGGAAGAAGAAAGTCGTTGTGTAGCCGACGGTCTTCCCCTGAAACAATGAGCCGAACTGCGCATGCTTGGTGGCAAACCTTCTTCTTCTTCTTCAGTTCAGAGGTCAGCACAGCCACAAAACATGTCTGGAGCGACACAGACTGTCTTGGAGGAGTAGCCCGAACGGACCATGATGAAATATTGGTGAAACTAATGACTTTTTGGATGATTAATGCAGTTTTAGGAGTGGCGCTATACATGCCCTATATGCTACCATTATACAGATGTCCGCCGCTCGATTTTGGATCTAAATATCTCCTGAAGCACTGTTTGGATCAGGAAAGCCTTCTGGGTGAGTATATTGTTCTACTTCATCCTATAAACAATGTAAAAGCTGCAGAAACCGAACTTAACCTTTAAATTCAATCAGGAATTATTAAGTGAGCGATTGGACAGTGGGCAGCACCACACTGCACCAGGCCACTCTTTGAAGTAAAAAAACACAGGCCATCAGATAAATATAAACTCCTTGTATCGGTTAGAAATGGCTTTTGAAATCTCTTTCAGCATAAATGTATTTTTATTGTGAACCAGAGTAATTACATTTCATGGGTCTCATCTTGAATTTATTCCTGTTGAGGAACAAAACTGATGTGGCAGTCTCGCAGCAGCCTCTGCAGACTCGACTGATTACTCACTGTCTCTGAGTCATTACAGAATTATTTATGTCATAAACATTATTATTTATGTCAAAGGATCTTTTTTTCAGCCCTACTAAATATTGCACATCATGGAGCTCTGAGGTTCATCACTGTCTCTCACACGTCACTGTTTGTGACAGCAGTTGTTGGATAAGCTTCTTTTGTCTTTGTGAAGACATAAATATGGGCATCTTCTCCTCCATGACGCCATCTTAGTCCAGCTGCCTCCCTGCTTATTGACCCACATCAGTCAGAAGATCACAGGTTGTCCCTCCTCTTGCTGTTTGGGCCAAAGTTCAGACCTGATCTTTGAAAAAGGTGCTCAATGAGGTCTTGTTTTCCTTTCTTTACTGTGCTCCACATGTCTCCTGTGTGTGAGAGAGCATCTCTTTCAACAAGACAAAAGGTCTGTAGCATTAAGATCTCTCTCTCTTTGTGGCACCATCAGCTCCCGTCTCACTTCTGGAGCCCCTCTAATCGGCTCTTCAGGGTGACGTCCTACAGTCACTTCATTAGGGATGGGAATATCTATACCAGTGCTATTAACGATCCTGCTAGTCGATCCAACTCTTTAAAGATCCCCTTACTGATTCCTACATTCCCTTTATTGTTTTTCCGTGTGGGAAAATGTTGGCCTGTAGATTTTCAGTGGCAACAATGTCAAACACACGTCACAGCATAGATAACTGCTTCTGCAAGTTGGTGGTGTTTCCACTCACTTAAAGGGACTGTGAGGAGAATCTGTTTCCGGCGACATTAAGACTCTGCTACCCATGAGCACTCGCGGTGACTGCCGTAATGCTGCGTTCCAGTAACTTCGGAACTGGGAGTGACATCATCTCCGACTTATTGGCGTTCCAGTTGAAGTCTGAAAAAAAAATGCCGATCTACCAGGCTATTGTTAGCTATTGTTAGCACGCCCTGTGTTGTTGTATGAAGAATGTGATTATCACTATGGCAGCATTTTTGTAAATATAAGTCTAACGATACGATGTATACAGCTGATCTAGAGCGACACACCCCAGTCAGAAGTGCAAATAAATTGATTATTACAGGAGCTAAATAACTGTTCACACTGGGGGCATCCATCTTCGATTGTCAACTCAGGGGTGGTGAGGTTTCACCGAGTTCCCAGTGGGAAATTCTGACTTTGGGGCACGTTTTGGCTGCAGTTTCCTACTCGGAACTTGGAAATTCCTACTTCTGACTACAACTTGAATGCACCACAAGCCAAAGCGTGTGTTTGTTGTGATGCTAATGAATGCAGTTCAGACCTTCCTCAGAACTCTGCATTGCTTTACAACTTCTTTTTTCAACAATTTACAGGATTCAAAGCGACGAGGTAATGTATCTCTTTCTAGTTACGTAGCGGTAGTTTTTGATGTGTGACAACAAGCAATTTTTGGAAAACTTAGTATCGTAGTTTTGTAGCCGGCTATATATCGCTACTTACAGCCCGGTGCTCTAAGACGTGTCCGAATAATATACATTTGCTCTAGTTTTAATTGTCTTGTTCCCGAAGTTGAGTATCCAGGCCAGTCCAGCCCTGTCCGACCCGACCACTTAGCTAAGGAATAGCATTTACAGATAAACTATTTTGATGCTATAAAACTCATCTTAAAGTGTGTATTTTGATCAGGCATATATCTAAAAGTGAGACTTTTTTGTAATTACTTAGAAACTCCTCATAGTCCCTTTAACGTTGAGCAGTAGGCGCCTTTTGTAAAAAAATGAAGCCACAATTCTGACGCTTCTGAACCCGGAAGAAATTGATACAGGAACTGATAAGCAAAAACACTCATGATATCGATACTTTGATGGATCTGTTAACGATTCTCGGAATTGGTTTTCGATTCCCGTCCCTACGCTTCATTGGCAGTGTCAGCCCATAGACTTGCAGAATCAAGCCCGCTGCAGAGTGTGGACATCAGTCTGAATGCAGAGTTGTGAAATGATGCGGATGAACTGATCAACCATCACACTGTAGACCTGTAAATCAATCAGATCAGACTGAGTCCATGTTGGGAAGGGAGCCTCTGACAGAGAGAATACAGCTGGATCAGGGGTACTCTGTATATAAAAGTTTTTTTTTATTGTTAGTGATAGTGAACATAATCTTGCAGTCATCATAAATGGATATTTGATCCTTATTTAAGGCAACAGATGACCTTTGCTGCTTGGAATGAGCTACAGAAAAATCTGGAAGTCAGTGAGTTACTCTCATTTGATGTTTTCAAGAGGATGTTAAATTACTTGGAGGCCGATACATCTGGCTGCAGAGGTTCTGCTTGATTTACGAATGTTTGTTTGTTAGCAAGGTTACAAAAACAACTGATTTTGCTGCAACTTTCAGGAGATGTTGGTATTGGCTCAACTTAAAAATGATTCGACGTTGGTGGTGATCCTGATAACCGGCAGTAGTGAACAATTGTTTTTGCTCAATAACAGTCAAACTAATAATGACATCAACATAATTCTGAGTGCTAGTTGTGGGTTTCTAGGGTCAAGGAATCATATTATGATGGTAACTTTTTCATGGAACTATTACTTATAGCAGTGGTCCCCAAACTTTTCACAGCCTGTGTCCTTTCAGACACTTGACTTCGAGCCATGTACCCCCTACTCTCACACACGTATAGTAGCTCTGTAAGCCTGCTACAACCCCCACCTTCCATATTTAACATGCATAACATACATATAAAATCTCTTAAAGTGAAATATTTTCTCACTGAATAGATGTATTTACTAGCAATTTCAATGGACAACACCAGTTCACTTTTGAAAATGGATATATACATTTCTGGAAACTTGAAACTGTAAAGTACAAACTCACCACAGCTCTAGTGAGAAGGCTGTCTGGCTGATCTTATGTTAATATAAGAATCTTAGACGATTAAGGACAGATTTCCTTCTCTAAGGTGCCTCACAAATCCAGCCTCCAGCCTCTCTGCCAACACTTCAGGCCTTTATCAAATCTCACAATGCAAACATTTGCCAGTTTGAACCTTAACTCCTGAAAGGTAAAAGGTAAATGGACTTGAGCTAATATTGCACTTTCTAGTCTTTTGACTACTCAAAGCTGCTTTACACTGCAGGTCACACTCACCTATTCACACCCATTCACTCTCACATTCACTCACTGATGGTCTTGAGTTTCAATGTTAGTTATCCATGTGTATTGCTAACACATTTGCGCCCTTTCGTGCCCATTAACACGCCACTGATGCAGCACTGGGAGCAACTTCAGGTCGAGTGTCTTATTTAAGGACAAGCGCACTATCCAACTGCGCCACCGACACCCTGTTTGAAGACTGTTTGAAACCTGACAGGTATTTGCGTACCCCCTACGTCACGTTGTGTGCCTCCTGGGGTACCAGTACCCCAGTTCGGAAATCACTGGCTAAAAGCAACAGCAATATGTGAGCTACCTTGGCAGAGTTTTGCGCTGTCCAAGTGGTTTCTAGTTCTTAATGTATTGTTTTGTACAATGTGAGGCTGTTTGTGGTATTCCGGAAATTTATAAATTGCACTGCTGCCTGTCTTAGCCGGTACCATGGATGTATTATAAGAACTGGATAGCGTGGCTCCGCCTTCTACCATGTAACGGTTTTGAAGCCATAATATCCCCCGTCAGGGCGCTGCCATTGTGCAGCCAGTAGAGAATCTGGACCATATCTGGACACAGCTGTCGTAAACGGTCGCAAAACTCCCCAGCATACGCCGGACACAATCATTGTGAAACTGCTGTAAACCGCGGTTATCTTTAAAACTCTAATAACTGATGAAAAAGAAACTTTTCAGAAAAAAGAGGACTTGGGAAAAAACGCAGCCCAATAATACTTTCATATCACCACAGCATATGGGTGGGAGAAATATTTCTACGAGGTGTATTAATTTTTTGAAGTTTCTTTACGGCCCGTTCAGATGAATGGGGGAGACGGAGAGTTGACCAGCCAGTCACCAGGGGGAGCAGTTTTTGTGGCGACTTCAATTCAAGCCCAGCGACATGACGTCCATGTTTTTTACAGTCTATGGCTGGAACCCTTTTGTAGAAGAGATTCTTCATTTAAAAGAGGACGGCCTGGTCAAAAAAGCTTTACAAAATGAAATTGAAAATAAGAACTTTCGACAGTTCATTACCATGTGTACAACTGTAAACATAAAATACTTTCACATGGAGCTGTTTTACTTTCCTTCTAAAACAATTGAAAGGGAATAACCTTCAATAAATCATGTTCAGAATAAAACAGTGTTGTCTCATTGTTGCTGCATTGCTGATACAAATGTGTGTTTGTGTGCGCTGCAGGATACAAAGAGTGGAGTAAGCAGAGGCTGTTGAGGCGTCTGTTGGAGGTGGAGAAGGTGAGATTCTTCTGTCTAGTCGTCTGTGTGAACATATTCAGCCTTGTGTTGGATCGTCTTTACTGCAGACTGACTCCTCTCTCCTCCAATCAGAGGCTGGAGGATGGCAGAAAACACGCCCAGCCGCCAAAGAGAGGCACTCGATTGGATCAGGAGGCGCAGACGGAGCCGGAGGAGATTCTGGGGTCCACCATGGCAACAGAGGCTATGGTCTCCGTGGGAACAATGACTGAGGAATGGGGGGAGGTTTCTGATCCTGGAGAACGCTTCAGCCAATCGGAGAAGGAGAGGGCGGAGCTTGAAGAGAGAGTGTTAAGTAAAGAGTGAGTGAGAGGCAAACACTGAGATCTGTTTTAGTTTATTACACGTGTATACATCCTTTCTCTGAGTCCCTATGAATGCTTTACATAAATGATGTATACGTCACTGGCAGGGAACAATTTGAGGCCTGTAAACAGCTTTCCTGCTCTTCACTCAGCTTATTATCTCTGCTGCAGTCTTTTCGGTCACACCTTTAAGATAATGGAAATCCAAGCATCACAAAGAGGCACAGCAGGTGGATTTGCAGCAGACTGTGATAGAGGGACTTTATTTGTGCATATTGGGACTAATGTTGTTTATGAGTTACTCATTATTTTCTAAGAAAAACAATTAGCGAGTTCATTTTTTTGATGATTTTTTATTGTTTTCATGTTTTCATCTTACTGCTTTAGATAGTAACTTGGCATTTGGGACCATTGTCATTTTCATAGAAATGCACTGACCATTTGTTAACTCCACCAGGACGTTATATTATTGCTGGCGGCCGTTTGTTTGTTTCTCTGTTAACAACATAGCTCAAAAAGTTATGGACAGATTTCGATGAAATTTTCAGGAAATGTCCAGATTGGAACAAGGAACAAATTATTAGATTTTGGGAGCGATCCAGATCACCGTCTGGATCCGCCATGACAAAAAGTGCAATTTTCGTGAATAACTACTGAACTAAAATAGATGTCATTATGAATCCAATTGCTAATGTTATGTTTTCATGGTCAAAGAATCTAAATATTAGATGAAACTAGAGAGCGCAGACCTCCGCCAGCGCCACAGTCCTCTCCCATATTGTGATTTTTACCATGACTTTTAGTCCTTCCTTTATTTCATCTTAATATTTAGATTCCTTGACCATGGAAACATATCATTAGCAACTGGATTCATGATGATATCTATTGTAGTTCAGTAGTTATTCACAGAAATCACATTTTTCACCATGGCGGCCAGACGCTGATCTGGATCAACACCAAAATCGAATCAGTTCTTCCTTTTCCCATGCTGAACATTTCCTGAAAATTTCATCAAAATCCATCCATTACTTTTTTAGTTATTTTGTTCACAGACGGACAGACGGACGGACAAACAAACTCTCCCGTAAACATATCCTCCTTGGCGGAGGTAATAAAGGTAGGATTAATATTTATGGTGAAATCACAATATGGGTGAGGACTGTGGCGCTGGCGGAGGTCTGTGCTCTCTGAGAGCTTTTCTAGTTATGAATTGTCCCTTCATCAGTCAAACATTGGACTTTATTTGTGTAGCACGTTTCATAGCAAGAACCCAAATAACACAATTCATGCAAAAGATTAAAATAAAGAAATAATACTCAAATCAAATCAAAATAAAATAACATTGCCCAGACAAATGAGGAACTGCTGTCTGGAATTGAAAAGGCTCGATTCAGGCTTTTGATTTCCCTTCATCATTTCTTCTTTGGTAGATAATTGTGCTGTGTCCCAGACAACCAGTAACTTGTGTTTTTTCTACCTATAACTCGTGAAAGTGCACTGGAACGTCAGTCGAACTTGTGACTTCTGACCCGTGAACTTGTACCAGATGTACCAGACTTGTGACGTCACATCACTGCTTAGACAATATGGCAGCCTCTATGGATGCGGTGGTGCCGCTCATAAGCCAGTGGTCAGTGGTTGCTCGTTTTCAGTGCGTCAAACAGTAAAAAGTATGTTTCAAAATAATGACGAATACCATAAAATATAAAGTATAATCTTCTGTTACCTTATGTGCCGTTTCCCCTCTGTTTCACTCAAATGAGAAAGTTGTGGGCTCCTTTGGTGATTAAAGTGATTAAGCATAAATCTCACGTCTGCCATGTTGTTTTGTTTACATACTAGAATTCCTTGCGCTCCAACCGAAGTCATAATTTGCCTGGAACGCTTTTAGGTTGGAACTCTGAGATTTCAACAAGGAAATTTTCCAGTTAGTGGTTGCCTAGAACGCAGCATTAGCTGTTTTTTGATTTGTCACGTGGCCGAGTCATAATGTTTGGTTGTTGTTGTGTGCCCATCTCCTGTGTACCTTATTAACAAACTATTTCCCTGATCATGCTTTGGTCCAGTGATGCTGCAAATCTTTACCTATACCTAATCTAAAAGACAGTGTTAGAGTTTCCTGAAAGTTTTGATTTAGGGACCCCTGAAATGGGCAAAAACTGTTGCAGGTTTAGCTAAAGACCAAACTAACTGATTGATATACATTTTCTTTTAACACAAAGTGTGAAAATTTGTGAAATTTTCATTTATTTGAAGGTTAAGATTCACAAAACCTTTCTCCCTAAATTTTACATGTTCAATTCATTGTAATTTGTCTACATTTTTCTATTTTTTCTGTTCTGTCAGCCTTAAATGTCCCCTCAGTTGATCTTGAAATTTCATAAAATGAAACTCTGAGACTCCTGTCTTAATACATTCAGTGCTAGACTTAAATATAAAACTGCTGCTGTATCCGTAGAGCCATTTCAATGTTCTGTCTTCTTACTTTTGTTTTTAGTGATGAGCTGAAACAGCTGAGAGCAGAAAGAGAAGAACTGGAGAAAAAGACTGAGCAACGGAAAGAAGAAGAGATGAATGAACGGGACAGAGAGAGGCAGCAACACAAGTATGTTTTTATTGTGTTTTGTTTTTGGTTTTATTAGACTGTGTTATTTAAGTCATTGCCACATGCTAATTGTGTAACCATAGACTTTAACTGGATGAAGCCACGTGATGTTTGATCACCCGAGAAGCCTTTGTTGGTTATGAATGTGTCATAATAACACTTCTGTACTGAACTTTAGCTCAACCTACCCACTGTCATAGAGGTCATGTTAAGGCAGGACTTAAAGCCATCTGACCAAAAGCAGCTCTCAAACCATACAACAAAATCACCCTTTACAGTGAGAGTACATTGTTGTTTTATGTATTTAAACCAAAACCAGTTTTGAGCCAGGGGTGTAAATCACCAGTTTCATCCCTGAATCAATTTTGCTTCGATTTGATTCAGGGACCTTTGCTCAGTTTAAGACGGTAGTATGTACACATTGAACACAATCAGCAACATTTCATCAAAAGAAAGAAGGAAATACAAAGCATTTTGGATGTTTTGACAGTTTGATTGCTGATATGTGAAACGATGTGCTTACCTTTGGGTGTGATAGTTTATAGAGGAGTATAATCACCTTTATGATCTCATCGTGTTTTACAATAAAAATTGGGTTGATGAGTACTCAGGTGTTTTTTTTGCCCCCACAGTTACCTTATAGGTCTTATCTTTATTTTGTGATGTTAGCATATTATATCAAGTAATGATGAAAAAATTGTAATAGAAATTATTTAATAATTATTTCATTTTATTTTGTTTATTATTGACCTCCGACATTTGACCATGCTCTATCAAACTAAAAATGTGCAATTTTGATTTTAATTACAGCGAAACATTTGTCATGTTCTTAATAGAACTGATAACTAACTCAACATTGATGATTTAATTTTACTGTGATGCCTGTTAACCTCAGTTTGTATGTCAGTGTGATTAGACTTTGCTTCACTGTACTTGGCTGATAAGTCAAGCTCCCTTTTAGCTCTGTGATGATCAGAGTGTCTTGCCACTTGTTCCAAAGCACATATAGCGGTGTAACTCAGTGGCCGCTACATAATACATTTTAAAGCATGAGAGATACCAGGTGTGGTATGGCGGGCATGGCAGAAAAAGTTTGGGAACCACTGTCTTCATATATGACAACTTTGGGGCCAACAAAGATGACTGTAGTGCAACAAGAGATGGGGCGATGTTCAAACGGTCAAAATAATCCCATTACAGTCACTACACATAGAAGAAAGACTGCTCACCTATGTAGTTTATTTTTTAAGTATTTTTTGGGGGGCATTTTGTGCCTTTATTGATAGGAGAGAGACAGTGGATAGGCTTGTGAAAGGGGTTGAGAGAGCAGGGGGAGACACTCTGCAAACAGGTCACATAACAGGCGGGATTTAAACCTGGACCGACAGAAACAAGTACATGGGGTGCCTGGTTGCTAACCACTCCACCATACCAGCACCCCACCTATGTAGCTTTTTTACAGATTACATTCTGGCTGCAGAAAGTACATTTTAAAGTTTTCATTCATTCATTTCTTTATTTAATCTTGAAATTCCGTTGAGAGCGTGCTCTCATTTCCAGTGGCATCGAGAGTACATAAAAACAGTAATTCAGTCAATCAATCTTTGCACCAATTCATAACAAGTGTTATCTCAAGACACTTTACAGTAGAGCATAAAGCTCTTCATTTTATGGATGCACATATATGCATATAGATACACATATGAACTGCTTCAAACTATGCATGCTGCTAAATGCTGGAAAGTAGCCTTAAGATGGTACTGTTTGTGGCCTGTGCTGAATTCTCTGCACATTCTCTGGAGTGTTTTGTTTCTTACTTTGTCTCTTTTATTTCCTTATCCTATTGTATCTTAGTAATTTTAACGCAAAACTTTACTGCTTATTTTATCTATTTCATATTTATTGCTGACCCTGTTGATCTGTGAGCACTGACAGGGGGTCGTGGTTGTCCTGAATGTCTTGCATTTGTATGTTTATTCCCTGATTTGTTTGGATGGTACAATAAAGCAGGGTAACTGTGAACAGAATTGCCCTTCTGGGATTAATAAAGTTGTCTGAATCTGAAAAATCAAAGATAAACTGACTGCCAGCGTCATATCTTTACAAAGTGTTGTTAATCTTAATACACTTGGGCTGCTTATTTTTGTCGTTACTTCATGTTCTCTGTTCTGTATTTATGTTTCCCAGAGAGGAGCTGCAGCAGCTGTGGGAGAGAATCCAAACTCTGGAGGACAAGAGCAAAGCTGCACAAGCTGAGCTCTTGTCCCTCTCTGCCAAATTACCAGAACACACTAAAAACAGTGAGGAGACTCAGGGTCTGGTTTCTGAAGAGGGGAGGGACAGTGGAAGTAAAGAAGAGGCGGGGGGTCGAGAAGGTGAGCGTTCAGCTGTGGAGGGAGGGCAGAGACAGAGAGCAGCATCGGTCATCCAGACAAACTGGAGGAAGCACAGAAGAAGGGTGTGTGACACAACTTAGTTATTAATATCTGATATTGATGTGTGAAAGAAGCATATAAGAATGCAACGACTCAACTGTCTCTTGGTTTGTTTCTGTCTGAAGGACTTTGTGATGCTGCAGTCAGCGCTGAGAGGCCACCTCTGCAGAGAGTCCCAGCTGAAGAAGCTGCTGAAAGATGCACAGAGAGAGGTTCACCCACACACAAGCACTTCTGGACACCATTAGTCAGTCATTTATGTTACACTCCAGAATTATTATGTGCAGCTGGTAGGAGAAAGGACCCCTCCTCCTGTTAACAGCTTAATCCGAATGAGTCTTTTTTGTATAGAATTAGTTTATAACAAATGTTTTCATGAGACACATCACAAAGAGATCAGGTCCAGACCGTACTGCTGTAGAAGAAGACAACACCTGAACCATACATCCATCATCTGTGCTGCGGGTCCCTACACCCTGAATTAAGGCTCATTTATGCTCGTCATATGCATGAAAATCTAGTGTCCGTTTCATACGATGGTTCCATCACTGCCCACATACTCCCATGCTTCCTTTATGTTGGCAATGTATGTTAACCATTACATCCACCAGGGGGCAGGCCGAGTCAAAAGTGTCTGACAACAACAAACAAACAAAGAGAAACATGGCGACTGTGGAGGAGGTTGTGATGATGTGTATTTTACATAGGAGACAGAAACTGAGGCAGCGTTGCAGGAGGCGGTGGTCGGTCATTTAATTTCCCACCAGCTCACGCAACCTTTCTTCAAAGAGCCCCCCCATTTCTGTAATCAACGGAGCAACCGTATCCGGAAACTTCAATGATACGTGCAGAAATACGCACAAAAAGAACGCGAGGCACGGACGGAGAGCTCTGTCAGTATCAGTATCTGTATGTAAAGTTGAGCATAAATGAGCCTGTAGTCACCAGCCCATCTCAGGGTCACATATACTGCTTTCACACTAAAAATAGCGGGTCAACGCTGTTATTTTAACACAGTTAACCCCCTAACAATCAGCAAGTGAGTCCTTTCCCACTGCCAGCAGATGAGCTGCTTGGCTGTTTTTTTTCACCTCTGGTGCATCAAGCTGATGTCATCACATCGATGACATTGTGTAAAAATGAACTCAGAATGTTGAAGGATGGTTGTATATAAAGCTTAAATACACTCAAGCCTTTTTGCAAGCTTTAAGTACGACGGAGTTACTGCTCAGTAACACCACTGTACTGTATCTCCAGGGCTGGGCAATATGACCAATTTTTTTCCACAAAACTCGATTTATGATTTTATTTTTTTCCCTCTTTAAAATAAACAAAGGAACTCTTAAGTGACACAAACGTTGCATGAATGAATTTATGCCTTTAACAAAAATTTCCCAAAAAATCAGAGTGCTCTCATAGAGGTAATTGTGCTTTTATTCTTTTAAATGTTTTAATAACTGTCACTGACAGTCAGTTTATGGGGAAACATACCTGTACCCGCCAGACAGAGCCCAGCTCTGGTTCTTTGTATTCACATCAGAAATATCCTGTAAACATTGTGGGTATGTTCATTAATGAGCCACTGGAGGATTATGAATTAGTTTATGCCTTTAACAAATATGCCCAAAACACAGACCATCTCTCTTACAGTTAAAATCCAGGCTGAAAAAAAAAAAAAAAATCCAGGCTCCAGTTTTCACATGTAATGTTGATTATATAGGTTGAACGTATGGAGGCATGTATTAACTCTGAAGATGAGCTATTTTCACAGTTTATTGGCATGGGACCATGTGATCAATATTTAGCCTTATTAAAGAAACAAATAAAAACCTAAACATGCTTATGCTCGCCCTGACAAGGCCTATCGTCATGAAAACTGTACATTTTCAGTAATTCAGGGCATTGAAGTCACAGACAAACAGACTCTTTTACAACAGAGCCATGTCCATGATAAATAACATTTAGGGCAAAAACCATGTGCTGTCATACAAACAAACATGCGCAATAATCTGTGAACACTGAATAATGGTGCAATAATCCACAGCCTAATACGTATACCACATAAACTAAGATAGATATGTGTGTTTCTATACATTTTTAATACTTCTTTAGATACTTATTTACAAATATATATTATATGGAAATATATATTAGGTCTGTGCTTAAAATATCGGCAAAATATCGTCATGCACTTCTTGGGGATACGCGTATTGATATGGATTCTGCAGAATCGATACGACCTCAATGTTTGGATAGTTGTTGTCAATACACTTTGGGTATTATTAACAATGGCACAGTTCAAAGTAGAAACCAGGTTACATGATTAAACTCATGTTCCAAATTTATACTTAGGTCTTAAGTTGAAGAATTATTTAAAAGTCATGCTTGTTCTATTTCTTCTTGCTGGGAATTCTGTTTAAAGATCAGTCAATGTTCACAATTTATGTGTATCGGAATACGTATTATATCGTGGGGTGGCTGGAAATACCCAGCCCTTATATACATATATATATATTTTGATACAATACTTAGCTTTATTTGCCTTCTGGATGTCTTCTTAATATTGTTTGAGCACCAGCTACGACAGTAACCCAATTTCGTTACACACTGCAATGACAATAGATACTCTTTTTCTATTCTATTCTATTCTATTCTATTCTGTTCTGTTCTATGCATCAACTTATGATTAGAGCAAATTGAGCAACATACTAGATTTTTCTTTTTATTCTTCTGCAGAAAATAATTTGAAGTAATCGATTTAATCAATATATTTCCCGCCATGTTTATCTCTAAGGAACACTTTTTCTCTCCTCTGAATCTCCATTCGTCTGATCACGTTTTTTTTTTTCTCTCATCGTCTCCTTCAAGACTGAAGAAGCCATAAGCTGCAGTGATGTCGCCTCCTCTGCAGACGAAGAGCAGGATGTGGCTGCCTTGACGCTGATCCAGTCTGCATTCAGGGGACACCTGGCACGCTGTGAATGTGCGGCAGAGAGGTGACTCATTTTTCCACTGCACCCACTCCTGTCAAACATGCCGTGCGGTTTGCAGCGTTTTGATAACGCGTGCGAGTTTGTGTTTGCATCTTAGCTCCTGTTCCTCTGTGTCGTCTTTGACAAGCGAAGATTTACCCAAACCAGTGCCAAGGAGGGCTCGCTCAGCTCATAAACAAAGCAGAACAGGTGAGGCTCACGCTGTGTTTTGTGATCTTCAGTGTATTTTGAGTCAACAAACACACAAAAAACAGACATAAGAGCACATTTTCACACACTGAGACATTGATTTAACACTCTCTCCCCTAACTTACCCTCCCTAAGTCCATTACTGCTGCATCAGTGTAAGTAGTTTTACGCTTTGTTTTATGCTAGCTCTTATTTAGAGATTAAGGAGCTAATTCTTAGTGAAAACACTTATAAACATTTACAGCCACACATTTTCTAACTCACCCACAGTCTTTGGACTTTTATTTTACTCCATAAAGACCTGGAATTTTCTTTAGAGCATCATTTTTGCACAAAATAAGGTCTTAAACCAGCCGAGTTTGATTTAAAAAGAACAAACCGGTAGAATGTACACGCTGGTAAGCAAACTCTGACCAACGATGCAAGAAGATTTTAAGACATTGATGTGTATTGACACTATAACAGACTGACCTTTCTGTATGAAAAGAGGGTAAGCACATGGCATAAGAGTGAGTTGGAATCCAGCCACAGAGTGACAGCAGCAGTCAGTGGGAGGAAAGCAGTCAAATACTTACATTCATCTGAGAAGTTTTTGTTAGAATGATTTGATAATGTTCACTGTGGGCGGTGGAGGTCATCAGCTGGTGTTATACAAACATTTAGAGTCATAACATCAGATTACAGCAACTGGAATATCACAGAGTTTACAGATTTTTAGGTAGTGATGAATAGAAACTCCACTTTTTCCTTTTGTTTTTCACTTTAAAGAAAATGAAAACTTTAGATTTCGGCAAATAAATCATGAAAAATGACATCAAGAGGGAGGAGGAGTAAGAGGAAGACTGAGGACAGGAAGCAGGATCAGCCAGTCAGTAGCCATATTTTATTTGTATTTATTTATATTTTATTTATGTGTTTTATTTGTTTTGATATATATTTTTTTAATTGAATGTTTTATTCATATTTTTATTTATATCTATCATACATATCTTAATTAATAATAATTGTAATAATAATAATAATAATCCTAATCTTAATTTCTCTGAGACAGACTTCCAAAGAGATTAATAAAGTTTTTTAAAAAATGCTGAAAATGCTGCTGCTCGTCTCCTGACTGGAGCCAAGAAACGTGAGCACATAACGCCGGTGCTCTCCTCACTTCACTGGCTACCACTCAAGTTCAGGATTGATTTTAAGATTCTTTTATTTGCTTTTAAGTCTTTGCACGGGCTGGCCCCTGAGTATTTCTCTGACCTTGTCAAGGCGCACCGACCCGCCAGATCCTTGAGGTCTGCTGACCGGATGGTCTTAGATGTGCCGAGAACCCAGTTTAAAGGCAGAGGGGATCGGGCATTCGCAGTTGCTGCTCCCACACTGTGGAATGCCCTGCCTCAGTCTGTGTGTTCCGCAACCAGCCTCACCTCCTTCAAAACGCACCTTAAAACCTACCTGTTTACCCTAGCTTTTGGTTGAGCAAGTCACTTACTTTACTCGTGTACGCTTTTCTTTTACTGTTGTTAGTTTATGTTTGTCTTTTAATGTTGTCTTACTTGTCGTTTTTACCTTATTGTATTTTTCTCATGTAAAGCACTTTGTTTGGCTTGTCCTATAAAACGTGCTATATAAACAAAGCTGACATTGACAAAAACAATAAATAAACACTCAATATCTTCAATGACAAAACACTGAGGATATTTGATTATGTTTCTTTGCCCGTTGCCTACATAAAACCAAGAGAAGTCTGATTACAAATATTAGTTTGACTAAAAACTATGTAGAAATAGCTTGAACAAAAAATTAATGAAATAATTCCTCCAGTATGACATCAATTTGGCCAATTATTGATATTATTCTTTCTCTAATTTTCATCACTCAGATACAAAATAGTCACTACAGGGCTTCACCTTATGGCATAGGTAAATTAAAAATACATTATAAACTTAACTTTGTGGCTCTAAAAGTTTGTCATTTTAACTTAAAATATTCTAGAATCTACGTTTTCTGTAATGTTATGTTGAACTTTTAAGGCAGAGTGTTTCACTGTTTGTAGACGTTGCTCTAAATAACTCGTCAGTGCATATCCTCCAAAAGTAAGCCGTATTAAGATATTCATATTGATTTACACAAAGTAAATAATTTGTAGGATATTAGTCACATTACAGGTTGAGTTCTGCAGGATATAACAATAAAGTAAAAGCATCTCTCACTCTCTCAACAGCTTTTAACAGCTGGAATGAAGTTAACTGATTTACTCTTTGACATTATGAACGAATGATAATGTGGATCAGCCTCGTCATCGTCATCATCGAGTGTGCATTGTCAAATGGGTGTGTAAATATAGCAAAAACTAGTTTATTTTTCTCCAGTTTAAGATCCTCCTGCTGAAACAAACAGAAAGGATGTTCATTAAATCCCCCGGTTATTTATTAATTCCTTGATTTCCTTGTAACAGGGTTTAACTTTTCTTGGGCCTCCTTCCTGTTTTTATGACTCACCCCTGAAAATCTTTGATCCGCTGCCTTATTCTCATGCATATTTATTCATAAAGCATCTTGCATTGTTCTCTGTGGGCGTGTAAAGGGAGAAAAGGAGGCTGATCCACATGTGCACATCAGGTTCATGGATCAGGTTTTATTTTGTGGGCATGGCTTTTAGAGATTTGAATTCTTTAGGTCCCACACCAATTTCTAAATGTGGATTCTGCACCATTTTTAATAAATGAAATCCCTGGAACTCAAATAATTGAATAGGGAAGTCCTCTGCTGTGGCTTACCACTCCAACAACATCCCACCCCTTCAAAATAAAAGCAGAAATCTCTGTTCAGGTTCTTAAGCTATGTTTACATGGACCAGGGTTCCCACTCGTCCTGGAAAACCTGGAGAATGATTGACCAATTTCCCAGTCATGGAAAACATATGGAAAATAAGGGAAAAAGTAAAATGTCCTGGAAAAGCTTGAATTTTCCTGGAAATTTATTTAGCTTCCTTCCTCCTTGTTAGTGAAGAAAAATCAAACACAGGAAATGAAGTAAAATGTAGAATAAAATGTAAAAACTCAAAACAATGTTGACAAAAGATAGATAAAAAATTGCAACTAAAATTTAAGTTACTCAAACAGTAAATCAACAAAATATGCTCATAAAAAAGAAGAGGAAATAAAGATGAAACAATAAGTATAAACTACAATATTAAAACAATATGCTGTATAAAAGCCAGACTATTAAGATAGCCAGCAGACATGTTCATGCCTGAAAGTTAAAAATAAATGAATTTTAAGTTCATTATGATTCTGTCATGGTACCAAGAGATATTGGTCATTAACCTGATATCTTTTTTTTCAAAGTCTAGATTAACCTGATAATTGCCCACACCACACCAATATTGTAACGGCTGGAAAATGTCCTGGAAGCATCCTGGTAAAGTCCTGGAACATTATTTCTAGAAAAGAGTGGGAAACCTGATGGACACTCTCTGACTTAAAACGCAAAGATTTTTCCTTTGCGCATTCAAAGTGGATCCGCTTTCAGACGGAGACACTGGAGATGAATGAAACTGCTGTAGTGTGCATGTCGGTTCAGTAGATGGCGATGTAGGTCTGCAGAGAGGCAGGGCTGCTACAACAGACGTACGAAGCAGAAAAACTTTACACAAAGAACAATGGCGAGTGGACGCACAGAGACGCAGGAGTTTATTTTCTGAGCAACAAATCAGTTCAGACAACAAATTCTGGATAGTTTTGTCTGGATAACAAACCGAGCACGTTAAGCGGCACACGCGTTGCTTGGTAGACAGCCAAAGCTATTGTTGTTCCTGGTATACGTGCGCGACCTTCATGTGGTGACGTCAATGTTTCACACTGAAAACACACTGATATGGGATTACAAGGCGCTCCATGGAGAGCGTATTGAAAACTCTCCACTCTGGAGCCTGATTTCAAAAGTTTGCAGATTTAAGCAATCCAAATACTGTTCCTATGTAAACAGGAGGTGGAAATGCAATGAAAACGCATCGGATTTGACCATTATAGGCCTCGTGTAAACGGCTCCTGAGTCCCCCAGGTCAGGGTTATCCAAGGCTTCTTTGTCTATGTTTTAAAGATTATTTTTGGGCATTTTTAGGCCTTTATTGATAGGAGAGAGAGACATAGACATTGGATTGGCTTGTGAAGGCAAGCGAGAGAGGACAACCTGCAAACAGGCCGCAGGCTGGATTCGAACCCAGACTGGCAAACCAGCAACCCCGACCAAGGCTTCCTCTGTGCTCGTAACTGGATGTTTTAGGCTTTTGATGGCTCAGTGAAGTAGTTCGCTCAATCAGGAATCAGAGTTGATTCCAGCCCAACTCTGTCACATGTTGTTGTGACCTTGGGCAAGACACTTAACCCCAAACTACTCCCAAAGGAAGCCCTTTTTAAAATATTTTTCTCTTTTATCATGTAGAGTTTTGAAGCACACCACAGTGGGTGATGACTTTACCTCCACCAAGGAGCTTGTCTCTGGCTGTTTGATTGTTAGCAAAATTACGCAAAAACTACTGGACAGATTTTGCTGACATTTTCAGGAGATGTTGTTTAATGGCCCAATGTGAAAATGGTTTGATTTTGGTGGTGATCCAGATAACCATGAATAGAAAACAGTTTATATCAACTGATATCAACATGATTGTAAGTGCTAGTTGAGGGTTTTCAGGGTCAAGGAATCATATAATGATGATAACTTTATGATGGGACTATTGCTTTTAGATGTAACAGCAGTATGTGAGCTACCTTGGTGGAGGTTTGTGCTCTCCCAGTGCTTTCTAGTCACTGAATGGAGCCCTCAGTGAAGGAACAGTGAACAGTGATGCTGGGTCACTACTTCTTGGTTCACCGACCTAAAAGCTCTGTGACTGCTGAATTTTACAGACTGTGCCTTTAAAGAGAAAAAATATTCGGTAGTTACATCAGGGCCAAAGACATTTGTGCTTATTCACACATAAAGGCTGCTGTATTTCTGACTTTGTGAGCAGATCTAACAACATGCCAGCTTGACGCTTGTTGGCTTTACGACACGGTGGCATCGCCCTGCTTACAACGACCAAATCACTCACCACGTCCCCCCTGACGCCTTTATGAGCGCTGATGGATGAGGCTGGCACACTGATCTAATTCCTGGGTGCCACTCTGCTCCGCAGCAGCCGAGCCGTGACAGCGTCGTCTCAGAGACTGATGAGGCTACTCAGCACCTCACATGACCCTTAAAGATCTGAAGTTTCTACTCTATTCTGAACTTCTGCTTCACCTAAATCCCCCTGTAAGACAACCCTCACCCCTACACCTTTTGACTTTCTAATAAGTTGAGCACAGATTGGTCAATTGAGCGGATCGGCAGCGTCAGCGTTATTTTTCCAGGAATGCTTACAAGACCGGCCCTGCATCTGATGTGCTCTTGGCCTCGTTGAGGCGTCTCAGGCAGCGGACCTTTGAGTTTTTATGTCTTCTCCCTGACATGATACAGAGTACCTTGAATTTAGAAGAAGTTAGAATGATACATGAAGATTCAGTTATATTAGTCCTATAAACTCATATTATTGGGGGTGTGTTGTGATTTTGATGGGAGAGCTTATTATAGTTTTTTTGTGTTTTTGCCCAGATGATTCCTCCCCCCCTAAAGGTGATGAAAAGCAGGATGATGCAAAAGCCCCTTTACTCGACAGTAGCACTAACTCTTCAAGGAAGACCCCCACAACAGGTAAGAGAAAGAGTGGACATACTAATTACATTTTTTTTAAAGCACTTCAAGCTCTCAGGTCATAAACATTACTGGTGCAATTTATAAGAAGGAACATTATGAATAAAGACATTTTCTAATGTTGCATAAAGATTTTTTAGGTTTCAATATTTACAGACTAGTTCAAGGGGCCTATTACCTGATCTTCAGCTGCTATTAGTGGTAGGACATGATTATATACACTTGTGACCAAAGTCAAATATGAAACGTGGAACTAGAAAAGCACTCGGAGAGCACAGTCCTCAGCCATATTGTGATTTTGACCATAAATATTAATCCTACCTTTATTTCATGTAAATATTTAGATTCCTTGACCATGAAAACACACCATTAGCAACTGGATTCATAACGATATCTATGTTAGTTCAGTAGTTATTCACAGAAATCACATTTTTCGCCATGGCGGCCAGACGCTGATCCGAATCAACACCAAAATCGAATCAGTTCTTCCTTTTTCCATGCTGAACATTTCCTGAAAATTTCATCAAAATCCATCCATAACTTTTTGAGTTACTTTGTTCACAGACGGACAGACAAACAGACTCTCCCGAAAACATAACCTCCTTGGCGGAGGTAACAATATTAGACAACCTTATGGGTAGTACTGTGGGTAGCAGATATCAGCCTTTGTAGCCTAGCAACATGAAGCACTGGTGAAACAAAGGCTGAGAGAGATGACAGGATAACCCCTCAAAAACTGTTGTTGTGGACTGGGGCACTTGTTTTTGGAGCATGACAATAGCTTTGCATGTTGACAACCCTGCTTATGTAATGGAAGTGCCATCACAGTGTACATGTTAATGGGAAACAAAGCACCTGGTACCAAAACTGAGTAGAGAAGAGTAGAGCAGAGTCAAGCTGATAACACAATTGGAATAACACCAGCCTGATTAAGGGTACACTTTCTTTCGAGTACTAAAAGTCCTGAGTTGGTTAGCTTGATAATTAATAATTCTGCTCTGTAGCACAGGCCCCCAGTTTGATAATAAATGTCTAAAATATTTGCCGGCTGAACTTGTTTTTATCCCCTGTAGAGCCAACAGGGCGTCGTCTGTCGGATGAGTCCTTTGGAGCCACTGCAGGTGATTCTGACGACTCCGATGATATCATCGTGTCTCCGTCCCGGCCAATGAGGAACAGAGAAGTCTTAATCTCATAGGCTGTCTAAGTTTTATTTGTATTGTGTAAGTGGGTCAGTGAGTTTGAATTGTGATAAACCAGGTTGTTATTGGACCTGCAGATGACAGCTGGGATGTTTTCATATTAATCGGGATAACATTAAACACTTTTCAAAGTTATTATGCCCGATTTTGGACCTGATTTGCCCTTTTCAACAATAACGGGCTGTGGTTGGATTTTAGGCTTGTAGCATACAAGAATTTGTCCAAGCAATGCAGTTAGAACAAGTGAATGCAAATAGAGAGGGCCCCATCATCAATGGGATGCTCCTTTTTCTCAGCTCACAAACATGCCATGGTAGCAATCACAAAAACATGTAAACAGTCTTACGCAAGGATTTTAACTTTGTTTTTTCCTCATTATTGTTTTGTTGAAAAAGCCAGAACAGCCAACTTATGATGTCAGCTATCATCCTCATTTGTTTTTTATTTTCCAAAAATCATTTGGAGCTGTCCTAATGCCTGTGGTCTTCCACATTTATAAAACTCATCTTTCGCGTTGCCAGTCTAAGCTTTAGCAGGGTCCTCAAAAACATTTCAGTCATAAAATGCTGAAGTTTAGAGGCATGTGAACACCTCGAGTCGATCATGCACACTCAATCACTTGCTAATAAAAGATGGTTCATCTTAAAATTATGATTTGAGACAACTTTAATTTGCCTTTGTGATCTTGTCATATGCCCATAACATGTAAATAACCTTAATTTAAAGCCATTACTGCTGCAATTATTATTTTACCAAATAGCCTGATGAGTATGAGTATTCATGTGCATCCTCATTGATTGTTTTTGTTGCCAAAGTGCCTACAGCATGAATATTCAAATAACTCTGATGCTCATATTTCTCATAAGTGATTAAACTCACAGCAAACTGCTCTGAATCTGACAGCTCTGGAATCTTGAATGAATGATGTTTCGACACGACTGATTTGTAACATGTAGCAGTCATTATCACTAATCCATATCACTAATCCATCGTGTATGTATAATAAACCATGGCTGATTCTGGGTATAATTTAGGGCTGATTGTCAGCTGATGCACTATTGAATCAAACTGTGAATAAATTATAGATCAGTCTGCTGCAATACAGAACACACAGTCAGGACGGCAGAGGATACAGGGGGATATGAGGGGGTCTTTATGATTTAACAGACAGAATAATACAGGGACAGGCAGGACAAGGAAGAAAGCTTTTCTTCAAGTGTGTTTCTAAACTTTCCGAGGCATTCAATAAAATGCTGTTTTTGTACTAAAACCTCGTGTCTGTTGTAGTTTTTGTTGAAAAATGATGCTGAAAGAATCAATGGGCCTCATGCAAGAACCGCTCGTACGAACAAATATGTTTGTAAGTGTTGAGTACGAATGATTTAGGAGAATTTGTCGCATTCAGCATTTTTTTCGTGTTTAGAATTTTCTTTCAGGTACGAACACAAATTACGAGTGGTCCAGACATGTCTTAAAAATCACAACAAAAATTAGTCTTCTCTTTTCAAATCAAGTGTCTTACATACTGATTATACATTTAACTAATTTCAAGCGTTTTTGATAAAATATAGCATAAGACGAAATAAATCTGAGGATCTCAAACCAGAGAATACATTCAAATCTATTAATTGAAGGTTTATTAGACTGGCCTATATAAAACGTTAAATGAGAGAGTAACCAGCTGCTTCATGGCTGAGCTTCTTCTTTTGGATGCCCGGGCACATCAGGCGCTTGGAAGAGAGCGTGTGTTTGGTGCCATCTTTATGAATGAACACTCCTGTTTGTGGTTTGGGAAACGTATCCTTATATGGTATTCTTGGGGTGTTACTTGTGCAAATATGCTATCCTCGTGCATGCGCGCTTAAGTACGCACAGGTGGCATTCATCATGTTTCCGCGGGTCATTTAGACACTTTTCTAAAGATAGGAGTGTTTATTGAATCTGACGGAGCATGTTTGTACGAACGCAACATAAGAAAAAAGGTAAGAAAAATTTAGGATGAGAATACGAAAATGTTCTTGCATGAGGCCCAGTAACTCTAAAGCTTCCATTTTTGAGTGTGGACTTTTGTATGAAAAGATAATTCCTGTGTTTGGGACAGGTGTCAAGAGAGAGCTGTAAAGTACTTTCAAACAAAACTCAGTCAGAGCAAACCTGGGAAATACAGATGCAAACCTATTCAAGTGAAGTTGGAACATTATATAAAAGGGAATCCTTTTCAAGTGGTATTCAGTTTAAGAAACTGCGAAGACCTTTTGATCTTTTTCAAAAAGACAGACTTCATTTTTTTAAAAAATTATTTTGAATTTGATGCCTTATACATGTTCCAAAAAAGGTGACTTTGGGAAAGTTGAGGAATGACAAAAAAAAACTCCTGTTTGTTACACTCCACAGGTGAACAGTCAAATGGAGACAGGTGAGTATCATGATTGAGTATAAGACGAGCACGCGAGAGGCTCAGTCTGTAAGAAGCAAGGATGGATGAGGTTCACCAGTTTGTGAACAACTGCAATAGAGCAATGTTTCTCAGTGTTCAGGCAGAAGAAATTTAGGGATATCCCCATCTGTTGTTCATAATGTCAAAATATTCAGAGAATCCAAAGAAATTACAGTCCTATAAACCAACATTGAATTCCTGTGACCTTCAGTCCCTCAGCAATGCATTACAAACCAACATCATTCTGTAGCAGATGTGACCACGTGAGCTCAGAAAAACTTTAGAAAACCACTGTTAATCCTAGCTACTTCAATAAGTGAAGGTTAAAACTCTAGCATGCAAAGCAAAAGCCATTTATCAACAATTTCAAAAAAAAAAAAAAAGACAGAATTGGCCTCTCCAGGCCAGAGCTCATCTGGGATGGACTGAGGCAAAGTGAAAAAGTCTGCTGTGGTCTGAAGAGTCCACATTTCAGATTGTTTTGGCAAATCATGCATGTCATGTCCTCTGGGCTAAAGAGGAAAAAGACCGTCCAGATTTTTATCAGAAAGTTTAAAAGCCAGCATCTGCCATGGCATGAAAGTGTGTTTGTGCCCATGGCATGGGCAACTCGCACATTTTTGAAGGGTTAAAGGTGTAGTCAGCGATGTGGGAGAAAACGTGTGGAGAGGTTGTTTATTGAACGTATTTAGACCCACCCCCCAAAAGCTGATGGATGTGCATCGTCATGGAAATGGCCGTAGAAACTGCGTAGCTGACCACCGTAGCTAAGGTAACCCCGACTCATCTGACAACTCGACTGCAATTATTGATAACATTACAACAACAGTACATTTTGGCAGATTAGACAAAAAGATGAATGTCCGACGGCTGTTATTGTTATGTGAAGCACCACAAAGCTAATGTTGCTTACCTATCCAGTAGACAGACGGCGCCATCCTCGTCCGTTTTCAGGTCTTTCAAGTTCCCTCCACCGTCGGAAAGCAACACCAATGTTGACCCGGGTCTTCGCTCTTTCATGGTCATAGCCCTTCTTTTTCACTTTTCACTCCTCTGACCTTTTTCTTTTGGACTGTTTTTCAGCCATTGCTACTGCACCTATTGTATCTCTCTCTTACGCTAACTGCGCACGCTACGCATCCTATGACTCCCCCTCCCCCCTCTGTCTGATCTGCGCATGAGTATGATCGCCCCCTGGATGTGGGGAGGTGTACCCTGTTTTGGTGACTTGGCCCAAGTCACAGTATTTACCTGCTGAAATTCAGAGCCAAGGCTGTGTATTGAAACGGGAGTTTTTTCCAACATGCTGTCAGTGGTGACATCTTGTGGATGGAGAGGAGAAATACGGTGATATTGACAAATCGTGCATTAGATTAGAAGATTAGAAGATCGCTGACTACACCTTTAAAGCTGAATTGTAGACACGTTTTGTAGCAACATTTGCTGTCAAGCAAGTGATGCTTTTTTCAAGTACGTCCCAGCTTACTTCAGTAAGACAATTCAAAACCACATTCTGCGTGTGTTACAGCAGCGTGGCTTTGTGGTAAAAGAGTGCAGGTACTAAACTGGCCCACCTGCAGTCCAGACCCGTCTCCCACTGAAAATGTGTGGCACTATATGAAGTGTAAAATATGACAAGAGACCCTGGACTGTTGAGCAACTGAAGTTGTAACTCAAGCAAGAATGTGAAGGAATTCCACCTCAACATTCAGTGCCTTCAGCTACCAAACACTAATTCAGTGTGTTAAAAGAAAAGATGAATCTTTTGATGATACTATAGACTGCAGATGATGAAATTCTTGTTCACAAAGTGGAGAACCTTGGCCCATCCTTGGCTGTAAATGAGTTAACCTTATTTGGATACTCTTCTTATGACAATCATATGTTTCCAATAAGCTTGTTCACCTGTGGATAATTAACAACCAGGTGGTTTATGAGCATTACTAAATTTTTCCGGGGCTTTGTTTCCCATGTCCTAGCATTTTTGGGATGTGCTGCAAACATCAAATTCAAAATGAGCAAATATGTGCAAAACAGCAATAAAACCAGTTTGAGCATTGTCTTTGTACAACAGGTAGGAGTAATTGTGTCTTTCACATTTTTTGCTATGTTGAAATGATTGTATGGGACCCAAGTTTACAGAATTGATTGTTTGAATATTACACAGCTCGTCTTTGTAGTATACTTAATTGAATCTGTGTCAAAATGGTAGCACATGTCACTGTATTTTGTTTTTGATTTGAGTTTACACAACATCCTAAATTCATTGGAATTCAGGTTTGTGTTATAACAATCATATTTTTTTTTATAGTTGTGACCAATATGGGGTTATTATTATTATCATTGTTATAATTATTGTCATAATTCATATTATTATTATTCACTGCTCTTACCACCCCTTGAACATTTGATCATTGACTTCTTTTAATAGGTTTAAATGTTCCCTTCTTATTTTGAGTTAAAGTGAACCTGTTTCCGATGATACTTTATCAATAGCATCAATAGTACACTACAATTTTACGGAAGAGTATTAGGGCCACCCGTGAGAAAAAAAAATGAGAGGGGGTGGAATTTTTTTTCATCATGCACTTCGAGAAAAAAAGTCAAAATGTCGAGAATAAAGTCGAAATGTTGAGAATAAAGTCGGAATATAATGTCGAGAATTAAGTTGTAATAGGATGTCAAGAAAAAAGTTGAAATGTTGAGAATAAAGATGAGATATGATGTCAAGAATAAAGTCGAACTATAATGGCGAGAATAAAGTTGAAATATGTCGAGGAAAAAGTCTACATACAATGTCAAGAATAAAGTCTACATTCAAAGTCGAGAAAAAAAATCAACATACAATGTTGAGAATAAAGTCGATGTCTCCTTTGGTCCGTCCCAGTTCTCTTCGATAAATCCGGTGAGGAGAAAGACAGAGATGCATGCTATAGCATGGAGTGTAACGTAAAGAGTATGTTTCTGAAGTTCTGCAACTGCGTGCCGACTTGGCCATTACCCGTTATTTCAGTTTGCACAAATGAGGCCACTTCTTCCAAGCTTGTGTGGTTTATCCTTCAGAACAGTCGCAGTTTTCGGCACAGTCTCTTCAAAGTCCAAATACTTCTTACTACAGTATGTCTGTGGGCTAAAAGAGAAAGTATTTCTTTGTTATTAAAGCCGAGTCCTAAGTATAATTTCTCTAATTCATCTAACTGACTGGACGGCATTTTGTAGAAGCAGTGCGCTGGTTGTTAGTCTCAAAAGGTCGACTTTATTCTCGACATATTTCAACTTTATTCTCGACATTATATTCCGACTTTATTCTCGACATATTTCAACTTTATTCTCGACATCCTATTTCAACTTCATTCTCGACATTATATTTTGACTTTATTCTCGACATTTTGACTTTTTTCTCTACATTTAGAGTTTTTTCTCGAAGTGCATGATGAAAAAAAAAATTCTACCCCCTCTAATTTTTTTTTCTCACGGGGGCCCTAATGCTCTTCCGTACAATTTCAATTGTTATTATTATCATATATATTTCACAGCATTGCTAGGCTTACTTTGCTTTATTTTACTATTGCCATGGCCACTCGTGGTCATAGTGATGTGCGCTTGTACTCATTTCATTTTATTTATTATTTACTCAATAAAATGTTTGGAAAGGTCAAAATGATGAGATTATGGTAAAAAAAAAAAAAAAGTTGAAATCTGAGAATAATGTCGACTTAATATGTATTTCGACTTTACTTTCCACATTTCGCCCTTTTCCCTCAACATTTCGACTTTTTTCTCGACATTTCCACATCCATCACAAAATTGTATTTCGACTTTATTCTCATCAGTTTAACTTTGTTCTCGTCATTTCTACTTTAACCTCGAAATGTCGACTTTAACCTTGACGTCCCCAAAATTATTTTCTCTATCTAACATGGCCCCTATACTCTTCCATAAGTTGGCGTGGGAAATGTTAAGCAGCGCACGTGCGAGTTATCTGCCTAGTGCCGACAGTAACGTGCACTACCGCCATGTCGCCGTTAGGGGGCGCCCTCTATGCGCTGCAGCTCTCTATCTCGGACATACACAATCCCTCTCCCTCTGTCACACTCGCGTTCACACTGCCGGAGCAGGAGCTGCCGCAAAGCCCCGTCCTCCAGGGCTTTTTAAACACCGTGTTTTCTTCACGCTCTAACAACATCATCCAATTGAAGCGCCGCGGCACTTCAACGCACCGAACCGACGGTCATCGTGGGAACAGCGCCGACCATTATGGTTTAATCTCAGACAACGAAGGCATCGTCAAAGAAGATACGGGGGCTGCGGTCACCGGCTGTACGCCTAATCTGCCTCGGCATTGTCGGGAGACGCTCGTCAAACCCAGAGAAAGAGAGAGAGGGGGGTCTCTCGGTGGAATGTGACCGTTCCTCCGTTATTCTTCTCCGTGCTTGGGTCTGCAGCCGACTCGGTCGTTGCAGCTTGCTCGGTCCGTTGATGCAGCAGCGCACGGCTGAGGGGTTAAAATCCACCAGCGGAGCTCCGAAGACAATAGATGAGAGAAACGCCGGCCTGGACTGCCTAGACTGCGCCGAACGACGGTCTGAATCCGCTTCACACTAGGTAGGTAAGAGCACGATGAGGCTGTGAGCTCCAACAGCGTCCTTTTCATCCTTGTTGCATTCGAGACTGCGGTAGTTCCGACGGACAAAGCGGGTTAATACGAGCTAATCCCGGGTTTCTTTACATCTATTAACTCAACTCTGGGGATAAATAACACCGTGAGCCCTAATGCTCGCCTTTACCCTTGACAGCTTTGACCTACATGTGCAGCTACAGTAAATATGAGTCGTGTCTGTGTTGGTTTGATATCACGGCCATTTCATTTCCAACAATAACGCTTGTCTCACCGAGCCTGTTTTCTGCGGTATGGGCGTAAAGGGGGTGATGCGGGGTCGTATCAGCCATGCTATTGTCATACAGTAAGTCATTTTCACTGTCCTCAGCTGCTGAATGAATGCCCTCATGTGTGTCAAATGAACTCACAGTCATTTGATTTATCGTATGATCAGAGGAGGTAGTGAGCTGTTTGGTGACAGTATTGAAATGGTGCCAGCTTTTGTTATGCTGAGGACAAATTACATATTACAAGATAATCAAGCAGTTCAACATGGGAATGGATGAGGACCCAGGTTTTTATGATCCACGTTGATCAGAGTTATTGTTGCAGACCAGATAGTGATGTAACTAGAGATGTTCAGAAAGCACAAACCTGTCAAGCCATTTCAAAATAAGAAAGAACAACAAGATCACAGAGCTGCTCCTTTTTGTGCACTAGATATTGAAGTTAAAAGGAAAGGTACACAAAAATAGTACAATTAAAAAGGGTTGTAAGAAAACTTTAAATGTGCAAGATATACACAAAATGTCAGTATTTCTATTGTATATGGAAATGTATTGCACAGGACAGCTGAATATATACTAAATGTTAATTGTTCAAATGGGGGTTCCTATTTACATCATTGCCATGCAAGCTTTTTGAAAAATGTGGAAAACAGCCCTACCGTGTACTAGGGTTGAAAATACCGATACAACAAAATATTGTCATGTATTCCTTGGGATCGATGTTGGATTCTACAGAATCGATACAGCCTCAATGTTTGACAGTTGTTGTCAATGCACTTTTAGTATTATTAACAATGGCACAAATCAAAGTAGAAGCCAAGCTACATGGTGAAACACATGTTCCAAATTTAAACTTTGGTCTATGATCTTTGAATTTTGGTTTCATAAGTTTTAGAATCTTTCATCCTTGTTCTTTTTCTTCTTGTAATAATAAACAAAACTTGTCAGGAATTCTGTTAAAAGTGTAGTTAGTGTTTACAGTTGATGTGTATCGGGGTACATATATCGTGGCCTCAGCATTGGGATTCATATTGTATTATGGGGTTGCTGGAAATACCCAGCCCTATTGTGTACTGTTAAAAATACTTAAAAATCCTCAATTCGCACCCAAATTCAGATCACCATTAAATTCGAATCACCTCTCTGGTGCCATGACTAACATTTCCCAGGAATGTCATCCAAATCTGTTTATTAGTTCTTGAGTAATTGTGTTCACACATCAACAAGCAAACTAACAAATGCTGTCAAAAACACATCCTCCTTGGTGGAGATAATAAAAGATAATCAAGCAGTTCAACATAAGAATATAAGAGGAACTAAATTCTTATGACCCATGTTGCTCAGGACTATATATATACATAGACCACAATATATAGACCAGAACGTGATGGATGTTTGATTATAGCATGCCTCAGAACAGAGGTCATCCCCACATTAGTCCAAGGGCTAGTTATTTCTTATATTGTGATACATTGTGGTTAGGTTTTTAAACTAGAGATGTTCAGAAAGCACAAACCTTTGTCAAGCCATTTCCAACATTGTCAAGTAAATTAATTTGAAAAATGGGATCTTGTACTGTTAACAAACCCTTAAGAAAAGATCCTAAATCCACATTTAGATCCAGATCACCACTAAAATTGAAACACTTCTTTTTAGTTCCATGACCAACATTTCCAGGAAATGTCATCCAAGTCTGTTTATTAGTTCTTGAATTTTCCTGTTCACAAACCAACAAACAAATTAACAACGCTGTCAAAAACAACCTCCTTGGTGAAGGTAAGAGAGCAAAGTAAGTACACTGATTAATACAGAAGTCATCTTCTGCAGCTGTCTTGCTTTGCAGATGAACCAAAGTGCACACCTGCTAGGGCTGAACGATATGGACAAAATGTCATATCTCAGTGTTCATGCCAGATGTCTCGATATCGATACGATATGACGTGGTTTTGCATATAGTATCTGTTTCCCTAACTGTATGTTTTTCTTGTTGTATATGTCCTTCTTGTTTGGCAGGCTGTGAAAACGAATTTCCCATTGGGACAATAAAGTTATCTATCTATCTATCTATCTATCTGTCTATCTGTCTGTCTGTCTGTCTGTCTGTCTGTCTGTCTGTCTAAAACCAAGCGGTGCATTCAAGTACTGTATCTTTCAGCCCTAACACATGCCATGGCTGCCTTTGTTCCTCACTTAAATCAACTTGAGAGCTGTATTAGCGAAAGCAGTAGAGCACATGTAAAGCCGCCTATGCACCGAACACGACTTTGCGACCATGGCAACCACTCTCCACGATGGCAGCAATCAAAGCGGCCATGTTGCTCATCGCTCCATCACCAAAGTGGAAGCAGTTGATCTTTACAGGTGACTTTGACTGTGACTCTGAGGTAACAGCCAGTCAGTGTTGTGTGGGTGACGACACCCGTGACAGACATTTTTTATCCTGGTTCACAGAGTAACAATCCATGTCTGTGGGAAACATTATTTAGTGGGTACATTAGTTCTGCCTAGATGTACCACAGAGAACTTACAAACGATGCTGCTGCAGTGTTTTGTGGCTGGTAGGTGAGTAAAATGGGTTCAGTTGGAATAGGGGTCAGCTAATACATCCTATTATATGATATGTACGGTGAAACTTGAGCAGATGTGATGTCACTAAGTAATGTCGACGGTGACCAATATGAGGTATTTATGGACATGTGACGCAGTTATGGTTGCTAAGTGGCGTTCGGTGTGAAAGCAGCTTTAGGAAGGGAGCCTTTACTCAACTTCATTAAACCTGACAAAGTTTCTGTTTAAACAGAGACGTACATCATGCTGTACGAGACAGTAATAGTCTATTCTGATTATCATATTTGCATCGTTGTGGAAAAGCAAAAATGTCATGAACATGAAGCTTTGCTAATTGCCCATCACTAACATAATAAAGCAGTTACTGTTTGGCCTGAATTAACTATTGCTGAGCTTATGAAGTAATGTCTGTGACTGTTGTGTATTGTTCTTTTCTCTGCAGTGTCCGTGTGAGTAACCTGGTCAGAGAGTGAAGTGACAGCCAGCAGGCCGCCGGTTCAGCATGGCAGCTGTAGTGAATTATTCCCCGCCTTGGTGGGTGAATCTGCTCCACCGGTTGCCTCATTTCAACATCGAATTCCAGCTCGTGAGCAGCGATTTCAGGCCGGAGGACTCCGAGTATCAGAAGGTAAGACAAGTACCGGGGAATAATTACCTCCCACTCTGGATTCATCATCCTCTTCATCACGCAGTCACCTCACCGTCCCACCTCCTGCCACCTGCCCACACTGTAATTTCACAGCAGAGTGACCAAGTGGTGACTGAGGCTGTCCTGCAACTCCAGAGTTGTGGGTTCCCTCCCTGCATAGATCAATAATGTGTGTTCATGAGTGAATGTGAGTGTATGAGCGAGTGATGCCCTTGAATCAGAATGCTGACCTCCTTCCTGCTCCATGGTTGTTAAGGGTAAATGGTGTGCAGAAACTGTAGGTCGATTTATGGATTCAGGTGGTTCCCTGTGTAAGGGTGCAGATCCCTAACGCTTGCAGTGTAAATCAACAGAAATACAAGACTTTTAGCAGGGTCGGAAAGATGAAAACTGCTTTCCACACAGCCACTGTCTACTCATGTTGAAGTGGATCCTGCTGGCTCACTTTTCAGTTTTCTGCCGAATATAGTCAGGGTGCCACATAAAAATGAAGGTCCTTAAAAATGTCACAGTAGGAGCTTTCAGCACAGCCTAACCAACGCTGAACACCTCCTCTGACTTCACTGCCATTAGGAGGAGAGCTTTGGTATAACTGTTGTATCATAATATTGTATGGGAAGTAGGGATGGGATAAAATATCGTTTGGTAATATATTGCAATACAGTACGTGACGAAATGCATCAAGTTTGAAAAAAATGGATCGCGAAATAAAGACGTCACATCCAGTAATAGCACATGTGACCAGAAGTGACGACAGCAAACATTAGCACCAACTACCTTTCCTCCAAAAAGTTGCATGATGGAGTCGAATGAGGTCGAAATTGAGGACGCTCCACCTGGATACAAGTCATCTGTCAGGCAGTATTTTGGCTTTCTCATTAAAAAAGACGAAGACGGCGAAAACGAGCCTACCGCTCTCACACTCTCTCTAACCTCTCTAGGGTTAGAGAGAGTGTTATTGTTTGTGTTTGGCCTGTAAGGCCTTGTGTTTTCCTGTGTGCAACTCAAACTAAAACAAATAAGTTCTGATTACACAGTAATATTTTTTCTTTTTTACTTTTTTGATATTGTACCGTGACGTATCGTATCGTGACCCGGGCATAACGAGGTGCAGCGTATCATGAGTTTAAGTGTATCGTCCCATCCCTAATGATAAGACCACTTTATCCACTCTGCTTATCTTCATTTAAAAGTTACAGCTCTTTTTTTCCATTACAAGACAACAAGAGATTAAAGGGATAGGCCAACATTTTCTTTTTTATGTCTTGCCTCTCTCCAGAGTCCATGACAAGCAGACAGAGACCATTCTTTATGTGTGTGCAGTAACAAGGAAGAGACAAGCAGAGCTCGCCCACCGCTAACTAGCTTAGCTCTAACACTGGGAGTCATTGGGTAGCATTAGCCTGGCTCTGCCTACAGTCATCAAATAAACTCTAAACGGTCCTGTGTGCTTTGTTTTGTGACATGTTTTGTTTTGTTGACCTACTTACAAGCACGTCCACGATGGTTTGCACATATTCCCTGCGGTCAAGTTTGATTTTTTTTTTAATTATGTAGAGTGCTAGTCTTCATTTACAAATAGATAACGTGACATAATATGAAAAAAGAGTCACAACAAGCACACAGGACCATCTAAAGTTGCTGAAGAGTTTATCTGATGACTGTAGGCAGAGGCAGGCTAATGCTACCCATTGACTCCCAGTGTTAAAGCTGAGCTAACAAGCAGTGGGTGAGCTCTGCCCGTCTCTTCGTTGTTACTACACGCTCAGTCGAAAGAATGATGTCTCTCTGCTTGTCGTGGACTCGGGAGTGGGATAAGAAATGAAAACAAAAAAAGTTGGCATATCCCTTTAACACGAAGAGAATTATATGTGGAGCTTTTTGAAAAGAAAAGAAAAGTCTTAAACATACACACAACATACAAATACCGTTTTGTTGTTTGGACCAAGGCTGTCTTGGTAAGAATAAATCTTTTTTCTTTTTTATTTCTTCAACAAAACTAACATAAAATGCCAGGTATCACTTGTATAGTCAGAGGAAAGTCTTCCCCTGTTTGTCATGGACCGATTGAATCAACTTAACTCTTGTTCTCCTGCTCTCTGGAGAACCTGCCTTAAGCCTTTTTCTCTGGGCATTTTTAGCCAAAGCGCTAGAACAAATGTCTGCCTCCATTACGCCTCGAGACTTGCATATTGATTCTGGGACTTGGTGTTGGTCTCTCTTCACAGTGCAGCACAGTACTGCAGAACAGCAAGTGGAATCCCCCTGTACACGGCGGGTTTCCAAACTTTTCTCATCAAGTATCTTATACAGAAACATATGAGTATGACTGGGCCAAAGACTGCTGACCCGTGCCATTTTTGTCAATCAAGAGCAGCAGACCCCATATCATTGTTCTCATGTGCAAGTCTACATTTTCTCTCTCATACATACATACCCTTCAATCAGCTCAAATCTAAAAGTTTCCTTTGATTTTAGGAAAGAATCTTGTGATCCCCAATGGGTGTCTGCTGGCCCCCCCATAGGGTCCAGACCTAAACACTGAAGACCATTATTCTGTAGAAAGTGGAGATGCTGACTGTGAATCTCCACTTTCATCCACAAAACTAGAAATGGGAAGTTAGAGCCAATTTCAGTTGAAACTATTCAAAATTAGCTTGAGGAATTGATTTAATTTTTTATTATTATTAACAGCTCTTATTTATAGTTCACATGCCTTACAAATCAAGGACAGCATACTGTCACTCGCATGGTAAGACTACATGAAACAGCTACACATTGGGATTTTTTTCTCTGCAACCAAATAAGAACTAGCAAAACCCTAAGAGCTCAGACGGGTAGCGAAGTGCCTGATCCACAACCCCTGTAAAATATAAAGTTCTGGATCACCAAGCGCTCCGATTGGACGGCCAAGTCTCCGCTTATGTCTGCCCATAGGGAGGACCGGCATTGCAAGGGAAGCTGGGAAATAAAATGACTTAGGTTGACAAATGTTGATGTAGGTTGCAAATAAACTACAACTCCCATAATGACATAAAGGGGCGAAATCCTCACAGCAGCCGAGAAGATATGAATGGGATTTGCCATTATAAACTTCATTGTTATTTTGGGCCGTCAATCTGGATCGGATATGCATGAAGTTTGACTTGATAATAGAGGCATGTTACATATATTATCTTCTAATGTTTTGAAGCACATCCATTAAATGGTGGCAAAGATATGCTTTTTTAAAAATACAACCCTATGTTAACTTATAGTTTTTTAATTTGGGGAATTTTTCAAATCAGACAAATAAGTGGATCACCACCAATATTTAATGGCTTCTTCCTTGGACCAAACCTCACCTCTGGTAAAATTTTCAGGTAAATCCTTCGAGCAGTTTTTATATAATCTTGCCAGCAGACAAGCTAACATTCAGGTCCAAAAAATAACTCTGTGGTAATAAAGTCATAACATGCAAAACATGTTCACTGCTCTGTGCTGCATTGATTTTTTGGGGGCAAATGACAATTCTGCAGTGTTTTCATGCCGCCTTTTGGCATCAATTCAGCTCGCTCCATAGCTTTGCCATGGTGATGCCCAAAAAAAGCTCCATGCACCAGGTTCTTTCCACGTATTCTGCAAATGTAAGGCCAACATGACAATTCTCTGAGATCTCTTGGAAGCTTTTGATTGGCAAAGAGTAAGTGTAATGTTGCTGAAAACATGTTGGAACCAGTGGTTTAGATATATTGACACATTTAAGTATTTTTGAAAGCATAAATACAGTTTTTCTACTTGGTGATTATTAGATACGAGTATTTCCCTCTTGTGCATCAGTGATACATATGGACCATTGGTGGGAAACAAAAATAGATTTGAGGATTTCTTCTCCAATTTTTGGTACTTCAGTCTGCAATCTGTCTTTTATTTGAAAAGTGCTGAGCACTGAATCATCTCTGATCTTGATTCTAATGGGAACAAGCCAGAGATTGAGACGTGTTGCAGGTGTTGTGAGATGAATGCAGGCTGAGGCTGCAGCTGCATTAGAAAGCAGCTCCATCTGAAAGACGGGCTTTGGCCCAGTTTTGCTGCATTTCATTTGAATCCTCAAACAAGGTGACTTTCAGGTCTCTGCACCAGAGAAAAAAAAACACCACCCCCCAAACACACATGAAGCCAAAGACACATTAAGAATCCTGGCATTCACGAGCCGCTGTCACCCCTCAATGCAGTTTGCTGACATGCATGGGGAGCGGAGGGAGGGCGTGCGAGTTCAACAGCCGAGCGTGGGAAGGCACCCACGGCCATGAACAAGGGAGGGAGAGATGGGAACTGAAGAGGGAAGCAGGGAGAGAGGAGGAGGAGGAAGAGGAGCGAGAAAGATAAAAAAGGGACTGATTGGAGGCGAGTGGAGAGAGAGAAGGCTCCATGAGCCATGGGAGGTGCTCCTAAATTGCCAAATAGCCACTTCCTGCGAGCTATTCAGTGCTTCACTAAGGGCCTTTGTGTGTGTGTGTGTCAGTGTGTGTGACCACTGGAATTTTAAGGACCCCCTTTTAGGACTAATTACACCCTGACATATTTAAGCAGATGGGATTGTTTCTATGCCACTGAGCATTTGCGTTATGATCATACAGTATGTTTGTTTAAATGCTTTCTGTATGCGCTTTACTAATTGTGCACATCTAGTAGGGCTGGGAAATAGGAACCAAAAGCTATTAACACTTAATGCCCCAGTCATCATGCAAAGGCTGTAAAGTAGACAGTTTCTAAAAGGAATATTACAGTGAAAAAGCACATAGATATGCATATGTTTTACACTTAAATACCAGATTGAAATGCCTTGATATCAAAATGTGACACTATAGTAGAGCCGTGGGCCTTACAGAAAAAAAATCATACTGTATTTTATAGCTGAAAAGCTATTTACGGTGTATATATATTTTTGGATTTTGCTATAAGTAATGTTAAGGTTTAGAAAGAACTTACAGAAAATAGTACCCAAGTTCAGGAATCTTTACTTTATCTTCATCAGCAAAAATCAGGAGTGGAATAACAGTCACTTACTTCTTCAATGAAAAGTCAGAAAACTAAAAGTCACAAGGAAGCTCAAGGAGACCTCCGGTATCGGCTGCCTTTAGTGTTTAAATAAAGATAAAGTTGTATTCTGACTGCATGTAGGTTTTTAACTCCAAACTTAATGTTGTGCCATATCGCTACGTTAGCCAGCTTATGTTGCCTTCCATTAACCTCGGAACTTAGAAGAGATGACGTCAGCTCTGAGTTATCAGCATTCCACTTACAAATTTGGAAAAAAGTTGCTGATCTAGCAGGCTATTGTTAGCCATTGTTTTAGCTGTTGTTAGCATGCCCTGCGTTGTTGTTCACAAATACCACATGAAGAACGTAAATAACACTATGGCAGCATTTCCATAAATACAAGTTGAACAATCCTGTGTATGCGGTTGATTTAGAGTCATAAACACTAGTCATAAGTGCAGATAACAGAACATTACAGGAGCTTAATAACTGTTTACACTGGGGGCAGCCATCATTGATTGTCAACTCGGGGGTGATGAGGATCCCCTGAGTTCCTAGGCGGGAAGTCTGACCTTGGGGGGCATTCCAGTTGAAATTTGCCACTCACACCTTGGAAATTCCTACTTCCCACTACAACTGGAACACTGCATTACTGTTGTAGTCGGCCAAGTTCAGGTCATAGTTGGATCCTTCAGATGACTTTCACCCCCAACCTCTGGTTCACTTGGAAAAGAACTGAGACCTCTTTTTTTTTTTTTCGGCTAACTGGAGTTTGGTTTTTGGGTCCACCCATGAGTTTGTGTGAACTTTCATATTTACCCAGATCAACCAAACCAGAACAGCAAACAAAAATTTTCATTTGGCGTTTAAGCACCACAAGTCATTGCTGTTCGTTTTACCCTTGGTCCTTGTTTGGTCCTTGTTTGGTTGGGGTGACTTTCATGTCCAACACAAACAGAACTCTGGTTCTCTTGGAAGTGGAAGAAGGCTCCTGGTATTAGGCAGACTATTGTCCTCATTTTGTTACAGTCCTGTGAAGTGTTGAATGGTGAGTGGCCTTGAGCGTATATAACACTTTTCTAGTCTTTGACTTCTCAAAGCAGCTTTACATTCACTCACTGATGGTTGGAGTTTCCATGTCATTTACCCACTGGTATAGATGAACACATTCACGCCCTTTCATACCATTTACACACCACTGATGCAGCAGTGGAAGAAACCTGCAGTTAAGTGTCTTGCCCAAGGACACACTGCCATGTGACAGCCAGAGCTGGGCTCAAACCAGCAGCCCTCTGACAACAGGTCAAGCACACTGTCAAACTGCACCACCAACGGGACATCTTATTACTGTTAAATAAACAGTATACTGTAAAATAAAATGTTTTATAACAAGATTTTCAACAACTAAGAGATGTTTTTTTCTCTCTTAAACTTTCAAAGATGCTTAATGACATATTGATCTCAGAAACAATATTAAAATTTATAAAATTCGGAGAGACTTTAGGGGCCCTCTGTTTTTGTAATCAATCTGACATGCATTTCTTCATTCATTGCTATTATTTTTATAACATTTTGAATAGATCCTGTTGTGTTCAGTAAGCTTAATACTGACTGAGGCCCTTACTGTTAATAATCTTTAACTCCCCGTTCAACAGTTTGGCAGAGGTCAATAAATTCAATAATATCTAATATATTAAAACAAATAAGTCATTGCTTTTTTTTTAGGATACAGAAAAAACTGCGAACAAACCAAAATAACTGATATTCTCTTTGTGTGGTATTGAAATGTTTAAAAAGATAGAGGTTTTTATTAGAATTGCCATAATTTTATTTTGAATACTGAACCACTTACTGATATGATGATTATTTATATGAAATCTGTTATTCATCTAAAACATTTTCATGTGTCAAACACAGTATCATCTATTGCTACTTTATTAACAATCTTGTTTGCCTTTCCTGATGAATTTTGTCCCAGATATTTGTGCAATTTTATGTCATTACATTATCAAATGTTCACTGTTTAATTCTTTAAATCCCACACTAAGAATATATCTGGTGTTTGTAGTTTCTGTGTTCTATGAAGTTCTGAAAGAATCATATCAGTAATTTGATTTGTTCATTTTCTTTTTTTAATTAAATGTCCCTGAATTTATTGATGACTTCTGCCAAACAGCTGGTAGTTAAAGGGTTAATGTTGTCAAACTCTTTGAGGTGTAAGAGAATATATCAGTGAATCTTAAGAGCTGTACATTTTCCCAGCCCTATTATCACACTGCATGTATACACGTCACATACAGCAGATTCTCTTTCTGTGTCAGTGCGTATTTAGCACTTAGTGTTGTTTGTGGAGGTGAGGTCACAGATCTCCCTCAGGGTTGTGTGTGTGTGTTTGTGTGTGTGTGTGTGTGTGTGTGTGAATATAGGGGTCCTATTCAGGGTGAAATCATTAATTCTGGCTAGACGAGGGGAGGGGAAGAGGCTGAGAAGAACAAGAAGAAGGAGGCTGAATTGGACTGAGGGAGGAGGAGTGAGAGAAGGAGGGAGGGGGGATCGAGAGAAAGTGGGAAGAGGAGAGGGAGAAGGAGGAGGGGGGTCTGTAGTCCGTTGTGAAAGAATGCCCTCTTTCTTTCTTTCCCTCTTTCACTGGAGCCCGTCTTTAGATTGGCTCAGTATATCTGTCTCAAAGGCTTTCATGCATCCACTCATCCAGCTGAGAAAACGCACACACACTCACAAACAAGGTCCTTACACTGCGTCCTTCAGTGCACCGAGTCCGTCACCGCAACACACACTCGCACACACTCCCACAATGGAGAGGGAATCTTCTGTTTTTTTCTTTCTGATGTGATTTGGCTCAGGTTCATTTGCATTCAGCGCCGCGGCTCTGACGCCGCTCCGAACTTTCTTCTCACACACTGTCACTCACTGGTTCACTCCCTGCGAGAAGCTTTTTCCTCCTAAACAAACTAAAACTGTTCAGCATTCATTCATGAGAGCAGTGGGTCTCCGATGACTTTGACTTTATCTGGGATGCTGACTCCATGGCTTTGTGCGAGAAAACACTCTTGTTTTTTTCCTGGGGAGCTGAAACTGGAGCTCTTATCCTGAGGGTCTGCAAAGGCAATGGAATCGCTTCTGTGTGTGTGTGTGTGTGTGTGTGTGTGTGTGTGTGTGTGTGTGTGTGTATTATGGCAGAATCGCAGCGTCAGCGACCAGCCACAGTTAAAACAGCTGCAGAACATTACAGAGGAATCATGTGACCTATAATAACACACACACATATATTCCCAGCTGTGGAAAGTAAGTCTGTAATTGGTATTTTGGAGAGTTTTTGTCACAGTTTGCACAATACAAGACATCATTTTGAGCAGCTTGAAAGATAAAATTGCTACTCTTGAAGGATTTTATTGTGTTCAAAAGATTTAATTTATGCCTTCCAGACCTTCAAAGTACTGTTCAAAGGAAGTGCAGATTGAGTTATTTCCAGTTTTACCACTTGATGAAATAAATTACGGCACTAACAACAATTGCAGAAAGGAGCTAGTGTGCTGATTTCGTGTTACTGGCATTGTTTGTGATGAAGGCTACCTTTCCAGCTACAGTTTTTTCCTATTGATAAGACACAATTTACTAAGTTTCATCAAAATAGTTAACACAATTCACTAAACCACACACCCAACCAGCAAATACCTCATATATATCCTCTAAAATTAGGCATTGCAGCCAAAACTACACATAGCACTATCAAAATCAAACTTTTGCACCAAATGGCACACATATTTATACAACCAGGTTTTTGTCTAACTTAACTACACACTAATAAAAAGCACTTTCATCTTTAGTATGCTTTGCCATAGATTGTTCTCATAGACATATTTGCATGTACACACATGCTGTTTAAACAGTTCTTTTTGTATTGTTCACTAAACAAGTCAGTGTTGCACTTTACATTAGAACGACCAGAAATATGCACACAAAAAGGTCAGCCGAAAAAGAAAAGGCAGAAAAATATACAGCAAAAAACATGCAAAAGAAAACTAATTAGGCAGCAATGTTTCGATATGGCAAATGTGACTTTATGTCAGATTATTATTTTGTCTTATGCAGAGAACTGTGTTCAGGGCATTTTTTGAATTGCAATCTGTGTGTAAAGCAGAAAATGTGTTTTGAATTTTGGAGACTTGGGAAGAGGTTTTGCTCTCTGTGTGTCAGTTTAAATTATTGTGCTATGCATGTTATTTAAGTGTGTTAGCAACTGGAAAAACTGGAAAACTATGGGTCAACAACAGAGGTCTCAGTCCTGGCCACAGACCTGTATTGTGCTCAAAATCATCCATAGAGGAACAAAAAGACGAAGTCCTCGGTTCTTTTTATGATGATCATCAATGTTAATGTGAGCAACATTGTAATCATTTCCCTCATTGTTCATTCATACATGTGCTAGGGCTGTCACCTTCCCCCCAAATCAACTGCATCATATCCAACTGCCTTTGCATTGGATAATTTTACTGCACACCTCTCCCAATGCCCAAGCAGTCTTGCAATCTTGTCTGTGATGGCCTGTTTCCACACGTCTAGCGGGGCTGGCTTGGCCACTTGATAAGGTACCACTGGACTGCAGTTGGAGAATGGCAGACAAATGAGCCAACTTATTTGCTGTGGATGAGGAGTGAGCCAGCTGCTTTGTACCTAAGCATCACCCAACTTGGTCTTTGTTTATTATTTTGCCATTCACAATGTGGAGCCCAAAGAGCTGCACCTGGTCGTCCTCAGAGGTTTTTGTTGTCTATGTGGAGTGGCTTTGCCCGCCCCTCGAGGTGTACTTCTTCGCTGTAGAGCAATGGACAGCCGGGTTGTGCAAAGGCATATAAAGTATTCTCTGTCAGCTCTTTCGTTTTCCTGATTATTCATTTATGTTCTGTTAAAGGGGAGAATAGGGCATATCTTAATTGCACAGTGAGGGGATCACTTTCCTCCCCTCACTGTGCCAATATTCATTTTCAAACGAGATGTAAGTTTAGACTACCGTTTATAACAATTCAGTCATTGATGTGCTTAAACAGCATTAAGTGAGCCAACATAACCACTTTTGACTCGACTCTACCCGGCTCTACTCTACTCGCCTTGTGCTGCTTTTCCATTAGCCCAGTCGCCTGCCCAATGGGGTGCAGTGTCGCTGTAAACAGCTGAGCGGCACTGCGGTGACGTCATTTTGAGCACGACACAACAATCTGTGGCTTTTTGTCACAAATCGAGTAAAAAAGGAAAGCAGAAAAAGGCTGCAGGTGGTAAGAAGAAATACCCCTTGAGAAGCACAGGAAAGTTTTGGAAGCTATACAACAGAATGAAGCTGAGGACGAGAGCAATCGAGCTGCAAAGAAAAGACGTATGACGGTAAGCTAACGGTAGCTACCGCTATCATGCTAGGTCGTTGCGCTCATGACTCATCGATGATGACATTGTCTGACCAATCAGTAGCCGGCAGTCGGTGACGTCATCTTTCAGTGTCGACTCAGCTCGCTCGGAACCAGAGCGGAGTAGGTACTAAAACTAGCTTGTTTTGGGAGGTACCGGGCTAGTGGAAACACCCTGCAAATCGAGTAGGGCCAAGGCGTGCTAGTGGAAAAGGGCCATATGTTAACTTGTGGTTTTAAAATTAGCTATGTGGAAAAATATATTGTGATATACAAAATATTGTCATTCAGCCTGAAATATTGAGATATTCATTTTGTTCTATACTGCCCAGCCCTAGGTGAAATCTCACACAGGTGTAACTAACACACCTTGACACACTACTCTGAATAATTCTGTTTAAGTGAAGTTATAGAAGAAGAATGTTCATGCCTTTGACTTCCATTCAAATGTGAAAGTGCTTTATAAAATGTAATGGCAGTAATGGTGACCTATTAACCTCTGTTTACTCCCTGGATAGGTTCGATTATTTGGACACATTCAGATGACCAAAAGACTGCAGGCCGACACTTCTCTAACAGAAGATGTATTTGTTGGTGTTTTGGTCGCTCTCTGACCCGGTGGTTCAGATAATATCAGCACAATGAACTCCAGGTCAGGGAGTGCCTCAGGAAAGACGTTCAGAGCATAGCAGGCAAGGCCAGACTAGTCGCACACAGGCAGGGAGAGTGCAAGGACAACCCACTGAAGTGGAAGTGATTGATCCTGTCAGCTCCAACACACGCACAAACCATCACAGACACGCACGCACGCACACTTAAATGGACAGATTGAAAGTAGATCACTGTGCCTGGGTGTTTAACGTTTTTAGCTCCTCCCCCAAGCCTGCAAGCTGATCCCCAGTAGCGTAAAGTGCACACACAAACCCACACTTACTACTAAGTACACACTCACACACACACATCCAGGGCCAGGGCTCTCCATGCTTATTAGTAGCTAATTGATCCACACTTAATCTGCGCTGATGGTTTGTCAGCCTAACAGTTAATCTAGCGGCCATCATACACAGCAGGAGCAGAAGGAAGCGGCTGTAGAGACCTGCTGGTCTTCAGTCAGATTATAAATTTAACATTAGGATTATACACTACTCATCAGCAGCCCTGAATCAGCTGTCTTTATGCTCATGGCTACTTAGATGGTTGTTTATAGTATCAAATAAATCGCCTGACAAGTAGGGATGCTAACTTTGCTGATAAAATGGCCACATTTGTACTTGTTCTTGCCCAATTCAAATAAAAAACGAGCATAACGTCCACACAGTTGAGTTATTATCCACATAAGTGATTTTAAGATTTATACTGTCCATCAGTCTCATATTTGCAAACACAACATATCAGGGACACTCGAAGAGAATTCCCACTAATTGGACCTTTTAAATTAACCTGAGGATGAACTGATTCCTCTTTGGAAGGTCATGGTCACGGTGACCTTGTGTTGTCTTGTTCTCTTGCATGCAGGGTCATAGCAACACCTTCAGAGGATTGAAGTGATAGATATTTTTAGTGAGACGGCACGGTTGTGGAGAATTGTTTGTCTGTTTTAGGCTAGGCATGAGGCGGAGTGAAAGTTAGAGCTGGTTTGGCATCTTTAGCTCTGATTTTTAATCAGTAGTACCTAAATGAAGCCTTAAAGGGATGCGCCAACTTTTTTGTTCTCGTGGTTTCACTTCTGAACCGTGGAACGTGCCTCCCCCCATAGAAAAGCCCTTTCACTGTCCATTTTTAAAACTCCGCTTAAAACTCATTTTCATTCCTTGGCTTTTAACCCAAATAAATGAGACTCGGCTCCTGTTTTAATGTTTTATGGTTTGTTTTATTGTTTTTAAATTGTTTTAAAAACAATGGAACAACTCTTTTAATGTTGATAGCTTTTTTATTTTTTCCATTGTTTTTAATTGTTGTATGTCTTTTTGATTTACGTACAGCACTTTCTTTCAGCTGTGGTTGTTTTTAAAGTGCTTTATAAATAAAGGTGAGTTGAGTGTCTTGAATCACTCCTGAGTCATTGACAAGCAGACAGACACCATTCTTTCGACTGTGTGTGCATTTATACGAGGAGATGTCCAAACCCCGGACACCGCTAGTTAGCTGTAGCTCAAACACTGGGAGTCAGTGGGTATAGCTAGCCTACCTCTGCCTACACTCATCAGATAAACTCTTCAGCAACTCTTAATGGTTCTTTGTGCCTGTTGTAACTAATTTTTTAACATGTTATGCAGGGGTGTCCCGATCCGATGTTGATATCTGATATTGGTCCAATATTAGCAAAAAATAAGAAAAATCTTGGATTATATTGCCCTGCATTTTAAAATATCTGATATAAGCACTCTGATACAAGCAGTCCATTCTAATTTATTTTTTACTTATTTAATTTAGTTGTAGAATATGCTTAAGTTAAACACAGTGGTAATTTTGCTGTTTAAAAAATATATGTTTTTATCTTTACTGGATTTATTGAGGTTACTTTTTAGGGTCTTCTTATTTATTTTTTATTTTATTGAATTGTAGTGTATTCTTATGTTTAAATTTATTTTACTCATTAGTTAGCAACACATGGGTCAGATTTTCTCATACCTACTATTGCTGAATACTGTTCTCTGTTTAAGTAATCTCACTTGGTCAAGCCTTTTCTTACAGTCCATACTGCAAAATAGGTAATGAAAGTATACATGATTCCACCTGATATCATATTAGATCGATACTGGACTCGGCCAGTACTCAAAACTGCAGTATTGGTATTGGAAAAAGAAAAGAAAAAAAAAAGGTAACGTATCACTTCAGGATCTGTGTTGTGATGCAGTTTGGTAGGTCTTAGATTCGTGTGTGCCAGTATCTAATCAAGGCCATAATATGGCAACATGATATGGCAGTGGATCTGCTTGGCAGTCCATGGTTTTATAATATGAGGTTGAAGCAGCCCTCACTGAAAATAACTCCCTGTATCTTCAGTGACCAGCTGTGGAGCTGTACAGCTGGCACACACTGGCATGTGGAAACAGACTGGTTGAAAAGACTGATTGTGTGTTGCATATAGGAGACTACGCAAGTGGACTATGTCTGAATTGGGGCTTAGGCAGGAGGTACACTCTACCCTGAATGGGAAGGTCGAGGGTTTGGCTATCACATGTGAATGTGTCCTTGGGCAAGACACTTTAACCCAAGTGCTTCCACTGCTGTGTTATGCATAAATGGGTGTGAAAGCACAAGGATGTGTTCAGTAATGCTGATGGACAACTTAAAAAGATACTCAAAACCATCAGTGATTGGGGGTGCTGGTTTGGCGGAGTGGTTCGCAACCAGGCACCTCATATACAAACTTCTGCTGGTCCAGGTTCGAGTCCCACCTGTAGCCAGTTTGCAGAGTGTCTTCCCCTACTCTCTCTCCCCCTTTCACAAGCCTATCCACTGTCTCTCTCCTATCAATAAAGGCACAAAATTCATAAAAAAAAAACAAAAACATCAGTGATTGAATGGGTAGCTGTGACCTGCAATGTAAAAGTGCTTTCATGACAAACCTTTCATGGATGGTTTGTTGTCGGCTGTCTCCAACTCAGTTACTGTATAAATGAAAATCATACAGCTATGCTATCACATCACTTTGTCCATGTCATTGTATCTAGGTCATTTAAATGCCACCCTGACAGCATGATAGCATTATATGACATGGAGACATGTCATAAAAGCATTTATCATTATATAGCGTGAGGTATCATTCTCATCCTACAAAGCTTAATGCATTTCACTCAATAACATTTAAGCTCTCACGTTGACTTTAAGGCACAGGAGATCAAACAATGCATTAGTGGAGCCCAGACAGCTTTAACTATAGCACAGTGACTCCAGCCTAAGCCCACAGATAATAACACAGGATAATAGCAGACCATCTACGGAGCTTATCTCCCTTCAGGATCCTCTCGTCCCTGCATCTGCTCTTCTTCTTTAACCTGTAGGAAAAAGCAATCAAACCACTTCCTGTCATTCAGCACTGCTGTAAAGTAATGACAGAAACACATACACTGAGGCTCAGTCACTCTGTTTACTCTGAGGCCTTAAACTCAAAATGTTCGGCACAAAGTCAGAGCCTTTTTATGGTATTTCAAGTTGCCATTTCTCCATGAACAGAGAGCAGGACAAATTATTGAGTTTTTAGGATGATGCAACATATTTTTAATAGGAAAAAAATGGCATTGATGACATATTGCTTTTGTTGAGTGCAGTGGTGATTGAAGTGGTTCAGAAAAAAACACACCATCCTGAACCAATAAAGATTATTAAATCATTTTATATTAATGAAGACTCATTATTTTACATGCCTTAAAGGAACATTTACATCATTACTGAAAATCAAATTATAACGAAAACTGCTTCAATACCAAAACAACTAAAAGAGAGAGCCTGAGCTCTCAAAATTTTGTCATTCGTGAGCAAAAATTGCAAGCAAAGTGTTAAACACTGTCTAAACTGCACAAATATGTTGGCAACTTTGGAAAAGAATGGAGCACATCTGACTTGATTCAGTTGTTTGGCTCTCTTTTCCAAGTGTTGACATGCTCAGTTTAGATGTTGCTTCCTCTCTCCCCTGATTCAAAATATGTTAAATGATCATTAACTTTTATTACCATTTTTAATCATACATAAAATTAAAGGATATTTCATAATCCTCCAAGTTTTAAACTTTTATGCTCATTATTTGGAAATTTCACCCATTTTCTTGCACACTTAAAAAAAAAAAAAAAAAAAAAAAAAAAAAAAAAAAAAAAAAAAAAAAAAAATAAAAAAAAAAAAAAAAAAAAAAATATGGACCATTTTTTTGCAGGTTTTTAGTTTGGGTGGTGATGTTTCAGTGTCCAGAATTTCTCAACCCTTCTCCACCTAAACACTGGGCGTTTTTGTCCGACCTGCTGGTCCGGTGCCTCAGTTGCAGTCATGTTCTCTGCTGGTGTATGTGGGACCTGGACAGAAAAAAAAAAAAAAAAAAAAAAAAAAAAAAAAAAAAAAAAAAAAAAAAAAAAAAAAAAAAAAAAAAAAAAATGAGGGATGTACAATGTTATATTTTTACCAACATGCAGATATTTTTTTGATTCATCATTGCCGATACAGCTACTGATATTTAAGGTCAAGGGCACAAACTCTGGGCTTAATAACAATGGCCTTGTTTCTTTTTTTTTTAATGTATTTTTGGGGTATTTTGTGCCTTTTATTGAAAGGAGAGACAGTGGATAGGCCCAGGTTCAAATCCACAGGCTGGATTTGAACCTGAGCAGGTAGAGGTATGTATATGGGATGTGACTAGTTGCTCACCACTCCGCCAAACCAGCACCCCAACAACGGACAGGTTTCTTTCAGTGTTACATGAACAGATGCAAAACAAGAAAAACAGCTTTTAACTCTTCCTAAAATGAGTCCTCAATATCCGCCGATACCATACATAACTTTTTAGGTTGATATCGTCCAATATCAAAACGATAATATTGTGCATCCCTTATATAAACATTGGAGCTCTTGCACCTCCTTTTCAGGCTCGTCCATCATGGCCACCCTTTCCTTTATGTGTTTCTTTATTTATTACAGCTCTACAGAGTCCAGTGTCTCTGGCCTCAGTTGTGTCCTCTTCAAGGACTCTGTTTTTGATCTGAAGGTGGGCCGTTCTGTTTATGCTCTCCAGCAGTTCTTGCAGGCGCTTGGCATTCAGAGCTTCCTCTTGCAGTTTTCTCTCCAGACTGCACACAATGCTCTGGATCTCGTTGACCAACTCCTCAGCTGTTGACCAGAATTGTTTACTGGCTGCTTCCCCATGTCAGTTTGCCCCTGGAGCTGATTTTATTTTTTCACCAGCTCTTCAGTGGCCTCCTGCAGGTCCTCAGGGGCAGTTTTTGGAACCTGAAGGTTGACATCAGCCCCAGAATTACCCTCCTCAGAGGGCAGCTGAGCTCCAGAGCAGCTGGTGGATGTAAGGGTCAGGCTGAATTGCGTTTACTTTTTCATGTTGGAGTAAAATTGACTTTCAACTGTAATTTATGAAGCAGAAATAAACAGTTTATTGGCCCAGCTTATCAACAAGTAAAATGGAGTGTCAGTATGATAAAGGGTGTAAATATGACATGAAATGAGCACTCAGACTCTCAAAATGTTCCACTATACATTGTTTATAATTATAATCATGTAACATGATGTGGTGAGGAAAAAAGGATGTACCAGCTGCTTCACTCAAAAAGACACTTTCTTACCAAAATTTGATCCCGTTACCTTGTATAACAGAGCTTCCCGAACAAAAAATAGGATCTATGTCAATTTTTTTTTTAGCTTGCTTCCTCTTTAAGACCCAAAGTGGTGGACGTAATGCCTTACAAGGCTTAAAGACCCTCTCGTCTCTCCAAAATGGGTCATAATCCTGCATGTGTATCATAAAAGAAAAAGACATGTATTAGTTTATTTGTAAAAACTTTAAAAACATGTAGAGTTTAACTGCAGTAACAGAAGTAGTTGATGTGCATGCTGACATGGCAGAAGACAATGTCTCCTACAGAGTGACAGCTGCACTGAAACTGCACTCTGTGGATGAAAATTGAATACAATAGTAATCATTGCACATTGGAACGTTGGTTAGCATGTATTGGCCTTGTCACTTTTCACAAAATCAAACTCAGTTGGTCTTAGAACATACATGCATAACCTAAAATATTCTGTCCTACTGGCCCGACTGTAACGCAGACACAAGTCTTTTTTATTAGATCATGTTACTGTTTACCTCTCCTAAGGTCACAATGGTTTGCTGCATGTCCTTGCATATAAATGTTACAGCCTTGCCTATGAAAGCCTTTTTCCTCTTCTCTGGTGGGAGGCCTGTTGAGGAGGACGTAGTTGCACTGGGCTGACTTTTGAGAGTCTGCCTCCTCCACCGCCGCCGCACTTGGGTGGAAGGCCTGCACATGTGTTATGAATTGTCATCAGTGTGTATGGCACTATTTTTGTTGCTACATAATTTAAGAAGTATCAGAATCTTAAGAGATATATTCTGTGTGCCACCTCTTAGTTTAAGTATATAGAGAAATGAATTTGAACCCGAATCACCCACCTCCCCCTGAGCTGTAGAAGTATTTGATATAATGCTTGTAGGTTTAATATCCAGGCATGCACTCAACTACCTCAGGCAATAAGAGAACATTAATACTCTGCAGAGACTGAGAGTTCTGGTTTGGACCGCTGTCAGAAAATTAGTCTTCTCTTCCCTCAGTTGTCACATTACACCACTGCAGGTCAAATCCTATTATAATTCACCTTATAATCCATGTTCTATAGTGTTCTAGTGACCCACTATCCAGACTGGATTGGCTGTTGTCCTTCATATTTGAAACAGTGCCCTTTGCTGGCCTGGTTGTACATCTGGCACTGGTCTAATGCTGACCTTATTGGGCTGCATTGTTCTCACAATGTGAAAAGAGATTTGTGTTTTTGAGGACAAGCTAGTGCCAGCATTTCATCTGACTCTAGTGTGTGTGTTGTTCGTCTCAGCAGTTGTTTATGCAATGTTTTGATGATAATGAATTCCAGCATGCCAAACCAGACCACAGAGATTAAAGACTTTTTAAGATAATTCACAACCGCATTTTGCCTTAACGGTTTCAGTTCAGATTCCTAAGTTAAGTTTGTTTGTTGGGCCTGAGAGGTCAGTGATCTTAAGAGCAGTGGCTCGCAACATGATTTCTCTGGAATCCCCCTACTTAAATCTCTGAAAGGCTTGCTCTGTTTTGAGACTTCCACAGAGGCAGAAATACACGTAGATGCATGAACTTTATTCTACAGATATTCATTCATTAAGGGATTTCAGGAAGAAAGGCTTTACATGAGTGTTCCAGTGTTACTCAAGAGCACCAGCATGTCATCATGATTGTCAAGTTTGAAGCCCCTTCATTGGTGTTTTGTCTGAGTAATCCCACAACACCTCAGGCCTGGTTGCACTGCCGGACATATGTCTCCCATGTCTCAGAGCCAATCCAATACACAGACCTCCTTTATCCCAACAACATCGTCAAATGGTCATCACAGCCCAAATGGAGGCAGGCTGTACTACACAAGCTCAATGCAGTTTATCACCACCACTGCCTACCACACCATTTGGCCCCTTTTGGCCCCCACAACATAAACACAGCTATTCCTGGTTTCATCATCACTGTCAATGCAGAAAGGAAACAAGAGAGACAGAGAAACGTCTGGAGAAAGAGCTCTAAGTTAGAGGAGGGGGAATGTAAGGCCAGGCTGAGGTGCTCGAATCCAAGCTAACAATCGATCTGGCCTTGTCATCTGTTTTATAGCAATGATTGGTGCCACTAAGAGCCTTATCGCTGACCCTGTTTTCTTTAGCTTGTCGTAGTTTAAACTTAAAATAATAGTATAATAAGGCTATAGGTGGACAATAGGGACAAAGCTGGTAAGTTGCTTTATTGGCAACTATATTTGTATGTACTGTAGATTTCAAGCAAACCAAAAAAACCAAAACTGTCCCTTTAAACAGTATCACCTTGAGTGACCTTGTAATGTGAGGTGTGTAACCCTTCAAAATAAAATACTGTCACTCAGTCATGGATGATGTACTTGTCTGCAACTAGTGAAATTCAGCTTTATTAGGCCTGTAATGATGATCAATAAATCAATTAACCGCACGATAAATAAAAACATCCTCGGTAAGGTGACATGTGCATGCATGTTTGATTTCCTCCTCTGTTTCTACCAAACAGGCTGGATGAGAAGATGGGTCACTCTGTGCAACTTTCTCAACACCAGGGTGCATTGGTTCTATAGGGGATTTATCGGATTTATAGCAGAGTGAGCATCTGTCATTCACTTCATGGGGGTGGCGGAGGCGCTTGCCCGTACACTCACAGTGAGCTGAAGTGAGCGTCACGAGGAGTAACGAGGAACCAAACACTAATATCAATGATGGCAGGAAAGCTATGGTTCCTAAGCTAAATGCCACAGCCCCAGTGTGGGAATAATTTTGGTTTTAAACAGAACGAACAAGGTGTGAGCTCATATGCCGACATGTCGTATTTGTCTGAAAGTAGTGGCGACAAAGAAGGAGAGGTGCAGCGGAGCGTTTGTCATGACAGTCAGCGCTTACTGAGGCGTTTGGTTGGCAAAGTAAATACAATCTAAATGGTGCACGCTCACAGATAGTGTTGTTCGCTACATTGCAAAAGAAATGCAACCCTTCAGTACCGCTGAAAAGTCAGCAATGTTATGAACGTTTGACAGACAGTACGAATACACTGAGAGAACATACATGTCACAAACAATTCAGGAACTGTATAAAATCCATTTTATTTATTGTTTTTATTGTTGTGTGTGTTTTTATTGGAGTTTTTTTATTTACAGAGACAGGGTGTATTTTTTTATTGTTTTTGATAAGTATAAGGATTTTTATTTACATGCAATTTTTCCCAGAAGAGAGTCCATTTAATTTCATTGGTTTGTTTCTCTTCTTTTTTGTTACATTTATTATATTGTTTGCTTAATTTATTTTACTGAAAGCTCTTGACCTTCCAACAATTACAGTTAAATACTCTTGAGAAATTTAAGTTTATTGCTTTTGATATGGTGTAATCACTTTATTATGACATATATTAGAATTACATTAATGAAAAAATAATGTTCCAAAATGATATTGACAATAATATCGTTTTTAGGCAATAATTTTTTGGACAATTATCGTCCAGCAAAATTTGTTGTCATGACAGGCCTAAGCTTTATTATTCCCCAGTCCTGCTGTTTTTGGAAAAATGTGTTAAGTAAACTAAAGCAGGGGTCTAAAATGGGGTCAGGGTCCGCCAAGGGAACATAATAATGAATCTTTGAAATTTAAGGGGGAATCTGCAAGCTCTCTTTTATGAAACCAGCTCATATTTAACAGTATATTAGATGATATATCTGATCTATTGATTTAAAATAAATAACAACACAAAAAATCGAATTTGAAACCATAGTTATGATGTAAGTTTATGATTAAATTACAATAAAATATTAAGAATATCTTCAAATATTCATTTGTTTTATGCTGTGACCCCCTTCAGGGTCAGTGGGGGTCTCCAGTTGTTTGCACTGATATTTATGGGGTTCAAGCCTCAGTTGTGTTGGAACCAAAATGCTCAGATGTAGCGAAGATTTGACAAATTCAGAAAGCCTTTGCCTTGTTTTTTTTTTGCCTTTTGACTCTATTAATCATTTAACAATTCCTCACATTTTCCATGCCACCACTTAAATGGGTCTTGGCCCTGAGGTTGAGCACCACTGCACTCTGGTTTATTTTAAGAAACAAAAACCATCACACCTAATACATTTTTAAGTAAGACGTCAGCTTTGGCCCACACACACATACTATTCACATGCATGTTTACAGTGTAGGTGCACAGATGGCTGCAGGGTGAGGAAATTGCTGGCTGGCAGTGAGGAAAAATTTAGGTCAGCATAAAAACGAGACATTTAAGACGCTAGGAAGCCAGGAAGTCTGCGAGGATCCTCGAGGTGGAGCCAGCTTTTGTTATCATCCACGGAGGAGTCCCCTGAATCCCAGCGGTGATGTAGCTGCCTGAGCAGAACTAGAGCTGGATGCCTTTGTCTATTGTAAGTAGTCTTGCAGGTGGAGGTTTTGCTCTTCCAGAAACGTGCCTTTGTCTGTCCACAGTCCTGCAGCACAATGACTTTTCCAGACTATTCCACCAGGGGAAAGAGCACTGCAGTGTCTGTGCATTATAGAGATATTTCATCAGCTCAGGCCTTTAATAAACCAGTCCTTTTTAGTCCTTTTTTAGAGTTGACTTCAGTCATCTCCCCTCTCATCTTCCTTTTCTGTCTCTCCAGCCTCTCTTTTTGTTCCAAATGCATCCTCCCCTCCTTTCTCCTCCCGTCCGCCCCCACCTCTCCTTCCTCCTTTTTACACTTCAAAGCTTTTAGAGGGTGTGTGATCTGTGTGGTGGGTCTCCAGTGCACACGGCTCCCCGACAGCAGCGCTTCCGCTCCCTCCGTGGAGGTGCGCGTGCTTGATGGTGCGCAAATGCGTTTTTCATGGCATCCATCAGACACCCGTTTAACGGCTTCTGCTTTACGGCCTCAAATAGCTGAAGATAGGAACAGTTTGTGTATCAGTAAGCGTCTGGCTACACAGGAAAGCCGCATCATGTGGTGCGTCTGGGTATCTGGTTTCTGCTCATATCAGCTGCTTTACTTCCTGTATGTGTAACCCACTTCCTAAATTGTCCTTTTCCCTGAGATACGGACGACTCTTTCATCTCTGCCATATTTATTTACTGACGGATCAAGCCCACCATGAAAGTTTAACATGAGCTGTATATAGTGAAAATAAACTCATGACATTAATCCTCCTTTCCTCTTATCCTCAGTCCATCCTGCTGCTGAGTTCTGTGGCGTTGCTGTGTCTGGCCCTGGACCTCCTCTTCCTCCTCTTCTACTCTTTCTGGCTCTGCTGCCGGAGACGCAAGAGCGATGAATCCTCGCATTCTCATTCGCACTCCCAGCAGCCCAGTGCAGACTGCTGCTGCACCGCGTGGTGCGTCATCATCGCCACCCTCGTCTGCAGGTGAGAGGTTGTCCCCATCAGAGTAACACCTCCACACACTCATGTTGAAGTTATGTAAATTCAGGTAGTTAACACTTCCTTTCATACAGTGTCTGCGTTAGTCTGTGTGCATACCAAAGCTGTGTGATTGACATTGCAGAAAAAAGCAGTAAAAATTAAGTGGGAGAGAGACTGAGCATTCTAAGGCCAGAGATAAACTCACTGTTAACAATGGCTGCACAACTTTAGCAATGAAAAAACATTTTTTTAAAGGGATATGCCTAGGGATGTCCTGATCAGATATTGATATTGAATATCTGATATCAGCAAAAAAAAACAAATATTGGATTATATCTGTTTGCATCTAAAATCTCAGATAAAAGCACTCTGATACAAGCAGTCCATTCTATTTTTTTTAATTTATTTAATTCAGTTGGAGAATATGCTTTTGTTTAAGTTAAACAGAGTGGTTATTTTGCAATTTAAAAATATGTTTTTTGTTTTTACTGGATTTATTGTGGTTACATTTCATGGTCTTCTATTTTTTTTTCTTGTATTTTATTTAATTGTACTATATTCTTGTGTTTAAGGTTAAAATGTATTAAACCCATTGGATAATAACAAATCGCTCAGTTTTTCTCATACCTACTATTGCTGAATACTGTCTCTGTTTGAGTATTGTCACTTGGTCAAGCCTTTTCTGATAGTCCATACTACAAAATAAGTAATAAAAGTATGTTTGCTTCCTACTGATATCGTATAGGATCAATATCGGAATCAGCCAATACTCAAAGTTGCAATATCGGTATAATATCGGAGGTGAAAGAGTTGTTTCAGGACACCCCTAGAAATGCCATCATTTTGTTGTTTTCTTGTCTTGCCTCACTCCTGAGTCTATGACAAGCAGATTGACTCCATTCTTTCTTTGCAGCAACAAGAGACGGATAGATAAAACTCGCCCATTGCTAATTAGCTTACCTTAAACACTGTCAGTCAGTGGGTAGCATTAGCCTGCCTCTGCCTCTTTCAGATCTGATTGAGGTCAGAGAACATCATATGTTTTCTTAGATCTTTAAGGACAAGTAAAAAATAAGATTTTATGCTTCATTTAAGGTTTATTATTAGAATTGCTTTGACTTGGCACCATGCTTTGGAAAAGTTTTGTATGTAGGTTTTTTCTGTTGATTGACAGACAAGTGTTACTGATACTAACAGGTTCTTCTCACAGTTTTGGCTCTTTCTTAACACAGTTATGCTCTTAAAGGTAATGCTAACACTTCTTTTGTTTTTGTGTCTTGCCTCACTCCCAAGTCCTTGACAAACAGATAGAACCATCACCCATCGCTAATTGGCTTAGCTCAAACACTGGAAGTCAGTGGGTAGCATTATCCTGCCTTTGCCTACAGTCTTCAAGTAAATTCTTAAGCAACTCTAAACAGGCCTGTGTGCTCGTTGTGAGTCTTTTTTACAGCATCATTTGACTATTAATAGCACATTTTTTAGTATTCAAACAAAGACATATGAAACCAAACGGGGGAGCATGTGCAAACCACAGTGACAATGCTTCTGAGTAGGTCAACAGAACAAAGCATGTCCACAAAGGTTTGTGCATGCGCCCCAGGTCTAGTTGCATATTGCGTAAATTACACAAAATGCTAATTGTATTCCATAAATATGAAACAAAGCAAAACATTGTAAAGAAAGGTGTCACAACAAGCACACAGGACTGTTTAGAGTTGCTGAAGAGTTCATCTGATGACTGTAGGCAGAGGCAGGCTAACACTACCCATTGACTCCCAGTGTATGAGCTAAGGTAATTAGCTGTGTGCAAGCTCTGCCAGTCTCTTCTTTGTTACTGCACACACAGTCAGAAGAAAAGTGTTAATATTTGTCATGGACTCAGGAGTGAGGAAAAACATGAAAACAAAAAAATGTTGGCGTATCCCTTTAAAAGCATATTTAGCTTTGTATGCTACCTTTAGTGTTAAAGTCACAAAAGCTATCGTGCACCCCTCAATCATTTCAGCTAACTCCGTATGCTCAATGTTTGCTTTAATTTGCGGGAATATTGCCTTGAAAACATGACAAGAAAGATCGTGATCATGATTTTCCACGAATAGCAGCTGGAGACTGAGTCAACAAAGGGTCTATTTATGTGCTCACTTTTTCTTTCATCAAAGAGGCAATGGAGACACTGTGTCGAAAATGTGGGTCAGAAGAGAGGAATTCAGTCTTATTATAGGGAAGCATGAGTGCTAGAGCTGGGAAATGTATCTAGATTCTCCCAAGTTTATGAAAAATGCATATTCAGTGTTGTGTCACATGATGCGTTGCACTTGTTTTGCCTTTTTCCATTATAATTTAAGGCATCTGCATTTTTCTCATCTATTTAATGAATGACAGTAACAGTATTTAAAAGCCTTGGGTGGTATACAGATGATTTGAATCACTCAAAGAGAAGGTGAAACAAGGTGGAGCTATGGTGAAGTTTTATGATGTAATAGATTTAAGGCACCAGTAGAAATGTTTAACGATCATAATTGATCTACAGACTTAACTTTTTTTGAGTTGTCAGTTTAGCACCAACACAGTCCTCAGAAAGGATTCAGCACCTGTGTGCTTCACAGGCTTTGACAACATGAAGTGCACCATCTAAGGAGGGTGGCACACAGCAGTTTGCAGCATACTGGTCTTTATTTTGCATTTGTGCTGCACAAGTACTGGTGCTAATTATGCATGAGGTGCAAAATGGACAAGCTTGTGACTTTATGGGTGGGTTTAGGCATAACACAGATCAATCCAATCAGAATGTCAGGTGTATGCCCTTTAAATCGGTCTAGCAGCTGACCTTTTGCTTTTTACATAATAGACTTCTCTGTATGTTCTGAATTTTGTCCGGATCATTGAATTCCAAGAAGTGTGGCACTACATAAAATAATTTAGATTTAGATATATTTTTAATTTTTCCCCACTTGGGGAAATTCCGCATTAACAGCAGCTGCAGGATACAAGAGAAATATAAAGCCCCAGTCACACACATTCCCATTTCTCATGGCGATTGTGTACGATTGTCATAATCCTGATAAAATGTGCTTTGGTTGTGGTGCATGCGCTACTTGGTCTGGATCACCGTTGTGTAGTCGTGGATGAACGGCAGAGAACGTGGAAGGGTCTCGTCAGTTTTGAACTGTTCAAAACTGCACATAAAAATGCCTTAGGCTTTACACTCCATATTTCGGTCGACTAAATTCACAGTAGATTTCATGGACCAAAATATTGTGAAATTTCATCAAGTAAAACTAGACTGAAATTAAAACAATCTAAATGACTAAATTATAAACTAAAACTTGAAGATATTTTAGGCAACAAACTTAAAGTAAATTAAGAAGTGCTGTCAAAATGAACACTAGCATGTCTCTGGATTAAACTGTAGTGCCCAGAGAGAACCCAAGCAAGCACAGGAGACCATGCAGACTCCACACAGGGAGTCAAAGCAGGCATCTTCCTGCTGTGAGGCTGCAGTCTAAGGAAACCCTGGCAGTTGTTAGCGTTTCCCGCTTGCTGCCCTGCCATCATTTTTAGAGCCTCAATGTTTTTGTCCACACTGCAGCTCCGTCTACGTTTAATTCACCGAGTCGTTTTAGAGCAGGAAAGCCCCCGTGGAGTCAGCGAGAGCGAGCCGAGGAGTTACTCTGTCTGTTTGTGTTTACCTGACTCTGAGGGCTGTGTGCGCACGCTGAGACTTTCACCCACATGACCCGGCAGCAGCAGAGAGAGTATTTTAACCGCACATACAGCGGCGGTGTGGACTCTGCTCTCTTTGGCACACACACACAAACTCAAACACAAATTATCCCCTTTTGATTTATCCCCTGAACTCTTTGCTACCTCCTATCTCTTGACATTTTCTCCCTCCGTGCCTCTTTTTTCTTCGTCTCTCTCAGTACCCCTCTGTTATTTTTCTCCGTTCGGCCTTCTCCCTGGCCTAGAAAGGTTGCCATGGAGACAGAAGCAGATTTGATGCAGAGACGAGAAATAAATTATACAGTCAGGGGGAGCTCTGTGTGCCTGTGTGTGTGCGTGACTCAGTGCTGAAGAGTGTTTTTTGCAGGTTTTAATATTTTATGATTAGCTGTAATATTTCTTATTGAATCTTTGATGTGTTTCTTAAGGGTCTGTTTGTAGGTGTGTGTGTGTTATTTGGGATGTGCATGCGCTGGTGTGAGTCTTTGTTTCACAATCAAAGACGACTTATTTTATTTTTGGAAGAACACCAGCCACATGTGGACTTCCTCCATTTGTGTGCAGGTGCAGAGCGTGAGCATAGAAGAGGCTTTGCCAATTTTCTAACTCGCCTACTATACTAACAGCGCCCACTGATTTGCCCAAAATGTAGTATGCAGTATACAGTATGTGAAAAAATGCGAAAGTTGCAGTATGCAAAAAATACCCAGATGACGTACTGATTCGGGGAAAATTCTAAGTATGCATCGGACCAGTCTGTTCACCTACTGTTACCCACAATGCAAAGCGCCTGAGTTGAAAATGACTGAGAGTGGAGCACGAACAACCAGAGCAGCAGACTAATATAAATTTAAGACAGATCACTTGTCGTCTTTACCTTTTCAACACGTACTACAGTGTAATAAGTTGTAAAAAGGTCTGTTGTTGTTTTTCCATTCCGGTTCAGAACAGCTGAAAGGTGGTTTTAAGTCTGTCCTATACCTGCGGGATTGTTAGTGTAAACACTGACAATATGACATTTTACCATTACGTTCTGTATTTCTCCTCTATATTTCCACCACCTCAAATTTCCCCGCTTCTCTTCCTTCTTTATACTGTACTGCGCGTGTGATGTTTATTCTTGATGTGTTGTTTTTTCTTGAAGTGGCCCTAATACACTGTCACACAAATACAGAAAAAAGATTTCCTCACTGAAATAACTATTCTCCACTACTGACTGTTTTATATAAAATGCTGCCTCTGGTAATATCTTTGCTGATTAATAACTGAAATGTCAACATGTGCTCATGGTTTGTTTGTTTTGTACAGTTTGGAAAATAAATCAGCTGTAGCCTTCTTCTGCTTTGCTCAAACTGGAAACCAGCATAACATATAGGGCTGGGACGATACGCTTTTCTCATGATTCAATTTTTTAGGTACCGGTTTGATTTAAATTGCAATTCTACAAAATTGCGGATTTTCCAATCTTTAGTTAGCTTTTTTTAACACCAGCGAAAGGATGAACAATTATGATGCCTACAGACTATATCAGGAAAAATACACATCACATGTGAGTCCGTTTTTAGGATTTGTTCAGCAATATATTTTAACCAGCTGTTTATACTGTCTTCAAAAGCCTGGATTACATTTAAAAGTGACTTAGAACATACTACAGACTATATCCCCTGTTGTTGGCAGTATACAGTGCCTACAACATACTACGTTCATATACAGTATGCAGTAGGGAAATTCAGAAGCAGCCTTTGTGTTGGGTTAGGATTTATGACCTTATATGGATTGATTTATTTCTACTAGTTACTAGTGAAAAACTTGGATTTTCCCCCTAATTACCAAAGTACATGTGAAGAAGGTACAAGTAATAACTTTGCTCTAAATTAAGAGTAATTAAAGTTTGAGTACACAGTTTTACATAGTTTTGAATTAGTAAACAAGCTTTGTGCAGGTGTCTCACAGCAAGTTGGTTGCTGATTTGACACCCATGTTGGTCAGGACCGTTCTGTTGCACATTCTCCCCGAGCGTGTGTGGGTAAGTGTGAATGATCATCTGTCTGATGTCAGCTTGAATAGGCTCCAGCCAGTATAGATAATGGACGGATGGATTACAATATATTGTATAAACAATGGTTGTATGATATTATCGGTTTGATATCAGTATGAGCCAATATCAACCCAAAAAGTTAAGTATTGTATCGGCAGATACTGAAATTTTTGCTGGTATTTACAGCTGACATATCAACTAGGGCTGGGTATTTCCAGCAACTTCACGATACGATACGTATCCCGATACAAAGGCCACGATACGATATGTATCCCGATACACGTAAATTGTGAACATTGACTATGCTTTAAGCCAAATTCTTGACAAGTTTAGTTTTTTCTTATAAGAGGAAAAAGAACAAGGATGAGTTTTAAGTGGTTCTACAACTTGAGAGACATAAATTCTGATCTTCAAAGATGATAGACTTAAGTTCAAATTAAGAACATGTGCTTCATTATGTAGCTCGTCTTCTACCTTGAACTGTGCCACTGTTAACATTACCCAAAGTGTATTTACAACAACTGTCAAAATATTTAGGCCTTATCGATTCTGTAGAATCCGTATCGATACACGTATCCCAAAGGAGTGTGATACGATATTTTGCCGTATCAATATTTTGAGCACAGGCCTAATATCAACCATGAATATCGGCAAAATATTCAAATGTTAAAAATTGATGCAGCTTTTCATCACTGCATGGGTACATTTAAATATCAAGGGTTTTATTTTTGCAAGAGTTAAAAGCTGTTTTTCTTGTTTTGAATCTGTTCATGCGATAATATGCTGTAACACTGAAAGAAAATCCATTTTTATTAAGCACAGAGCTTGTGCTCTTGACCTGAAATATCGATATTGGCAATAATAAGTAAAAACATATTGGCATATCGGATGTCGGCAGAAATCCAATACTGTGTATCCCTAGAGTGAACATGATTTTACAAACTGCTTCACCAGGATATCCCCCATATTCTCTATTTTTTTGTTTTTGTTGCTAAACAGAGCTCACACAGTTAGCTGAGGATGTTGATGGTACCAAAGTATAATTCACTGTTGGACCACTTTTAGAAAAACAGGAACAGGTGGTCTTCTCGTCCTCTATTTAAGCCAGAGACAGAGAAAACAGAAGCACAGATCTGAAACAGCATTTTTTTAAGTCATCCATTTATAAAGAAGTCCTTCAACTTTAAATCATACTGTGGTACCCTGACTGTTTCTAATCCTCCTTTAGTTTTATGACATCTTTTGTCTGTTGTTAGTGTGTGGTCTCACGGTCCTGCTGAATCATGAAATGAGTGCTTTAGAAGGAGTTTGGGTTGAGAAATCAGATGAAGCTTTAGTCATGTGGCTCAGTGGTCTCCCATGGTTTAAAAGAGCCTGGGAATAAGTTTTATTTTGTCTCATTTATGGTGGCTGTGGTTTCTTGTGCAGTGTAGTAGCTTTGTAGTTTGATCTCAGATCAGGACTAATGAGTTGACTTAAATGTGTTGATCTTGAATTTGTCTTTTTAAAAGTGTGTAGGAGCCCTGTTAAAGTATTTTTTCAATGCGTGGTTAATTTGTCACTGCTAGTGGTGCTTGTAGGGATTGTAAACGTATCTGTAAAGTTTTGACAGATTAATTTGTTTGAATATGTTGTCCCCTTTAAACAAGCCAAAGCTATCTCTCGTTGCTGATACATTCAGGTTGATAATCTTTTCAGTATTTCTTTACATTGAAATTCACATCCTCGCACTATAAGACCCAGCGTTTTGTGAAATGACAAATATAGCATGTAGACTCTAATCATTCAGGGATCAAATTACAAACACATTTTTGGTGGTCAAGCAGTTTTAACTCTGGAGCCACAGCGGCCGGTCTTTCTCCAGCAATGCAGGATGAGAGATTATTTCAGGATAGCGCTCGAACGAAAAGAATATGCTGATATAGTTTCATAAATACTCAGTTTCCGATGAGTATTTATGAATGCTGATATTTTATCTAATTGTCAGTTGGTTATAAAATGGCAAATATCCATCCGAGTTGTAAAGTATTGGTGCCAATTAGGGGTGGGAAATATGGCAAAAATATATCACAATTTTTTTAAGATAAAATCACGATCACAATTTTATCACGATTCTTTTTTACATTGATTTTTCTAGACTAATTTGCATGTTTGACCATTTTTTCCTGATGTTCAACATGTAAAACCCTAAAAGAAAAAAAAGACAATGAAACTTTCTGAACAGGTTTTGATTTAAATAGTGCAGTTTTTATAAAAATGTGCAATAAGTGTAAACATAAAAGGTAATGAACAAAAATATCAACATTATCTCTTAAAGTGCAACAATTTAGAACAAATGTCATCTAACTGCAGTGTCTATAATCTGAGTGAATAATACAGCTGCTTTAGAACAGATTTTTGTTCAGACATCTTCAAGCTTTTATCTCCTTTTCTCTTTCCACCATGGCTTCACGCTACATAACCAAACAGGAGATACTACCATGCACTGCGCGTAATGTGCTACGATTGGTTAGTCGGCTGCGCATCAAAGTCTCTGCGCCCACACAGACGATATGACGATCTTTCTGCTTTATGAGATCATCCCCACGTTATAATCCTTAACGATTTAATATCGTCATATCGCACACCCCTAGTACCAATACTAAAAGATGTGAGCTTCAGCTGTAGTCTTTCTAAAAAGTGCAACACATTCACATTACAGTTTGTAGTGTTGAATGTTACCTGTTTGATTGATGACCTGTTCCAGTCATTATGTGTGTTCTGTTTCTGTGTTCAATGTGCCACTTCCTTTATGCCCCACCTTTTATTTCATGTGGCATATATTATATTTTTATATGTAAGTTGGTGGCAGTCTCATCCTTAGTAGTCAAGGATCTATTCTTATTTCTTTAATTTAATGTGCTTATTTTGGGTAACGTTGGACTTGAGCTCACCCCTGACCCAATTCGGTTGAATGCAGCGTTTACCGAATCATCTGCTGAGCTTATCTGAGGGCTCATTTTAGTACAGCTAAGCATTTTGTGCATAATGAAATCTGTCCACTTAGGTTATAAGAGTCTGAAGCCGTGCTCCCTTCTCTCTGGTGTGAACATCATAATAAGACAGAACACTCCCTCTTTTTAGATCTTTTCAGAGGCTGTGGAACTATTATAATAACTATAATATTAATCAGTTTTTCAGCACTTGTTAAACAGGATTTAACATAGATGTGGAGGTTACACATGTAAAGAAATAGGTTACAAAGGAACAATAACAAACAGTTAAAGATCAGCATTGTGTTACCCACTGACAACATGAGCAGCATCCATTAAAATCTATCAAAACCTTGGCTGCTGCTTTGGTGGTGTGGTAAAGGAGGCATGTCCATTATGTGCTTTCCTGTTTTCGCTTTCTATCATAAAAGGGAGCAGTGGATCTAATCAGTATAATGACAAAAATGTGGAGAGATCACTGACAGTTTTACCATGGTGTAGATAAGATATCTGACACCTAAAACTAAATCTTGGATCATAAAAACACCAGCGGAACAGAAGTTCAGTTTCCTTGACCAGAACTACACTGGAATAAAATGTTAGTGGTGGGCTTGCAGATGTTAATAACCCTCAATATTAGGATTGTTATGTGGAGCATGACGTCACATCAGTAAGTTCTGCCAATGACACTGCAGACACAAGCATTATACACAGTAGATATGACAACATTATTGGCACAATGTCAGTATTTGAAGATAATGGCTAAAAAGTTGATTGTTGGTATTGGCAGCGATGAGAATGTCCAGTGGTATTTACACCTAATGTACTGGTTGCATCTGCTGGCCTTGCATTGTTTATTCCATCTAACAACAGTAATATTAGTATGATTTATAAATGTACTATAATGCTTCACCTTTTTTTCTCAATAGATGCCTTTATGTGAGCTTCAACAGTATCATGAACCAGCTGCTAAAATGTTTGTCTTGTTTCTTATCTTTTCGACGTAAATGTTCTGCCGCACTGACAAAAACACTTCCATTTTACAGTCCTTAAGCAAAGACTCTGTTCTCTTGACAAACGAATATTGGTGACAGTGCCTGTTTTGGCACTAAGGAATTCAGAAATATTTGAATATCTCCACTGGAAAATTTCCAATAATATAAATTGGATGGCATATTTGCAGAAATGTTCTTATCTAACAACCAACTTTAGAAGCTCTCATCTGCTAAGGCTGATATACAGCCAATAATAATGCGCATCTCCAGAGAAAAGTAATAAAAATGTGGCAAGGGAGGAAAACTATTAAATGAGGTAAGATTATATTCCTACAGAGACAAGCTGATGTTATATCTTTACTGAGTAAAATATTAAAGATTTATTTCATAATGCTGTTAAGCTAAAAAATTCCAAGAAATGATTATTGAGGTCAACACGGTGGCACAGCAGGTCGTGCACATGCCTCACAGCATGAAGGTTGCTGGTTCAGTTCCTGTGATGGTTCTCCCTGAGCATGCATATGTTCTCTCCAGGCTCTTCAGCTTCCTCCCACAGACCAAAAACATCCTCATTAGGTTGATTGGTGACTCCAAGTTACCCTAAGGTGTGAGTGTGAATGGATGTCTCTCTCTGTGTAGCCCTGTGATCAGCTGTGACACATTTTTTCTGTTGGGCATTTCTCTCTGTGTATTTGCCTTCTCCCCCTTTTCGCCCTGCACTCAGGGGTTGTGCGTCCTGACTGGAGCAGCAAGTGTTGAAACCACTAAGAAATAAACAAATGTAGGAGATGATGGATGAAGGGCATTGAAAAGTAAAAGGAGTGGGAGAGTGAGCGGCTTGTAGGAGAAGGAAAGAGGATGAATAAACAGGAGTGGAGTGAGATGATGATTTACTGGAAAACTTGAGATGACATGGAGGATGGAGGAAGATGGTGGGTGGAGAATCAAACTGATGAAAACACTCTACAAAGCGCATTAATGTGCCGCCATGTTGGTATTTATCCTCATTCTACCCTTTTTGTCAAGCTTGTTTATCTCAGTTTTATTATTTCTAGTCAAATGGGCACATAAAGTCGGCTGTCGAGCTCTGAAACACTCGCACTCATCCTCACGGTGAAGTGTGTGTGTGTAAATCCACTGTAACACGGGGGTACTCAAGATCTAATGGGCTAGAATGAATTGCCCTAACAATGGCCATAAATTTCCCACTACAAACCCGTCTGGTGCTCCTGCAGGCCGAGACATCATCAATACAAAGAGCGCAGTCATACACACACTCACTCACACATACTGTACACAAAGAGAGAGGAGGGGGCTAAGAGGGCTTTGCAGAGGGAGAGAGAAAGAGAGAGGGAGGAGGGGGATGTGTTAGGATGAGGGGATGCAGTGATGAAGGGCGTGAGGAGGAGATGTTTTGAAAAAGATGGTGGTGGTTTTAGGTTGGGGCTGGGTTATGGACAACAAAAACATAATTATATATATTTATTTGGGGATATGTGCAGTTTTGATTTGCATAGACAGAAGAAGTGGTTGTCAATGAATCAGAATCATGCACTTTGGAATTATTCAAGAATAAACTAATATTGATGCCTACAGACACAAAAATAAGAGTCCGAGACACTAAAGGTGAGAACAGAGTTGGCAAGCAAGACTGTCATCTTTAAAGTTTGAAGCATAAGGAAGTGTTTTTTACCCACCAGGGGAATTCCACAAGTGTTTGATGTCGAAAAAGGCTGCCACCATTCTCTAGAATTTTAAATACCAAGAGTTTCAAAATGAGAAATGCTCATCATGCAAGTCGTCAACAGCACCTCCCAAAATGCTGTCAACATATCGTGCAGCTCAGTAACCACAGAGGAATTAAGAACCTACTTTGATATGACATTTTGAAGTTGTTTTTTGTGGCAGCAGTATCAAAAAGGCATCGTAATTTCTTGATTAAACCACATTTATTTTTTGTTTTTGAGCCAACGTTGTAAGCTCATTTTTTTGTTGTGTATTGTACACTAGTACAAGCAAATTATTAGCGAAATACTAACCATATATGCAACACATCTGATCCAAAAAGCCTAAAAATTCTCTTTCTCTACGAAAACACATGCAAGCACAGGGCACTGCCATCTTGTGAACTAGGGACGCAAATTAGTTGCGATGTAATTGGTCAAAGACGGGGCATTGATAGCTGCTCTCTGATTGGTTGGTGCTCTAACGCTGCGTTTACACCGCACTGAAAAACGGTCAAATCCAATACATTTTTGTTGAGTTTTGGCCTTGCGTTTAGATGGAAACGCAGTGCGTTTTTTCTTAAAACATAAACTTTTGAAAACGGGCTCCAGAGTGGAACGTTTTGAATAGGCTCTCCATGCAGCTCCATGTCAAGCCGTATCAGAGCGTTTCAGGGTGAAACGCTGACGTCACCGCATGCACAGTACTCTCACATGAAGGCTGTGCATGCATACCAGGAACAACAACAGCTTCGGCCATTTTCCGAGTAACGCGTGTGAGCCTCTTACTGTGACTGGTTTGTTATCCAGACGAAGCTATCCAGACAGATTTGTTGTCCGAACTGATTTGTTGTCCAGAAAAGAAACTCCTGCATCTCTTTGCGTCTATTCCCCATTGTTGTTTGTGAAAAGTTTTTCTTCGTTCGTGTGTTGTAGCAGTGCTGCCTCTCTGCAGACCTTCACCGCCATCTACTGAACCGGCATGCACACTACATCAGATTCACTTGTCTCCAGCGTCGTCGTCTGAATGCAGAAGAATTTGAAAACGCAAATGAAAAATCCCTGCGTCTTTAAAGTCAGGAGTTCCCGTGTAAACGTGGCCTAAGACTGAGCATGCTCAGGCTGAAATCAAGTAATTACACATGTTTGAAGCAAAAGGTATTTCGGCATCTGCATGAGAGAGAAACTTGTGCACATTTTCATTGGTTAATACTTTGAGTAAAGGTAATTTTTGAGTTGTCTGATAGAATAAGGTATGGGCAAAATTTGGATGTGTATTATGTACGAGTACAGTGTTTTTCCAGACAAAAATGTTTAAAATATGGGGTGTCTGTTATAACCAAGTGCATGTTACAGTTGAGATATTTATGTTATTTGATCATTTTATTTTATCTTGTACCATAATGTAATTTTTTTAATAAAGTCAATTCAGTTCTACATTTGCCATGGATTATATTATGTTCAACGGGCAGAACACAGCTCACTAAAAGTGACCTTTTTTTGAAGATTAAGCTCAGCAAAGATATATTTTCTAATTTATTAATTTAACAGAAGATTAAGTCAAAGGAAACAGGGACCAAACGCAACAAACAACTGTACTGATTTAATGAAAACTGTGTGACCGTGTATCTAATGCTAAAATACAGTAAATGGAGTTATCTTAAAAAACTGAGATTTTTCCCAACCCTAGAGGAATAATAAGGCGATGGGGGTGGGCTAATGGGGGGTTTGTTGTTGCACTGTAAACACAACAATGTTAAGGAGTACAAGTGTTTTGAAGAAAGGGTGAAGGGGCCATGAACCTCGGATATTGTGGCATGTGTCATGTGTGAATGTGGATGCAGAGCTGCAGAAGGATCATATTATTTGCGGTCTGGTGACCCAATTATTGTGTAGACTCTGCCTGAGTGTTTCTGTGTGAGTGTGTGTGAATCACTCCTGGTCCTCCTGTGCTTGCCTGCGGCTGGAGGGTGACACCAATGCAACAAACCAAGAGCTCAGTGCTGCCTGTTGCTGGTTAAGAGATGAACTGCACTTGTAACTGCTGTTTCTATTGTCAGTGTGGGTTTACTTCGAGAGTTGATTAGCTTGATCCCATCTGATGGCTGAGTTAGTCATCGTGTTAACATTTGGCTCTGCATGTTTTCTGCCTCCTAGTGCTGGCATTGCTGTGGGATTCTATGGAAACGGGGAGTCAAGTGACGGAGCCAATCGTTTGGCGTACTCACTCCGTCATGCCAACCGCACCATATCAGGGGTGGAGAAACTGGTAGGTTATCTGCTGCATAGTTACTCCTCAAAAAGAAATAAAGACAGCATGTCCACTGGAATTTCGTTTTTTTTAAATTTTATTTTCATGTGAACTTTCAGGTGACAGACAGCGCCCTAGCCTTAAATCAAACAGTGGAGGAGAACCTGGTGCAGTTGGAGACAGCCTTCCAGGAGCAGACAGACTACGTATCCATCGTCCAAAAGCTGCAGGGTCAGCTGGACGAGCTGGTGAGACTGATGGTGGATGTCCCCTTCTGGTCTAATGCTGATATCTCCCTGGAGGACCTGGCCCGCAAGACGGAAGCCTTTGACTTTTACAGGTGTGTATCTGCTCTGCTTGACACATCAACAAGGACATTTTCAAGCTTTACTGGCAAGATTTTAATTTGACACACTGCTCCCAGAACAATATTACATGAAATGCCAAAAGCAAAATCTACCAAGCAGAGCAAAGAAGCTAAAAATAAACAATTGATGTATTTGATTGTTTACAGCACATTACATGCTGTAAATAATGCTATATATGTAAAAATGGTACAGTGAATTGGTTGATAACAGGTGTTTGGTGGTGTTTGGCTGGCCAGTAGATGCAAAATAATTCAGTTTCTATTATGACTGTATTAATGGTGCGTTCCAGTTGTACTGGGACGTGGGGATGTCTGAGTTCCGAGTGGGACATTTCATCTTGGAGGCCCCCAGAGGCGTTGACAATGGAAGATGGCAGCCCCCAGTGTGAACACATATTAAACTCCTGTAATATTCCACATATTAGGACTTCTGACTAGTGTTGTCACATAAATCAGTTGTATATATAATATTGTTTGACGTACATAAATATGGAAATGCTGCTATAGTGTTACTTACATTCTTCATGTATGTAAGTAACATGCTAACACAACAGCTGACAGTAGCCTGTTACATTAACATGTCTTTTCCCAATAGGGATGGGATTTGATAAGATTTTATCAATACCAATGCTGTTAACAATCCTGCTAATTGATCCAATTCTTTACCGATTCCCTTATCGATTCCAGCAAATTTGCATGTGGGCAAATGGTCTCATTTTCAGTGGCAACAATGCCAAACATACATCATATTATAGATAACTGCTTCTGCAAGTTGCTGGTGTTTCCACTCACTTCAGGTTGTGCAGTTGGTGTAATTAAAATTAAGCCACAATTCTGACGCTTCTGAACCCTGTCAATTGAATGGAATTGATAAGGGAATTGATCAGCAAAAGATTAATAATATCGATTCTTTGATGGAGTTGTTAACGATTCTCAACTGGAATTGGTTTTCGATTCCCATCCCTATTTCCCAATCTCTGTAAGTGGAACGCTGATAACCTGGATATGACGTCATTCCCACTCTCCTCTTCCCATTTTCTATGTAAATGGTTTCGCAGCATAAATATTCAATGCTGATAAAGTTGAAACAACAATTTACACTATGTTTATTCTTTTATGGACTAAAATCTGACAGAAGACACTACAGAGCCAGTCAAGAAAAAAGGCAGAAGAAAACCAAGGACAAAAGACAGAAAAGGATGATTGATAAAACTGAAAAAACAGACCTTTTACACAGAAACTTGGTTTGGATTCGGCAACATCTAATGACTGGTTTATCAAATTCAAAATATCACCAAACTTTGACAGCTTTGGATCAGCGTATATCAATACTTATTCAAACAATCCTGTCTTTGTTGTCTATGTTCATCAGCTGAAATCTTCAGTTTTGCTCAGTCAAAGCTTCATAGTAGCTTGTAACAGATTATGTTCTCTTTTGATCTGTTGTGCTCCTGCTTAGTTGTCATGAGCTGTTAGAGAAAACAAGCAATTTCCTGGCTTGGCCTGCAAATAAAGAACAACATAAGAAGTTAAGGCTTTTATAGTTAAAAAAGTGTGTGAGTCATAGCAGAGCTTTATATTGCTTTTCCATTTGTGGTATTAGCTTATCTGAGCTTGACTTAATCACTGTCTGATGCTTTGACCATTCAGAGGTCACCAGTGCCTCCATTTTACATTTAAGTCCAGACTCTCTAATGGAAAAAAAAATATTGAAGTTAAGATGAGTCAAGCCAATACCACATACTAGAAAAGTCCCACGAGAGGGTCTGCAATTCGAAGCCAGTGCACAGAGTTAACAGTTTTTCCAGCTGCCTTTGACCATAATCAGAGACAACAGCTAAATTCTTTGAATCATCCTGGACTGAAAACAAGTCTACCATGAGGTAGCACTTTGATTGGGCTTTAACAGGGGAGATGCAGCACTGCAGCGCTGGGCTTTAGATGTTCAGAGTGTTTCTGTTTCATCACACAGCAGTGCCAAAGCACCAGACACTGCTATTATTACAGCCATATAAATTCAAATAGAAGAGACCTCAGGTTTACCAGATGACTGTGCAGCAGTTTATGTTCATTGTGAACACTGACAACTAAGGTTAGCTACCAATGTTTTTATTGCTTTCAGTTCTTAACGGATCCAAATGCCAATGGGAGAATAAAATATGATTAATATCTTGAATCTAATTATTATTCATGAGCATTTTAAGAATGCCTGCTAATTTTCACTGCCCTTATTATGGGAAAAACTATGATCAGTCCAACTTTATCTGCTCTTATTGTTCTGTTGTTTTTTCTTTAAGCAACTTCATATTTAACATGTTTTTCAAAGGCTAATATGAAGATTAAAATCTATTAATATCATGATGGATATCTAGAAATATATTATGGTATTTAGATACACAAAAAACTCCAGACTGTGTCAGAGGTTAAACCCCTGCCTCACCACTTTCATCAGTCACTGTACAGTGACATCCCTCCTCTGTCTTTATTCACTCATCACTGCTGTGAGCTCTGCAGGGTCTCTTCACAGTAAACTGTGATGAATGGGGCACCCTCTTGACTCATATCTGAAAACAAATTTATTTGACATATATTTCAACATAATTCATGTGCCTTAACAGAAATGTTAAGTGAGCTCAGCTGTGTTTTCACCTGTGTGTGGCGTGAAGTAAGCACAGCTGCTTTTCTCTTCTTTTGGCTGGGGACACGAATGGATGGGAGGTTGTAGCTCACATTTCCTCACATATACTCTGTGTTGAAGGAAATACTGTACTTCATCATGTCGTTTTTAACGCAGAATCTGTATCAAATGTGTTTACTTTGGGAGCTGCCGTGATCTTTTGGCAGAGATAAGTCAAACTTTTCTCTGCTGCAGTCAGCAATCATCCTCCTCAAAACTTTGAGTACGTGCTGTGTCACAGGTGATGCAACACTACAGCAACACAGCAGATCCTTAAAGATCTGTAAAACTTTTATGGGCGGTGGTAAACTCGGGGTTTAACCTCTAAAAATTAGTGAACCTTTTAGGAACCGAAAGTAGAACCAAAACTCCTGTCTTGTATCAATTCCTGAAATGTTGAAAACTTGAAAGTGGTGCCAAAGTTGAACCGTTTTCGGTTAGCAAGCATTTATGTCCCGCTGACGCCACCTACAATGTGAAAAATTGGGACTTAGCCTGAGCTGTTTGCCACAAATCTCTGTTTATTGCTTTCACTGACCTCTTTGTTGTGGCTAAAGGCCCAAGCTATTTAACTCAACTCCAATCCATCTGGGAAAGAGCCCACAGAAAGTGTTTGGGGAAGGTAGAACCTCTCTGAAGCATATCCGAAAGGTGATTGCATGATTGTTCTGTCAATATTTATTTATTACAGCCAATCAGATAGTTAGGCACTACTGTGGTTACAGAGTGTGAGCCACTTTGTAAAACAAACTCAAACATGTTGGAAGTGGAGTGAAAATATCCTTACTATAGAGATGATTGTTTTATTGTTACTTGTTTTTCCTTTGACACAGAATGCCTTCAAAATCTGTTAAAACCGCGACTGAAGCTGTTAGCATCTGTGCTAATCTCCATAAGTGCAGTCACTTCCTGCTGTCGTCTCTCTCACCTCTTCCTGCTCTAAAAAGCTGTGATTGGGCCGTCCTGCTTTGTGCCGAGCTCAGTTGTTGTAGACTGGAGCTTGTCAAGATGGATCTGCATGACTAGGGGTGTAAATCGAAAACCAATCCCACCTGAGAATCGATAACAGCTCCATCAAAGAATCAATATCATGAGTCTTTTTGCTAATCAATTCCCTTATCAGTACCTTCCACTAACAGGGTTCAGAAGGTCAGAATTGTTGCTAATTTTTTTCTACATAAGGCGCCTAATGCACAACCTTAGTGAGTGGAAACACCAGCAACTTGCAGAAGCAGTTATCTATGCTGTGACATGTGTTTGACATTGTTGTCACTGGAAATCTACAGGCCAAAAACATTTGCCAACATGGAAAATCTGCACGAATTAGGGCTGCAACTAACGATTTATTTTCATAATCGATTAATCGGGTGATTATTTAAATGATTAATCGGATAATGACACATTTTTGCAATTTCCTTTACAATTTAGCTCAAAGTTGTATTAGATATTTTCTAAACAACAATAAAGGCAATTAAAAGCATTTTTCCTTCCGTAATAATATTTTGTTACAGCTTTTTTCTTTCTTGACTCATTGTGTAACACTGTAAGTACATTAATAGTGTAGCAGTTCTGCTGTTTATGTGTTCAATGGGGATGTTAATGTTTCCTGTAAATTGATGGTCAGCGAAGGGACCAGGAAGGCGGGGCGAGCGGGTCAGAGTTTAGAAGGGGAGAGATAGTGTGTGGGTTCGAGGTTTTTGGTCGTTCGCGCTGCCATGGACGCTGCCATTGTGAATCCTTCTGTATGTTGTTGTGTGCAGTGACGGTCGCTAGAGTGCATGCACACCTCTCACAGTAGCTTAGGGCAAGAGAGCAGGCTCATCTCCTCCTAACTAACCAACTGTAAGCTACAATTTCATGCACCAAACCACCCGCGATTAGTTGCCAATGAAATTGATAATTATATTAGTTGCCAACTAATTTAATTATCGAATTTAATCGATTAGTTGTTGCAGCCTTAGCAAGAATCAATAAGGGTATTGCCAAGGAATTGGATTGATTAGCCGGATTGTTCATAGCACTGGTATTTTTAAAATCTTACCATATCCCTAGCATGATTACAGATATTGAATCGGGCAGATCTAGCTGCGGTGCAAGGTTACAAGCGATCAGTGGCGTTGGTTTTGTCTTGTAAATGAACAGCAGCTTAGCACATATGATTATCAGTAAGGCAAGAATTCATTTGTGGCAGTAATAAAAATGGCGACAATCCTGATCACAATATCCAAAGCAGTAATTTCTGTCAATTTTTTACTGACTTAATAATAAGCTGTGTGAAAGAAGACTTGCATAGGGAAAGTGAGTCATTATAATGGATGTAATCCCTTAAGTGTGATGCAGGATAAAAAGCTACATGCACCATTCCTGCACATCTTCCAGCCTGCTGTGAATGATCCTCACATAGCCTCATACTCCAGCCTTAACACAAAGACCGAACCATGAACAATGCTAAAACCACAAAATTGTGTTAGTAATATCCACTTTCTGTTGGTATCACCTGAATTTGTGAAGTCAGAGGACTGAAAAAAATGCATGTGCTCTGATTATGACTCATATGTATTTGGTAAAATGAAACCGCATCTTCCAACAAACACCACCAGCCATCTACTTTCTGATTTTAGTGTCTGCTGTGTTTGTAGACCTCATGAGATCTGCCCCCTTTGTCTGATACACAGTGGTGAATGTTTACTCTGCAGGTGGTTGGGGTACCTTGGATTGCTGCTGTTCGATGTACTCATTTGTCTCCTGGTGCTGTTTGGCCTGATACGTAACTCCAGAAGCACTCTGATTGGGTAAGACGCTTCACATCACATCTACATCACTGCTTCTATTGGATCAGACGGATCATAATAGAACGCTGAAAAAACTGTGTGAGCGTTAGTCATGTTTTCAAACTGAGTCTGGACTGAAAAACATTTCATTTTTTCGTCCTTCAGAGTGTGCCTGCTCGGGGTTTTGACTCTGATAATCAGCTGGGGGTCTCTCGGCCTGGAACTGGCTGTCGCTGCTGTAAGTGTAGCCATGGCAACATCGCCAGGCTCTCTGCAATGATGTAATCTTTTTTTTTTTCTCCCACTGCTGCAAGAGGCTGTGCAGCATGAACGCTGCTTTTGCTTAACATGTCATATGTGGTACCCTTTTACAGTCAGCCAGTGACTTCTGCGTTTCCCCTGATACCTACATCACCAGGGTAACCAAGGAAAATGCCGTCATCAACCAAGGTATGCGGACAAGAAACGAAAGATCAAAATATAAACAAGCACACATTTTTATTGTTTATTTTGTTCAGCTTGACCAAAACTGTTGGCATTTAAAATGTGAAAATAGAGTGGAATCAACCTGCAAAACATGTGGTCATCTACTGTCTTTGTACTTAATTAATTGAGAATTTATAAAAAAAAAAAGCTTGAAATTTTGAGTAAAAGAGAAGATGGTGATGAGCAAGCAACTCTGTCTTTCCTAAATCAACAAAACAAGACTATTAAGATGAAACAATTACTATTCCACATGTTGTATTTGGCTTTATTTGTCCATTGATTTTATAATACATAATAAATGTTTCAGTGTTTGCTGCTTCATCATGGCCAAAGAACACATCTCATCTTCCTACAAAATGCAGTTCATTTATTTACGTAGGTAGGATTTTATTCAGTCATCATACATTGTACAATATTTATCACAAGACAGACATTTTAAACAAACCAGAATTCTGATATTAAGTCGTGACTGAAAAGGTATAGGCAGAAGCAAAATGCTTATCTGAGCCGAGCCCACATCGTAAACAAAATAATGCTACCAAAAATCAATGATGAAGAAATCAACACTATTAACAACATCATTACATGATCAACACTTACCATTTTTAAAAATAACTTTAGAGACCATTTTTCTGAAGATATAACATGAATTACAGATTTTTAAATTTATATTTGTATCAATCAATCAATCTTTATTTGTATAGCGCCAATTCATAGCAAGTGTTATCTCAAGACACTTTACAATAGAGCATAAAGCTCTTCATTTTGTGGATACACATATATGCATAGATACATATATACATATAAAAATACACATATACATATATATACAAATATATACATCCAACACCCAACATGAATCCATATAGCCAATCATGAATCCCTCCATCATGGTGGCAAGAAAAAACCTTCTGTTAAGCAGCAGGAAATCTTGAATGTGGATCCCAGTCTCATGATGAACAGCAAATCCACCATAGTTCAACTCCAACAACAGACACACATCTCCTTTTTACATCTTTTCTAGCTTTCTGAATGGAAAACTCTCAAACACCTCTTAAGTCATTTGAGTCTCCCAAATTGAGAAGAACTTTTGCACAGCACTAAGAAGGGAGTTTAGTTTTGCAGTAAACATTGGCAGCATTATTTTATAATGCAAGTCAGAAAATGTAATATATGTGAATTTGAAAACAAGGAATCAGTGTGAGCATAATAATCTGTATTATTAGCTATTAGCTTATGGCTCTTTTTTTTGTAAGACAACCTTTGAATTTATATTTGTTTTATATGTCTTTCTCCTCAGTTCTATACAGTAAGATATGTAAGGAACATTTATTTATCATACTTTCATATTATTTTAACTTAATATTTAAATTTTCATTTTTATTGATTATCAAAGGTTGATAGGAAAATCCAAGATTCAGTTTCAGAACACTGTAAGCCATGCATACAGTTACTAGTTTACAGAGTAAACTTCCATGTCCAATTTTCTTAAATTCATTAAAACTTCATTCAGAAAACTTTAAAGCAGAGTCGAGTACTCATGTCCCACCAATGCTAGTAGTTGATGACCAGGATAAAGTTCTCTCATAAGCAGAAAGCAGCTCATTTTGACCTCCACCTTTTATGTTATCAGAGTAAACAGAAGAATTTCCTGCTGTCTTAAGTTTGGTCAGTGAGTCAGAAGCAACTATGAAGATCTTTGCATTTTCAGCTGTTTTCAACAGAGAACGCCAAGAGCATGGTGATGAAAATTAGTTAACACCGAGTCCTGTTATATGATGCAGAAGCTGTTGTACAAGTAGGTTAACAAAATATTAATATTGGATTCAACAGACTCTTCTTTTCATGTTTGTCAACAGTGAGACATTTTTGACCGAGTGGGGCTGAACAGGAGAGCAACAATCCCCCAGACGTTAGTCACTGCTGACTAGGAAGTTGTTTTTGGCTTGTTTTCAACAAAAGCTGGAGATGATATCGGTCTTGCTAAGGTTTCCCATATTAAGACAATAGTTGGGTGGGCCTGCTAGGCATATTTAACACCCACCCTCCCTCCCAAATAAAATGTCTCCCACTATTTTTATTAAGAAAGGAATCATTTTACAATTACCTTATGCATAATGCTGCCCTACAGTAAACACACCAACAGTGGAAGATTTTAGATCCCTTTATGTTCTTGGTCCTCCTAAATTTATCACAGCTCCCCTAAAATAATATTAACTGAAGTATGTACCCTGCTGGTATACATATTTTAAACTATTTCCAGACTGTCTTTTAGATTAAGTGTGGTGTACTTAATAATTAATACCACACAGAGCCATTATAAGACGATGAGCAGATGTCATAGCAAAAAGGTCGTTTATACAGTAGATCTTCAGTTCACATTTTTGTTGGCCAGTGCAGTAAACACAATAGCCTACCATGAGCATAAAAATTGCTTAAAATTTGTTGTTTTAATTTGTGTCAAACCTGAACTCACCTAAAAGTATAACCCCAAGACCACCCAAGGCATCAACCACAGTATAACATCTTACATTAGATCATCTCATCCTGCTTTTCAAATGTTTTTAGCTGATGTTTGCTAACATTGTCCTGCATCCCTGCACTCCAGAATTATCTTTGAGGTATGTTACCTCTAAAGCAGCATTGCAGCTGTGATTATGTTATCATGAGGCATGATAGAACGCACTGCTGATGAATTCTGTCAAAGGAGCAGAAATGTACAAGAAATAAATGAACATAATGAAACAGGGCAGGACAGTCCCACCTCTGTTCACCCTTCTGGTATCCCACATCGTCTGAATCCGGTTTGTTTTGTAGGACAGAATAACTTTAAAAGGTTAATGCTAAACTGGAGTGGACTGACCAAATTCCGTTTAAAGAATTACTATCACTCTTTAATACTGTATGTGGCATCTCACAACCACACAAAACGACATTTTGTAGAATCCTGTGCTGCCTGCTAGCCTGTATTCAGGATTTATGTTTGCCTCCAGTTTTATGTTGTTTTGTCCTCAGCTAATGCTGCAAAGTCACCCATGATGTAGGTAGTAAAGAGGTAGATATAAATTAGAGTACGCATGAAGAAATTTGAAACAAGTGAGCAGCCTTACCATACAGTCCCACAGATTTACAAACAAGCAGAAAATCTTGAATAAACTCCGGTTTCCACGCTGACAGCTTAAATTTCACCCTGACATGTCTCTTCTATTTTAAGAAACAACAGTGTGCGTGTTTGTGTGTCTTTGTGTGTGAGTGTGTATCCAATGGGATTGGATTTGACTGACACTTTGGTATCCAAAAGCTCTTACTCTCTCTCTGCTGACTGCAATGCATCAGCAGTCCTCCTCACATACACCACTCTCTCTCCCCTCTCGCCAGTCCCAGATGTAAAAATATAAATAAATAAAATATTCCGAGCACATTTTTGCTTTTTCACTTAGGATCATTATCTGATTTGTTCTCTCTCTCTTCATCCTTTCATATGCTCTTTACCTCCCTCTCTGCTCCAGTTCTTCTTCCTCCGCCTCCTTCACTTCCCTCTTTGCACTCCTCTAATGAGTTCTGTTGTCTGTCAGTTGTTTCCGCTCTGTAGAGCGCAGATGTTGCCTCTGTAACTCACGACATAAAAAAGCACACACACTGGATTTTTCCTTTTTTAAATTGCTACATTCAAAGAAATAGTCTCTGGAGCTCGAGTACATACAGTGCATGTTCAGTACATATTAAATGTAACATTATTTTATTGATTTGTTTGCTCTTACTTTCCCAGACATCCTGCAGTATTACCTGAGGTGCAGCTCTGGTCAGATCAACCCCTTCCAGCAGGTAAATCACCCTGAGGCTTTTCTGATGTTTGTTCATCCAGAGGCTAGGGCACTTTACTCCATTTCATCAGTTTTATCTTGCTCCATTGATGTGTACAGTTGTGTGTCATCTGCAAAACAGTATAAAAATCAAGGAGTGTTTCCTTATCGTGCTGTATCACTTATGGCAGTGCTTCCCAACATGTGGGTCAAGGCCTCTGATAGACCCCAGACATCGTGCAAGTGAGTCATGAGAGGTCATTTGCAATAAATGGAAAACATTAGCATGGTTGAAATTACATTGTGAAGTCTTGATAGCATGTTTCTTTTATGTCTCGTGGTTCATACAACAGAAAAGTTTACTTGCATTTTAGCGTTATGTTATTTCTGTTGTTAGAGAAACTGAACTTGTGTCACAGTTTGACCTCATATGCTGGCAGATACCCAATTATAAGACTTCATCAGTGCCCTGGGACAAGGTCATCCCAACTTCTTAGCTCACAGCCCTTCAAAAATCTACTGGACACACCAGAAGTGTCACATATCAGTGGAATTTATTTCATGCCTATCTGGGTAACATTTTATAGATTTTCTTTGTTTTGGAAGGGCATAACCTTTCAAAATCTTTGGAAGAAGGGGAGTCAAATATTTAATCTGTTAAATTTGTTCTGAGAAAGTCAGAGGCTGTCACTTCTCACCTAAAGCATAACTTAACCATGCTCTGAGCTATCTTCTCTTTCCCTGCAAAAGATCCCCGTAAGCCTGGTCATTTTTTGACAATTAGCAACTGTTACACCTTAAAGCTTTGCAAGATGGGCCTGCCTGAAAACAGATAAGGAATGTATCCAATCTAGCTGTTTGGCAATGTTATAAAACAGGCCTATAACTGGGAACCCCCACTACACTGAAGTTGGTTAAAACATGAAATAAAGCAACATTTTAAGATATCTAATGACTTTGGTTTTATGATAATTTGAGATGTTTATGTTCAAATTTTCACCATAATTGATATTACATAGCGACTGAAATTCTTTGAAACTGTTCATTGTTTAATGAAAACATCTTGCACCTTTTGGATGTTTTGGGAACCCCCCTTCCCCAAGAGGACCCAACCCACATCTGGGAAAACACTGCCCTAGGCTTAGAAGACCTCAATGTTACTAGCACAAAGATTATTGTCTCAGAGTGTGAGTGAAAGTGGCTATTACAAATAAAATATAAATGCACAACTGAGGGTTTCAGTAAATTTTATGTTCTTAAGAATAGAAGAAAAATATTTCATGTTGAGGTTTTCAGGCATTTTTTAGGGTTAAATACGGATTTTGGTGGACACTAGTTAATTCTTAGGTTTGTAATTTGGGAAAGTTTTGGAAAGACTGACCTAGAAAACCATATAAAAATTTTAAAAAGAAGTGGGCCAAGCACAGAACCTTGAGGAACCTCACTACAGATTTGTGTGTGCATAGAAGACTAACAATATGACAAAGAGAACAAACTGAGACTGATGTAAAATGAAAGATTTAAAATATCTTAGGGCTTGTCCTGAAGTGCTTAATTATTCTAAAATTCTCTGTCAAAGGATATGATGATTTCTTGTGTCAAAAACAAAGACAAAACCTAATTTCTTGCTTTTAGCTGATTATCTCAAATAAACTTGTACATTTAATAACCAAAAGCTTCATTTGTGTTTTGTTTGTGTCTCTCTTGTCACTGTGTATGTTCTGTAGAGGCTGTCAGGGAGTCACAAAGCATTGGTGGAGATGCAGGATGATGTGGCAGAGCTACTGAGATCAGCAACACGTGATTATGCCAGCACCAAGGTTTGTGAGCTGCATGTGTGCACAGCGATCTGTAGGTCTTTATTTTCATGGATGAGTGGACCTGCATCATTGGGAGCGTGATGAAAGTGTGGGTTAGCAGCACACATGCTCATACAGTGTGCGTGAAGGTGGATATCTTTACTCTGGCATGCATGTGTAAGCACTGCTTCGTGTCTGCAGGGGAGTCTCGAGCAGATCCAGGCCGTGCTCAATTCCACCGAGGTGGGCCTCCACCAGCTGACCGCTCTGGTTGACTGTCGCAGCCTACACATGGTGAGTCACTTTATATGTTGTGGTAAAAAAAGGACTCTAATCTAACACTTTCTTACACAACTCACTCCTCTGCTCTTTCCTGCCGTGTAGGACTATGTCCAGGCGCTGACCGGGCTCTGTTACGATGGTGTCGAAGGTCTCATCTACTTGGTGCTCTTCTCCTTCGTCACTGCTCTGATGTTCTCCTCCATTGTGTGCAGCGTGCCGCACACCTGGCCTGGGAAGAGGTAACACACATGTATACACAATCTCCTCCAAACACAGACTGACAGCCTTCGCGTTCCTTTATCTGGTTAGCTAACTTATTCACTAACAGCTCACACAATGTTACTTCTAACTCCTTGATTGTTTGATTAATCCATTTTATAAACAGTGGGGGAAACAAATCCAAAACCCTCTCAGTGCCCATGCATGCCACTCTTTAAGTGTATTTGCCTCCTGAGCTCTTTGTATCCGTCTGTCTGTCCTCCTGCCTGTCTTTGCACCCATCTGGTTTTCTCAGCAACTTTTTGTTTGTTTTATTGTTTGCTCTCAGCGCTGCCAGTCGGGCTGACTTGAGTTTATGTTTGTACATATCTCTTTTTTTTTTTTAAATCTCCAATATGGACGTAGAGCACCAGAGTTGTTTTAGATTTTGTATCACCACGCTTCTTCTATTTTTTGTTGTGTGCCCCACTTCCTCCTTCTGTTCCGTCCCTTCCTCCTCTCTCCCTGTCCTGATTTGGAAAATGCTTTGGGCTTCAGTGAATGATGGTGAATATTAAGGGAGTTAGAAGACCATATGGTCCATTTAACTGCCCATTTAAACACCCCTGTATTATTTTGAATTAATCGCTTGGGTGAATAATTTTGAACGATGACACAAGGCAGGCTGTGCCATAAAAAAAGAAAGGGTTTTTATGCTGGTGTGTGTCCATGACCGGCATGTTAATCTGTATGTGAGCACATATCCAACAAATAATGTCTCCGACTTTAGCCAGAGTAAACACTCATGAGTTGGTTGTTTATTAATCTGACTGTGCTGCAATGGCTGCGTCTGACTGATAGGCTGCTCAATAAGCTCCTCTTTGCTGTGAAAGACGGAGTGGAACATCTCCATCCAGTGGCCAGTCGATGCAATAACTTCTGTTGTACCCTTTGTCTTCAGATGTTCTCAATAAACCCTGCCTACTTCTCTACTCCTTAAACTCATTACCAGCTCACTGGGACTCTGTTAGTAACAGAATGGCTGAATCAAACTCAAAAAGAACAACTACACATGGACAGAAAAGTCCTAAGAAGATGGAAGAATAAACACATTTTTGAGAATCCAGAACATTTCTGTAGCCAGAGATCCACCTTCCAAATCAGCACAAATCTTATTTGATGCCTCATTCTCTTACGTTGCTGGCCGTTTTTACATTTTTTAACCATTTTATGTCTGAAAATGGTTCTTCCTAAACCAGCCATGTTATCTCTTTCTTTTCTGATGTTTTTGCTTTGAGCTACACGGAGCACTCAGTGATGCATGAAGTACTTTGAAGAAAAATGGACCTTTGACATTTGATTACATTTGGATTTTTGATTAGGATGGTTATTAAAGGTAGAGTTGATGGTAGCTGCATGAAGAAAATGGTTGCATGTCTTTGCCTTAAAGAAAGAATCTAGAACAAATGAAGAAGACACAGTCTTCTGAAAGACAAATCCAACAGTTGATTTAGTGTGATATCCACTTTAGATGCCACCATAACTGTGGTGGCAACTTTGTTTTTCTGCTGACTGACAGCATCATTGATCATTTGATTAAAACAGCAGACAGCTGCTGGTAAAGGTAACATGGTCAGATTGTTATAACTATTCTTTATCTATAGATATTGTTTACGTATGACCAGTACATATTTAAGAAATCGAGGGAAAGTAATAATTGTCGCCCCAGCTGTGTAATGAATTACTGTAACTTCTCTCTACCTGCTAGTTAGTTTAGTTGTCAACAGGTAAATGAAATAATCAGGGTGTTCTAGTATTTTAGCATACACTTTTTATTAATGATCATTACAAAATTTCTTTTATGTTTTGCCTGTGTAGTCTTTAATGATTACATGCAGGTCTGACTTAATCATTCTTGCTAGTAAGTAGAGACTTATTTTCAAGATTATTTAAGTTGCCTGCAGATTAACAATAAAGGGGCATCTACATATAACAGGGGTAACAGAGAGGTCGAAGTAGTCAGACTACTCTTCTTGATCCTCTTCGGAAGAGTATCACAGACACTCAAGTGGCAGTAACTCTGTGTAAAGTGTCCTCCTTCACAGAGGGACACTTTACTTTATTGAGTAAAAGTCTGTGTATTGAGGGTATGCATTCACGCCACAGTTTGTACACCAGACTGGCTGTTAAGCAGCAGAGAGTAATGTCTAGTTATGATATTGATGGTAGGAGCAGTGAAATGCTTTAATTCACCTGAAAGTGAATGATTTTAGTGAGGTCTATGTGTTTTGATGATGTTCACCACAGAAAATGTAGATCCCAGTCTGATTTATGTGTAAAAATGATCAAATAGAAAAGACAGCTTACAACACACCATTAATGGGCCTATGCCACAAGATGAAGCTCTGAAGGAAGCTTCTGTGTGACTGTGTGAAACATGATCTAATGTCCTCGTCATTTAAGATATTAATATATAATTTATGATCGATTTGACAACATTTTCTGTTTTTATTTTTCTCTTTGGTAAACTTAGAGGAAAGAGAAATAAGTTTAATATATTCATATGTTTATTATTGCTTGAATGTGATATGTTGCTGTCTTGACTTAACAGCTCCAGACATTTCTATGACATAAGCCGAGGGTCTGTTCTGTCAGCTGTGAACATTATTAAATAAGAATTTAAAAATGTGCAACTTTAATCTGAATTTAGATGTTTAACTGCACACTTCTCACTGATGCCATTGCTGCTCAGTGACTGACGTTCCCCTCTCCTGCCCTGGCTGTGACGTCATGTGCATACCCTCTATGGTACATTTGTCTTTTCTTTACTAAGATATGTTTGTCATGGCTGTTGGGGATGCTTTAAGTAGTTTTAAAACAGTAAATGTGTAGAAAGTAATGCTTTCTTCTTCAGACAGTTCTTCTCTGTAGTGAAACACTGCTGCAGTTATGGTGGCTTGTCAACTTTCAGATTTTATCCCTGGATTTGTCTAAAATGAATTATATGTAGCATCACACAATAATAAAAGGCAGCTCTACTGCAGGCCTTGTAGTAACTCTGTGACTCCACTGTGCTTGTATTGGACCTGTTTTGTAGATGAATGCTGCCGATGTTCCTTGTTTTTCTGTTCAGCTGCTTTGGGGCTGAAGGCATGGCCTTACACAGTCTCTTACACCTGCGGATTCCTCGTTGTAAAAGTGCATCTCCCCGTCTCCTAACCTCCTCTTCAACCACTTGTTTACACTCTGTTGTCTCTCTTGGATCTCCCTCCCCTTTACCTCCCTCCCCCTCCTCTTCATCACGCCCCCTCGTGCCCTGCCCTAACCCTGACTGATTGAAGGACGGATGATGAAGACGGAGAGGACGAGTCGGGCGCCTCACGGGGCGGCGTGCACGATAACCTGTACCGCGTTCACATGCCCAGTCTCTACAGCTGTGGCTCCAGCTACGGCAGCGAAGCTAGCCTGCCCGCTACAGCCCACACTGTCAGCAATGCCCCCGTCACTGAATACATGTGAGTTAGCACCCACTGCTAGCTGGAGGCTAGCAGGATCAATACTCTGCCTGCTATAGGTAGCTGCTTGCCCCTGTGACCCAGAGTAGCAGCATAGCATCACTCACTCCCTGTGGTACTGTAAGAACAGCTAGTTTTGTTTTATTCTGTTAGGCCGCATGTCCTTTGTGACACAGAACCAGCAGTATTGTCACCTGATGAAATAGATCCCTTCACCAGCTATCCCTTTGGTGCTTAGAATAATTCTGCCTGCTGTATTTGCTAGCCTGCCTGTTCCAGTCTGCAATGTTGCCCAAAACCTTCTTATGAGAGAATTTAGGTTTGCACATGCAGTAGCATTAAGTGAAATGTCCACCCTGCTTGCTCCAGCTTACAGTTAAGAGTTAAAGTCTTGCTTGCTTTGAATACGGCAGTTTCAAAGAGAGAAACAAGCAGATGTCAAATTTTATGTCATTTTTTGCCTCTTATTTGTAGTACTATCATCCTAGCATTTCTCGCTGCTTACGAAATAATTATGTTTATGCAGGGTTTAGATTAAGCTAGCTCTTATTCTGCTAGTCTTGTGGCTCTCTGATTATTTTTTTGTATCATCAAGACTTCATTTTTGGTCCTCATTGCTGCATTATTTGATATTATGAGCACTTTGAAAAGATTTGAGCAGAGTTTATTATAACTTAGCCTGATAGTCAGATTAAGTTGGTATGTAAATTTGAAAGTGAAGTTGGATAAGTTTAGAAGTTTATTATTTTTAAGTCTTGCAAGCATGTTTCTATAATTCAATCAATGAATTCATCTTTATTTGTACTGTGCCAAAATTTGAGATAAGTCATCTCAAGACACTTTAAAAAGAGTAGTCCATTGCCACAATATTCTTTATTATGTAAGTTAATTTTATCATTTTAAAATTCTCATTCCGTTAAAGCCTCTGGGAACATGACTTGAAACTTGAAAAAAATGAAACAGAGTTGAATTTGAGACAGAAAAAGCATTTATGAATATTAAAAAACCCTGCTCATATATAGTCCCCTTAGACGTGAAGAGGCCGAGTGTTTTATGAAAGGTGTATTTGTGTAAGCCAACAGAAAAGTTAGCATCATTCTGTCCCTCTGATAAGCTCTGCAGCAAACAAAAAATATAAAACTTACACATTCTGTTCGTTGTGATGGTCTTAGCAAGTGAACCAACCTTTCACAATTTTTTAGGCCTAAATGTAATTGGTGAGATTATAAAGCTAATAGTAAGCTACCATGGAACAGCATGGCGGCTCGACTTAAAAGCAACAGAAATATTTCCAATATATTACATCTTCTTGTGACCTCTTGTTTGAGAATTTCGTCTTAATCCTCTCATGCAGTCGGGTTCACAGACAGATGCTTTTTGTTATCTCAGAGTAGTCATTAAAATTAAGTTTTTGTGCTCATTAATAATCCTATTTCAAGCATTTTTTTAAATGTATATTTTGGGCATTTATTGACAAGAGAGAGACAGTGGATAGGCTTGTGAAAGGGGGAGAGACAGTCGGGGAAGACACTCTGCAAACTGGTCACAGGCTGGATTCAAACCTGGACCGGCAGAAGCAAGTACATGGGGTGCCTGGTTGCTAACCACTCCGCCAGACCAGCTCCCCTTACTTCAAGCATTTACCTAAAACCAGAACTCTAAATCCTACATACATTCAACTTTGGGAAGCAGAAAGTGCTAAATGCTCCACTCCTTTGTGGTGACTACAGTAGTGTTGTTGCCTTTGGTTGAGCTAGACTTGTGTTTTTTAATGACCAAGTCAAGTCATTTATTACTTCATAAATGATTGTCTTTATGGCCAATTTCTAAGCACTGGCAAAACACAAACTGCCTGTGAGAAATATGCCTAATTTGCAACTCCAACTTCTGAGATCAATTGGAAATTTACAGATGATTGTTAATATCTTATGAAGAAAGTTTTTGTTGATCCATGTTCCCAGGGGCTTTAAAGGAATCAGACATAGAGAGGTTTGAAGCTAAATGTCCTGCTGCTAATGGACCTGACCATTATGATAAGAAATGTATTTTTGCTTACAGTAAAACCATGCTTGTTTAAAGTAACTAGATTTGTAAATTAAACTTATAAACCTTATGTGATATCTCACTCTTTATGTATACATCAATATGAACATTAATGACACTAGAATTAAATCTGGAATATCTGTTTTTAACCATCAAATAGTGTTTTTCTAATTGGAAAATAGTCAAATTAGCTTGTTTATGAGGCAACTTCAGAGTTCGCCAGTACTGTATTTCTTTATATTAACCCTGTAAGTTTGACAATACTGTTGACTTCCTTAAGACATTATTGAACTCTGCCAGCAGTTGCATCTTAGCTCATAAAATACCTTAAAATTTGGGTGACCTTTCCAGCAGTATGTATCGAGAAATGTAAAGACATCTATAGATTAGAAAATCTTCATAAGATTAGATTTGATTTACAGCTTGGTCATAAATTTGAAGTATTTAAAGAGAGCTGCCTAGTATCTGTTTTATGGGCCCCATTTATCTAATAGCACTCTTTACTGGCCCAGCGTCCCATTGTGAGAAGAAATGTTTTTCTTTTGTGCATTGTTTAGGAGGAATGTTAAGTATGTTGGACTGTGGCAGAGATGTTTAACCTCTGGCCGTGAGGGAGCTTAAGTCCCTGATCTGTAATTATTACTGAGGCCATTTGTCTGAGAGGGTCACGAGCAGACCACAGATCAGCTACAGCTCACCTACTGGGCACCTCAGTGGCAGGGTGACCACATGCAGTAACCTCTTATTCTATAATGCAGGAGCCAGAACGCAAACTTTCAGAACCCTCGGTGTGAGAACACCCCCCTGATTGGCAGGGAGTCCCCTCCACCCTCTGTAAGTGCACACTTTCTAGTTCACACTCTCCCTCTACTACCTTCCAATACCCACAATGCATCTGGTATATATTCAAAACAGCAGAGCCTCCACGGGTGACACTTTGATTTAAAATGTAGCGAGAGAAGCTTAATTCATGCTCTTGTATCTGACATGTTCCACCTTGAAAGCATGTTGGGGTGGATATTGGAAGGTAGTCCCCTCTCCTTGAACCACTGCAAGTGTACTTTGTGCTCATATTAGACCGTGATCATGGAGGTCATTTTGGCAGCCTGGGATAACAGGAAGCTTGAAATGAAGCCTGTTGGGATACGCACTTCCATCAAAAGAGAGCCTCGCCTCTTTTGATGAGTGTGATTGTTGGGTCATGTTCGACACAAAGTTGTCCTCTACTTCTGATGTACAAAGTCTGGTTGGTTGAGCTGTATGAGGAGAACTTGGTGAACACATTATAACAGATTACTAACTTGGAGACATCCTTTAAAATTCTTCTTGGAAACTTCCATCAATGCCAAAGAACCATGCTTTTGCAGATGCCTGTATTTCACCTTTTGTTTGAACCATTTCTGCAAACAGGTTGATAAACCTTCCTCTGAGGAGATGCCACTATGCCTGTAGTTGTGGATAAAATACGCTTTATCAGCTTCTACAAGACTGTGGACTTAAAGACTATATTAACAAAGTAGCATTCATACTTTGAAAGGCCTTTCTTGCTCCTACGTAGCTGTCCCCTGCGATGCAGCTGAACAAAAGATCTGCACTGAGTAACCTCAAGCCCAAACCTCTAAAGTTCCTGCTCCCTCCCTCGTTCCCACAGTGTGTCTGTGTTTGCATTTTCTTGTCAAGGTGTTCCGTCTCCTCTGTTTCTGTTGCCCCTTCACCTCCTCACCATAAAACTGTCACAGGAGCACATGTTTCCCACCTCCACTGATGAACTGTAAAACGGCCACGATCCATCTTTGTAAGTGCCGCCCTGTGCTGGAGCACTCAGCCCGGCATCAGCAGCGATGCAGACGCCCAGAGACCTCCAGCAGTATCTAGCTAGCTGCTCACCAGAGACCACTAACTCATACCAGGCTAACCTACTACATCAGAACTAGAGCACTAACTAAAAATCACTGACAATGGACCCCCCCTGCTAATTTACAATAACATCATCCAGACCTAATCAGCTGTTAGTGAGTGATTGTTGTAATCAAACCCCGGCTGTCCAAATGACTGATCTGAGTAATTCTGCTGTACCCCTGTGTGTGTGTGTGTGTTTACTCACCTTATGAACACATCTATCTATCTATCTATCTATCTATCTATCTATCTATCTATCTATCTATCTATCTATCTATCTATCTATCTATCTATCTATCCTCAATCTCTTTCTACATATTCAGAAAACTCTCTTTATTCACTTAATCAAGCACATTTTACTATCTCTTCAATTCTTTTGCTTTCTTCCTCTCTTGTATTTTTCTCTCTCTGATTAATCCCATATCCTCTTATGCTTGTCCTTCACTTTATTGATTTCATTTACTTAAATTTTTGTTACTTCTCCTTATTTGATTCTGTTTAACTGAACCTCAATTCATTTCAGTTCAGCTTAAGTACATTCAATTAAATTCAACTCGATCTAATGCCATTCAGTTCAGTTTATTTCTGTTTTGTTCAGTTCAGGTCTGTATATAATTCAGTTCAATTAAGTAGCAAAATTTCAATTCAGCTAATAGGATTCAGTTCCATTTTTTTTTCACCCCAGTGGTCCCTGGGGTCCCCCTGATCGAAATACACACTTTAAGATGAGTTTTATAGCATCAAAATAGGTTATCTATAAATGCTATTCCTTAGCTTTCTGGTCGGGTCGGACAGGTCTGGACTGGCCTGGATACTCAACTTCAGGAACAAGACAATTAAAACTAGAGCAAATGTATATTATTTTATTATTTATATTACACGTCTTAGAGCGCCGGGCTGTAAGTAGCGATATATAGCCAGCTACAACTACGATAATAAGTTTTCCAAAAATTGCTTGTTGTCACACATCAAAAACTACCGCTACGTAACTAAAAGGAGATACATTACCTCGTCGCTTTGCATCCTGTAAGTTGTTGAAAAAAGAAGTTGTAAAGCAATGCAGAGTTCTGAGGAAGGTCTGAGCTGCATTTATCACAACAAACACACGCTTTGGCTTCAGTCAGGTATTTGGTGCGTTCCATTTGTAGTCAGAAGTAGGAATTTCCGGGTTCCGAGTAGGAAACTGCAACTGGAACGTCCCCCGAAGTCTGAATTTCCTATTGGGAACTCGGTGAAACCTCGCCACCCCCGAGTTGACAATGGAAGATGGATGCCCCCAGTGTGAACAGTTATTTAGCTCCTGTAATAATCAATTTATTTGCACTCTTGACTGGGGTGTGTCGCTCTAGATCAGCTGTATACATAGTATTGTCAGACTTATACTTATAAAAATGCTGCCATAGTGATAATCACATTCTTCATACAACAACTCAGGGCGTGCTAACAATAGCCTGGTAGATCAGCATGTTTTTTTCTGACTTCAACTGGAACGCCGATAAGTCGGAGATGATGTCACTCCCAGTTCCGAGGTTACTGGACATTACAACAGTCGCTGCGCGTGCTCATGGGTAGCAGAGTCTTTAATTTGCTGGTAATAGATTCTCCTCATAGCACCTTTAAGTTTCTTTTAATTTAATGTACTTTTGTCTGTTCAGTTTAAATTTCAGTTCAGTCTTGTTTAAAAGCTGCTCAGAGCAGTTCATGTCATTTCCGTTCAGTTTAAGTCTGTTAATTCTGTTCACTTCAAATCATTTTAAATCAGCTGAGCTCAGTTTACTTCAGTTTAGTTCACTTAGGGTCCTTTTAGTTGAGCCATTTCATATCTGATGAATTTAATTCAATCCAGTTCCCTTTCATTCACCTCAATTTAATTACATTTAGTTCCATACAGTTCAGATTACTTCTATAAACTGCATTTCATTTCTCTTTAGTCTAAAAATACTTTAATTCTGCATCAGCCATTATGTCTCAGTAATTGATCTCTTGCTACCATTTCTCTTTCCTCCATATTTTCCTTGATCTGCATCTCTTTTTATGTCCCTGTTCATATTGTCATTTCTTTATCTTTATTTCTGTTTCTTTTGCAACAATGGTGTCCTCCTCATTTATTCAACCCTGCCTTTAATTCTGTCTACATCTTTCTTTTGCTCTCTTTTAGTATCTCTGTATTATTTATATTTGTTTTGCTCTTTTGTCTCTGTCCCACCAGTCTGTAGCCTCCGCCTTCTCCGCTCATCTCCTTTTACCTCTGTCTATGTATTTATACCTTTATATCTCCTAAAATCTCTCCCTATCTATTTATCTCTACCTCCACATCTAATCTTTTACTTAGTTGTAGAGTCACTATGCTTCTTACTTTACCTACTTTTATTATCTACCATGTAGTTTCCTTTCTTCATTAATATCTCCTTCATTCTGCTTTACCTTAATCCACCATCATCTCCCTCTGCCTCTCTCTCTCTACCATCCTACCACTCCATGTCTCCTTTACTCTTCTGTTTTTATAGCTTTATTTCACCTTTTTTCATACAGCATGTGTGTCTTCATCCTTACATCTGTCATCCTCTCTTTCTTTTGTTGTCTTCTGTTTCACTCTTTCTGTTACATGTCTTCATCCACATCATTTTTCTCACTTCTCCATCTTCCTCTATCCATGGTATGTCATTTTCCCCATTTCTTGAGCCGATTGTTTGTCTGTATTCACCTTATTATTCAAGTCTCTTTCTCTGTGCCTCTCTCTCCTCTAAAATATGTTGGGGCTTTTCCATTTGTGCTATCGGCTCGACTCAGCTCAACCTTGCACGTTGTGGATAATACCTGTTTCATTATCTTTTAAATAGACTCGTAAATAGCTCTTTAAATTACACGGATGTGAAAATACAAACTCCAGTTCCAATAAAGTTGGGATGTTTGTTTAAGATGTAAGTAAAAACAGAATGTGCAAATACTCATTTATTATAAATTTAAATGCAACACGCATGCAACACGTTTAAACACGTGGCAACAAATTAATGGGAAAGTTGAGAGTTTCTTAATTAAGGACTTTAAGATCAACGTACAATTGCAAGGAATTTAGGGGTTTCAGGATTACAAGATTCAGGATTCCTAGTAATCATTCATTAAGCAGGAATGGGAAAGAATTCTAACTACAAAGCTTCAACAGTTTCTTTAGTTCTCAAATGCTTATTGATTATTGTTAAAAAGATGGATGATGTAACACAGTGGCGAACATACCCCTGCCCCAGCTCTTTTTGTAACATGTTATGGCATCAAATTCAAAATGAGTGAATATTTGGACAAAAAGAAGCATCAGTTTAAACATAGATTATCCTGTCACTAGTGTATTCAACTGAATTAAGGTTGAAAAGGTTTTGCACGTTATTGTTCTCTGTTTTTATTTCTACTTTACACAACGTCCCAACTTCATTGGAATTGAGGTTAACATTGAGACATCTACACAAAAACAAAAGAGGAATCAGAGGTGAGCTGCCAGCTCATTTGCTGCTTTTAGTCATCAGGAGAAGATAATATTTGTTCCAAAGACTGTTAAAGGCAGCAAACCAACAAACTATCTAAAGCAGATACCCCAGACTTGCCGCAATACTGTGTCATCACGTCACATTTAGTCTCAACTGAGTTTGCTTGAAAACCAACTGGAGATGGTACGATAAACCGTGGATTATTCTTACAGAAAGCCAAAACAAAACAAGTGGAGCTGAGTTAAACTAATACCACATACTGGAAAACCTCATGTGCCTCCATGTATGTGCAGCCTGATCTACCTGTGTGAACCTGTCTTTGTCTATCTTTGCTTCTTCTCTGATTCTCTCTAAATACTTAAGTCTTGTAGTCTGTCTCTCTGTACCTTGACAATCTTCTTCTCTTATCACTCTTTCACTTTCTCTTATTTTCTGATCGAATGTACTATATTTATCTCTGAGACTGTTAAATATTACTCTGTTATATCCATGTAAGTTAATTATTGTCAAACACTTTCTCTGATTTGGCCTCTAATTGTCTCCACTTTTCCCCGGTTGTCCTCTTACCCATCATATTTCACCCTTTATCCTCACTCCCTCCGCCCTCTCCTTCCTTTTATTCCCGCACCACCCTTCGTCCCCTTAGTACACCTCCAGTATGAGAGCGAAGTACCTGGCCACAAACCGACCAGACCAGAACCGACGCTCCGTACCCAACGACCAACTGGACCCAGCCAGCCGACCTCACCCCACTGCCCGACCGCAATCCTCCGTCCACTAGAGACCCGTGTCATCCCAGGCCATCCCGGTACTGCCTGATTCCAGTTCTCAGAGCCAACACGCATGATCCAACTCAACAGAGACGAGGGTTTTGAAGCAAGGCGAGGTTTGTCAACACACGAAACATGGGACTCATCAACCAAACACCTCGGCTAAGGGCTGCACTTTGTCGGTCCGAGTCTTCAATTTAAAAAAAAAAGGAAAATTCAAACCAGAAGATCAGTTCCAGCTCTTCTTCCAACCCACAATGCACCACTCTGAAGCTTCCATCTCCTGGTTCTCCTCCTTCTCAGCGCTCTCCTCCTCCACTAGGATCCGCATGCTGCTCTCTAGTGAGGACTCCCACAACTCAGCTCCCCATCCATCCAGACCAACACTCACACACAAACAAGAGCACACACGCACACACGCACACATGCACACACACTCACACACATACTGTACAGAGCTGTAAATAGCAAACATGTGCTTTACTCTGATTTCATGAAAAGTAGACTGTTGAATCATTTCTGGTGATGTGGTGTTGCTGTGTGTTGATCATGGAAACTTTCGCTGTATCTCGTATCCAAACACACAAACACACACATCTGTCAGCCACACATCTGTATAAACAACAAGCCAGTGAATCAGAAAGCCATGTTTAGATAGAGACAGTACCACCACCTGCAGGACATACACACTCTCTTTAGCCTAACTTAGTCGTCTAACTAAGACTTGAACCGTGAGCTTGGAAAAGCACGTCCACATGTTTCTTCATATTTGTTTACATGCAGTACACCAGTCGATTAACGCATTTCAAACACGAGCCAGGAACCCTCTGAGGTTGAAAGACTGTGTTGAATTGTGGGAACAGAGCGAGAGATAAAGGACACGAGAAGGCTCAACCTGTGCCAAAAAACTCTAAAAACGAGAGATGCCTGATTCTGTCCTCTTCTCCTACTGCCTCCAGATGTCTCAAAAAGGGAAGGATACTCGCTTGGAATGTTTTCCCTCCGACTGTGTAGGAAAAAGGAGTTTTGGGAAAGACATTAAAAAGGAAAGAGATGCACAGATGTGGGGTAAAGCTCACCGAATAACAACACATGACTATACATTTGCAAGGTGCTACATCAGCCAGTCGAGGACTGTGAAGACGATTGGGTCTGAGGAGGGCAGAATTATAATTTTTTAAAATTTTTTATGTTTTATTTTTATTCAGGGATGTTTTAGAGAAACGGAAAGTAGGAACATATTTTCATTAGTACTTAAAAGGATAGTTCAGGGTTTTTTTTTAAGTAGGGTTGCTTGAGGTGTATGCTTTGGGAAATAGGATTGCCAAAAAAGCAACCTGCACGCAAATGAAGGGAGGTGGTCGGTGTTATTTACATTTTTGGGATAAAACTACACTAAAACAACACTGGCTAAATAAGACCTTACAGAACTTTACAGAGTTTCACTTTTCATTGACAAAGCCCCTGTGCCTGGAACTATTTTCTGATGCATCATATGGGTAACGTATCATGTTGTCGGCAAATTACCTATTTTCCTCCTAGGGCCCTTTCACAGGACAATGAAAACAGATGAAAACAGAAAATTTTCATTGCATTTAAACCTCCTATTACATGACAACAGTGCCTGCAGAGCCTGAATCTGCAAACTGTTGAAACCAGAGTCCAGAGTGAAAGGTTTTGAAAACATTCTTGTTGCTGTCTCCATGTAACAACAACTATGGCCCACTACTGAGCAACATGTGTGCTGCTAACTGTGCTAAGTTTGTGATCGCTCCTCCAATAAAACCTGGGTTTGCTGCATCAATACTCTGACTAGAGATGGGAATTGAATAGATTTTATTGATGCCAGTGCTGATATCAATCCTGGTTCCAGGTTCTTTATCAATCCCCTTATTGATTCCTGATTTTCCATGTGGGAAAATGTTGGCCTGTAGATTTTCGGTGGCAACAATGTAAAACACACGTCACAGCACAGATAACTGCTTCTGCAAGTTGTTGGTGTTTCTCCCGTCAGTGGAAGGAACTGATAAGGGAATTGATTAGCAAAAAGACTCATGATGTTGATTCTTTGATGGAGCTGTTAACGATTCTCAACTGGAATTGGTTTTCGATTCCCATTTGTAACTCTGACCATTGGAGATGCTTTTGCTATTTTCACTAAGGACATTACAAACTTACATCGCAAACTACTGGCCAACTAATTGGAGTGTTTTGAATATGCGAAGGATAGGCCTTTCCATTTCTGGGGACAGCACTGTCGTGTATTTGATGTTCAGCTCAGAGTTCTGCAGCTGGATCAGTTGGTGTGCACTGGAGCACAAACTGATGTAAGTCCAACTCCTTGGATTTTAGGAAGATGGGCTACCCCGGTATTTATTCTGCATGTCAAAACAGGCAAACTCTGACTTTGCCACATCTTGTCTTGTGACATGGGCCTTTGTCAGCTTTGGCTTGTAGTTTTGAATATAGACATCAGGAGCCCACCCCCCAGTGGCAGAACATCATGTTTACAGTGACCAATTTACCCATCAGGACTACAAATCACAACAACAGTGTGTTAGCCTCGCTGAAATTAAAGAGCTCAGATGGAAGGTCAAGAAGAAGCATTGTTTCTCAGTGTTTAGGCCTATAGGCCTCTGGATCCATGGGCACAGGCTTCAAGATCAGGCATCAACACCACCATGTTATTGGTGATCTGTCCCGCTCCTCAGTTTCCCGAACAGTTTTTCCATCCATCCTTCCTGTGACTCCATCAAAAGCTCCTCTGCGTACTCCGGTTCATAAAGGCATCCTCTCATGCCCATGACAAAAGGCATGTCAACGGCACTCGAGTCATAATCACTCAATTTCAGATCAGCTTTTGTGAAGTTAAAGTTGGTTGCTTTTTCTGACCCCTGACCAGCTGACGAGGGGAAAGCAGCACAAAGATGGCGAAGGGGTGCACAACCCATATGTCACAACTCACAAAAAGGTTCCAAACACAGGGTCTCTGCCAAGGAAAAGTGAAACTCCGTGAAGAGGCCGTAGCATCCAGTCAAGCCAGTGTTTTTGTGTAGTTTTAACCTAAAAGTGGGGAAATTGCGAGGCTTTCAGTGGCACTATTCACTGATTTGTATTGTCTAACGTCAGAACCTACAGAGCTCACAAGTTGCTATTTAGGCAGCCACATTAATTAGTGTCATAGGATTCAAGCAGCCCCACTGCAAAAACCCTGAACTGTCCCTTTAATGGAGTCCAGAAACTTGTTCCAGGACAAGTCCCTGAGATGCAATGTTACAAAAAAAAGTGTTTAAGGAACGTCAGTGAAGTGGGTGTTTTTTTATTTTCTATCATAAGCTGGAATTTGGGATGTGAAACTGTGACAAACTGTATTTTGTGTTTTTATTTTGTCTGCCGGTGGCCTCTGATCAACCTGAAGCCACAATTTTTTTCATTTCTTGTCTTTTATTTTTTTTAACCCACAAGCACAAATTCTCCTCAAGGTGACTCAGCAAGATGGAGAAGTAAAAAAAAAAAAACACACTGCCTGGGACACTGCCGGTGGATTCTTTCTTTCCTCCCGCCCTGAAACTCTCTGTACAGTGTATAAAACAAAACAAAAGAAAAAAACGTATCCGTGAAACCTGTGTGTGTGACATCACTGCAGCGTGATTGGCTATCGCTCTATCTCAGTGTTACCCTGTGTAAGTACAGTGATCAGTGTGTGTGACTGGCAGCAAGCAGGGGCCAGCCTGTCGAGCCTGAGTCATTGCTTCACAGTCGTCGCGCATGCTCTCATACACACACATTAAAACACAAACACACACATGTACACACACCCTGTACAGACATATTCATTCATAACACACACAGCTTCATAAAAATACATCTTTTCCTACTTTTACCTGTTTACATTCACCCTTAGAGCCGTAGTACCCACGCACCCCTCCCACAGCTGTGACATCACATTGATAACCATTGCATTCTGGGTACTGTAGTAGGACAGTGGTTCTCGACTGGTAGGTTAGCAGTAAAGTGAGTAGCAGAGCTGTGAGCAAATGTTTGCTGGGACAAAACAAATAATCAATAATGTACAGGAGCAGGCACAGATCTGTTTATTTTTCTTCCATGTTTGGAGTGAAAGTAAGTGTTGTGAATTTTGGTTGTTATCTCGAGATATTGACTTAACCATCCATTACATCCAAAAAACGAAGCTGGCTTTCCCATGATAACGCCACTTCTTCTTACCCAAACATGACAGGTAGTGCTTTGTATACAAATCGCAATTCAAGTGAAGTTAGGATATTGTTTAAAAAGTAACTAACATACATTATAATGATTTGCAAACCTTTTTTGACCTATCTGCAATTGAAATCGCCCCAAAGCCAAGAACATTCAATCTGATCGACTTAAATGGTTGTTGCAAATGTAACACATTCCATAAAAGCTGGGACAGGGGTATGTTTACCACTGTGTGACGTCACTTTTATTTTTGACAACTCTTAAGTACATGTTTGGGAAATGACGAAAGTAATTGTTGAAGCCGATCTTCAGTTGCTAAACAGTACGTGGTATCCGTTGTCATTTTTTGCGCTTCATAATGCGCCAAACATTTTCAGTGGGCAACAGATCTGGACAGTCCAGTACCTGCACTCCTTTACAGCAGAGCCACTCTGTTGTAATTAGGGGTGTCCTGATACAACTTTTCCACCCCCAAATGCAATACTGATATTGCAGTCTTGAGTATTAGCCGATTGGATAACAGCAGGAATCATGCAGATTTTTATAACTTATTTTGAAGTATAGAGTGGAAGAAAAGGCTTGATAAAGTGAGATTACTCACACAAAGAAAAGTGGCCAGCAGTAGTCGGTAAGAAAAAAAACTATTTTTAACCAATGGGTTAAATAATTTTTAACTTTAAGCATAAGAATATAGAACAAAAAATAAAATCAATAAAAAATAGATTAGAAGGCCCTGAAAAGTAACCTCAACTAATCCAATAAAAAAAAGATATTTTTTTTTAATTTAAACGACCACTGTGTTTAACTTAAACATAAGCAAATTCTACAACTGAAAAAAGAAATAGAATAGACTGCTTGTATGGGAGTTTTTAAATTGAAGATTTTAGGTATAGGCCATGTAATCTGATATTTGTTTTTTTGCTGATATAGGACCGATATCGGAATGGGACGCCCCTAGTTGTAGTATGTGCAAAATGTGGGACATTCCTGAAAAAGACGCTTAGATGGCAGCGTATGTTGTTCTAAAAAAATTCTCAACATTAATGATGCTTTCAAAGATGTGCAAGTTACCCATGCCAGGGGTACCAAAAGTCAGACAATGTAGTTGGGCACTGCTGCCATGAGTAAAGTCATAACACGAGACAGTTTGTGTTAAATGTGTGTGCTTTCAGTGTTCTTCGTTGTTTTCCAGTGCTCTAAAGCAGCCGTTAACAGGCCTGCAGTCTCTTACTCTCATCACACTCGTTCCTGCCTTGTTCATCTCAAAAAGCACCGACTGGTCAGTGGTACAGACAGAACTCAAACATTCCAGTTTAGAGCTTGAGAAGATGAACCTGCCTGGTACAGACATGGAATCGAGGAAATCCAGCCACACCTAAAGGTTAATAAATGCTGGAGATCCCTAAAAAGATGAACAAAAAGCAATTTATGCAAGGATAACATCAGATGTAAGCATGCTTGTTCTCATGGGTTTCTGCAATAACGAGATTTTTTAACATGTCTGTTTTGGTCTTTCTTTGTTAAATCATATGTTTTGTCCCATCAGAGGCCCAAAATTCGACTTTTTAAAGATTACATCACTTCAGAGGTTGAAAATGTTTGGGTGTTTGGGCTGAAAGCACCAAACCAGTTGAGAACCACTGTAGTAGACAAAGTTTAAGAGAAAACCTGGAATGTAGATGTTAGCATTCATACACATTTCAACCACCCATTCCTGTACAGCATTTTAATATGTCCCCAATATTAATCAATGACCACTTCTCGTATTAGCGAGACAATCTTACATGTGTGATTTACTAGAGAGAAAATGTCCATATTATGGTAACAATGCTACCTATGGTCTAGTACTTTAAAGTGTGTTTTTGCACCATTGATGCAAATTGTTAAGATCTGTGGGACTAGTCACTGATTAATGGCCTTTCATAATGTTTTTAAACTCTTGCAACACTTCATATCGCAACATGTTTTTTAATTTTTCTCTGTCTTGTAAAAATCAAACTTTAAAGATAAAATAATAGCTAGCTGTTTTGTAGGAGAATAAAGGCAAGAGCAGCGTTTTTCCTTCTTATTAATGGTGAATGACTCTCTGTCTTGCAATGTTTTAATAAGACTATTCCAGTGTCGTCTGCACACCTGACTGAAAAGGTAGTATTTTAAATCCTGTGCAATGAATTCTGGGATGAAATTGATTTGGATACAGTGTGTCTTAAAAAGAGAAAAACTCAAGTTAAAGGGTCAGTAATGTTCTGCGTGTGTATGTGGTATTTACAGGACTTCAAATACACCCGAGTCCAGATGTGTCAGACAAATAATGTTTTCTATGGCTGTTTTTATTTTCTGATGGATTAACTAAAATATTAATGATGTAAATGTCAAAACTGTGGTAATGATATCATTCAGCCTGGAATAAATGTTTTAAAAAAGGAATTAAAGCAACTTTAACGTACTGGTGGAGACTGTGGGTTCATTCATGAAACAGTGTTGTCTTCTGTGATGTGAAAGATAGTTTTAAAGTCACATATAGTCAGAAATATTTTAGTCTGCGTAACCCTGACAATATTTCTGATCTTTGTGGCCTGTGACATCTCATACACTTTATAAAGTGCATGTTTTCATTGTTTATTATGATGGCATAAGCCAGGGGTGAGCAACTTCAGCCATAGATGGAAGGCCACACTACAAGCTACAAGATAATCATTAAACATTTATGCTTAATAATAAATCAACAAGATAACATATAATGTTTTATTAAAAGTCATATCCTCATGTTCAGTTAAAATACAGATAATAAGACCGTTAAATGTAGAACTCTAGACAATTGAAACTGCTTTTTAGCATAATAAATGTAATATGTAATTTTTTATGTTTAACTTTCACTTACAGTGTTTTACTGTACTTTCAGGTCTTTGTAATTTAACAAATACATTTTATAATGCATATACACGTTTATACAAACAAGATGTTAATTACTTTGATACTATTTTGCAATGGACAAAACATTTAAACAAATTTGTGTGAAAATATTTGTATTTTAGCATTTTAATGGCAGTTTTTGTCTTTATTTTCTACATTTTTACAATTAATTGATATTTGAAATCAACCAGTAGGCTGGTTTTACTTTGTTTTACAGTGTTTTGCTTTACTTTCAGGTCTTTGCTAATTCTCAACTCATCTTTATTTATAAAGCACTGTAAAAACAACCACAGTTGAAACAAAGTGCTGTACACAAATAGACAAAACAAAACATACAAAAATTAATTAAAAACAATGTATAAAATAAAGCAGATATAAATACTAAAACAATTGTTTCAATGTTTTTAAAAACTAATTTAAAAACAGTAGAAACAATAAATAAAAGCAGACCATAAAACCATAAAACACCAAAACAGGAGCCGAGTCTCAAGCACGGTCAAAAGCCAAGGAATAAAAATGAGTTTTAAGACGAGTTTTAAAAATGGACAGTGAGGAGCTTTGGCTGATGTGGACGGGAAGCTCGTTCCATAATTTGGGGGCCGCCACAGAAAAAGCTCTATCCCCCCTGAGCTTCCGTTTGGACCTCGGTACCTCCAGGAGCAGCTGATCAGCTGACCTGAGGCACCGAGCAGGAGTGTAGGGGTGAAGAAGCTCAGAGAGGTAAGATGGGGCCAGACCATTTAAAGATTTAAAAACAAATAAAAGAATCTTAAAATGAACTCTAAAATGCACAGGCAGCCAGTGCAGGGAGGCCAGGATGGGAGTAATGTGCTCCCTCTTACATGCTCCAGTTAGGAATACATTATACGTAATACATTTTATAATGCATATACACAATGTTTATACAAACAAGATGTAAATTAGATTTTTTTTTTTGCAATGAACGAAACATATTCAAACAGATTCGTGTGAAAATATTTGGATTTTAGCATTTTAATGGCAGTTTTTGTCTTCATTTCTTCCATTTTTGAATTAATTGATATTTGAAATCAACCTGTAGGCTGCGTCGAGTGAGAGCGAGGGCCTCATGTGGACCCTGGACTGTGTTTTTGCCCATTCCTGGTATGAATATATGAGCAATGTAAAGGTAATTATTCTGCACCATACTTTAAAAAAGTACATTTAGGCCCCCAAAAAAGACTTCCTATTTTGTATTAACTTATTTGGTGGTTATCTGACCAGATATTGAACAGAAAAACTGATGAAATGATGTGCTGTGAGGTATTATGAAGAACTGATAATGAGCATGCCAGGCTGTAAGAAAAAAGTTGTTTTTCTTACATCAAACATGGTTTCTGAATTACTGATTAGATTCATCTTGTCTTCTTAGAATACAAATGTTTTACTGTTCTTCTATTAAGACAAACACAGACACGTGACAGCTGTCAGGATGACAGTTCCTGAAGAAGACGGCAGAGTAATGTCGAAACATGTCAAGGTAAGTTACCACACCTTTTGTCTTAATAGAAGAACAGTAAAACATGATTTCTGAATGACCAAATTATCCTCCCACTACGAAGCCAAGGCAGCTGTGATTGGATGTCCCTCTTAACTCATCCAGAACAACTCAATTAATGTGACTGGATATATTCCTAACTGGTCTCTACTTTCTACCTGATGAAATTAAGTCTGATTGGATTTAGTCTCTGTCAAACATTTTACTCCACTTGTTGATGAAAATGTCAGTTAACTTAGTTTTTGTCCATGTAAACCTGTATTTTTGGTTATAGTCTAGTTTCATCAGGAGAGAAAAGGCTGTTGACAAAAACTATGTCAACAAAATTAAAACTGATGTACAAACTGTTGCATTCCTCGTTGCATTAGTCCAATAATAGGGACTTACTGGGTCAGTCATCCATTTTTTGTTTTGGATGTTCGAGCGCACACTCGACACTTCCCCATGCAGCCAGCAGGTGTCACGCTTCACTCAAAAACTGTTGAGCCTCAGCCGCTGGTCTCTCTTCACTTGTGTTGGACTCTGTGTTCACAGTGGGAGAGAGGCTTCGATACACAAACAAACTGTGAAGAAGTCCATCATTTGTTTTTATATGAGGATGCACATCCCTGAAGCCCCACTAACACAAGAATGAGTGGACAGACACACACACAGGTCTCTTTAGGAGATCAAGTTAAGGCTGACATTCACTTCCAGGACGTGAACTCTAATCCTCATCCAACAATCACCAGACACATTTAGACAAATCTTTACTTCAATTCATAACATCTACAACAAAAAACGTATTTCTTATGATCTACAGCAAAGTTCTTATTCCTGATTGGAAAGACTAAACCTAGTTGAATGGCTCTAGTATGAAATAGTTTATTAGACTCTTACAGCAAGCTGTTTACTTAGTTTTTTTAATCATTATTGACTTTTTTGTATATTACATGTAAAACCTCAGCCCTGTGAAGCTAAATCAAGATATAGAAATCTTTTATTTCTTTTCAGGCTATCAGAAAATGTATGCTGAAATGATATCAGTTATACAACCAACGAGCTAAAACAACTATTCAAACCAAAATATAAATCATTTACATATTTATTGTCAACAAGCCTTTTCACATCAGAATGTGGTTGCAGACAGCCTGGGTTATTATGGGAAAAAACAAGTATGCATAGACCAATAGAAAAACTATTCATAAATTCATACCTATTGCTCATGTACGGAAGAGTGTTAGGGACATTTTAGATGGAAAAAAAGTTGATAAGACGAGAGTACTGTTGAAATGTGGACAGTTGAAATACAGACAAAAGTCAAATAGATTAAATTAAAATCAAAATGTTGAGGAAAAAGTCCAAATTCAAGATTAACGTCAACTTAAATTGCATTTCGACTTTATTCTCAACATTTCAGCTTTTATCACAAATTGAATTTCAATTTTCTTCTTGAAAGTCAGTTCAACTTTATTCTCGTCATTTCTATTTTAACCTAAAAACTTCTGCTTTAATCTCGACTTTCTCAAAGTTATTTTCTCCATCTAACTTGGCTCTTATACTCTTCCATTACTGAATGCAGTTTCAGTCTCAAATGTTGCACAGGGCCTCATGAATCACTCACACAACCTTTTTAATAATTTTAAGAAATTACATTCAACTATCTTTTCTCTTGTTGACCTTTGTCTGACACTGATTTGATGCTTCCTTTAAAGGAAATGAGAAGAAAACGGATGCATCGCATTCTCCATGAAGTCTAAAAACATCCCTTCTATAATATTTATCAAGAAAAAGGTATAAAAAACAATCTGTATGGATTTTGCTGTGAATCAAATCATACATTCCAAAATAAAACAACTCCTGATACACTGGCTTGTTTTGGATATGTTTGACATGCTGACATGTTGGAATTGACAAAAGTCTGATCTTTGCAAACACAGCCGTCCCTATGAGGATCCTTTAAGTAAACAGAGTAAGCAGCATCGTTTGGGGCCGCAGGTGATCCCACGGAGCTGGGAAAGTTCAGCAGTCAAACCCACAGACAGTCTTGGAGGCTACTAATGTTTTGCCTTTATCTCCACTGGGCCATGTGCAGAGCTCCATCAGATAAAGAGCGCTGCTGTTGTTTTAGTGTGTGTGCTGGAATTTGTAAGGTTATGGGTGCCCTGCGTTATTTTCTTTCTCTCCAGACAGGATCCCGGCAGCTCATAAACAAGGTCAGACTTTAAAGGTCGAAGCAAAGTCCCTTAGAAACCCCATGTAAACACAAAACTCCAGAAAACAACCGACTATTTGAACAAAGACAGATTTTATTAACTCCAAACATGGTGTTCACATACAGTCCAGATACTGGAGAGAACGTTTTAGAATCACAATAATCACAAACATTTACTCATTTAGGGACAGAATTTAAATTAATGTCTCATTCAGTTGTGACAACTGCTTTTAAAGCACAGAGAATAAAAGACGACCCAACATGAGTCATTTTCTAAAAACAAAAAAAGTAAAAATCGTCCTCTTTGTTGTGGTGCTACTAAACAAACAGAGTCAAAAAGCATCAACATTCAAATTTCAGCTGATGAGAATAGGTGGCACCCATTTGTCCCAGAGGCTGCACTCTCAGATTAAAATATAGGACATGAGAGTTTAAAGATGTTTGTACATTTTTGGAAAACACTGTCTCCCCTTTTCTATCTAATGGTTATAAAATGTTAAAGCTTGATCCAAACGGCAGCCGAACTTGGTTTAAGGTCCTTAAAATGGTTGTTGTTATTTGTATATCCAAGGTTTCTGTAATTCTTCAACACAAATGAGCCTTTTGTTCTTAATGATGTAGTCCAAATTTGGCATAGTAACTTTGGTACAAAATTTTTCTGATTTAATACATCTCTGATTATTTCAATTAAAGGTAGCAGTGACTGGAGCCATAAACTCTCCAAAACAAAAGTTTGGTACGGTTATTTCAGGTATTATTTCTCCCTCCTAATAAGACCACTTGGTTTTCTGTTATATAATTAGAAGCCGATTGGTTTCATTAATGCTAATGTACAAGTTATAAGGGTTGTACATACGTGGAATAAGCAACACAGCTAAAGGTGTGGGTTTACCCCCCTCAAAACTGTCCCAAAATCCACTGCAACTGCAAGCTGGTGCAGCAGCTAGTTCTGTGAGACAGGTGAAGTAAAAAAAAGACAGCGCACAAGAAGACCAGTTCCTCATCCTTGCTGCACTAAGAACCTGTGGGCTGTCTTCCAGGTAGAGAGGGATGTTGGCACATTTTTGAGACGCTACCCACACAGTTAGCTGTGTTGTTAATTCCACAAATGCAGGATCCTTACAAGTTGTACCTTGTTGTAAATGTGACTAATCAGGTTTTCAAACAATATAAAATACAAACCAAGTGCTATTATTAAAGGAAAGAAATACTGGAATGAAAGAGAAGTTTCCAAACCTTTTTTGAAGAGTATAGTTGAAAAGGAACATTTATCACACGAAACAGATACTTTGTAAGGAACTGAATCTTTCAAAATTGTTAAAAAAAATCACTTTGTTTTGAAAGATGCTGGCAAATCTGTGTAATTCAGACAGTACACGGCAGTAAGCAAATACTTCAGAACAAAATAGCTCATAATATTGGATACCCTGGACTTGCACTTTTGTTTTGAAGCCATGATACTGGTGTTGAAATTTCTTACCATTAAATAGTTAGCAATTAAAAAGTCTGGTAATCGTAACTTCCATAATTGTTTAGTTTTAGAACATAAATGTTTTATGGATGAGAGGAAATGTTCTTAAGAACCTCAACCAAGTCAAACTGTTTTTCTAAAAAAAAAAAAGAAGCTAGTTTTAAGTCAGTTTTGTGTAGCTTAACAAAAAGACGGTACAGCTAACAGTTAGCCTAGCTTTGTCCAAGAAGGCTGTTCTTATAGGCAGGGCGAGTGCAGATAAAACTCACAAACTAACCCTGTGTTTGCTGTAAACACAATAAAGTGTACTATAAATAATTTGTAATGGTCATGCTTGACTAGGCTCATGAGTCAGCTAAGCTAGCTGCTAGCATCATATAAAACATACAGCCAGGGATGTGTCATAGTTCTTTTCTTTTGTTTAAGTGTATTCCCTGTTTTTGTACTTGGGTCATGATAAATTAGAAACAGCAGAAATAACAACAAAGTGCTCAGTCATCATGAAACACCACAGAAGAAGAAAATTATGAACACAGACAACATAAAACTTCATATAAGGAGTCTGAATTTGACAGCATGTAAACCCCTGCGGAGGTTTTGCTGCATCATGCTGATACATGACTATTCACTCATTACTGTATCTCCTCCCTGTAACAGCGACACATGGTTCACATCAATGTTTGTAGGGCAGTGTAGCGCAGTCGGCTATTCAGAAATATACACACCTGGAGTCTGAAGTGAAGCTGTTTGCAATGCTAGAAATGTAAAGATTGTATATGAAGGAAATGTAAGAAAAACAGACCACCCTACATTTTACAGCACAAACTTTGAGAGGAAAATGTTACATGATGTTATAAGGAGGAGGACTATGCTTAGCAAACATCCGAATGAGTTTCATCTTTAGACGGAGGCCTCAGCACAGCAATGAGGACGACCATCTCACTCTGTAGGACTTTATCTTTGTCTGGCAGTTTGGTTATGAGAGAAGTAGATCATGTAGAGTTGTAGTGTGCTCGTTTTTACAGCTGATTCTGCTGGTAAAACGTCAAACATGACAGAGTTTTCTATTTAAGCCCGAAGTTTTGTTTACTTTACTACCCTGTAATATATTCACATTTCTGTTGTTTCCTTGGGAACTAAACTTCTCAGGATTACAGCCATGGTTTTCTAATGTCATTGAATGTTGTCTGGTCCTAAGATTGATAAATTTAGCTCAACATTGGAGCCAGAATTCCTGTTTTTAAGCCCAGATAACACACCACCAGATGGTCCGTTCAATAAACTTCATTGGTCCATCTGGGCAAAGTGTTTGGGAGTGGGCAGAAGCTTTCAAACAAAAGCTGAAAATGATAATTGACGCTGACAAGGTGCATGTGATGAGCAAAATGCTTAGACATGTTTAGATAGTTTTAACTCTGTTGTGAAAACCTCTGCCCCAGAAGAGTCTTTATCTGTATGGCCTTTAAAGGTGCAGTGTGTAGAAATTGGCATTTTAGCACCATCTAGTGTTCAGATTTTGGAATGAGCCCATCCATTACATCACCAAGCAACAAGAGCTGATGATGACCAAAAAGGATTGTGAACAGGGCATCATTTATAACAGTTACCAGGTGAGGGTTTTTTCATTACCTTTGCCAAGGAGGTTATGTTTTCGGGAGAGTTTGTCCGTCCATCCGTCTGTTCGTCTGTCCGTGAACAAAATAACTCAAAAAGTGATGGATGAATTTGGATGACATTTTCAGGAAATGTTCAACATGGGAAAAGGAAGAACTGATTCGAATTTGGTGTTGATCGGGATCAGCGTCTGGCCGCCATGGCGAAAAACGTGATTTCTGTGAATAACTACGGAACTAAAATAGATATCATTATGAATCCAGTTGCTAATGGTATGTTTTCATGGTCAAGGAATCTAAATATTTAGATGAAATAAAGGTAGGAGTAATATTTCTGGTCAAAATGACAATATGGCTGAGGACTGTGGTGCTGGCGGAGGTCTGCGCTCTCCAAGTGCTTCCTAGTTCATATTTGTAACTATTATTTTGATAGATTAAAGGTCAGTTAAGATGCCACATGCCATCCAGGTAGATTTCAGGACAGGCAGCTAGACTTGTATTCAAAAGTTGTGTTTTGCTCTTTTTATCCCCCAAACCCACCCATGGACAACATCGCCAAAGTTATGTCAGCCTCCACAAAGAGGAGACCTGCGATACCTAAATACAAAAAGATTTTTCTAACTTTAAAAAAAAATGTATGGGGATGATTGTACACCTATCTCAACGGATTTTACATACAAATAATGACTATATCTGATATTTACAATTTTTTGTTTGGTGAAATTCTGCCAACTTCTACACATTACACCTTTCAGATTCAAGAATAGGAACGTTTTGTCTCCATTTTTTATCAATTCAAGAATTTTGGTCCTCTTCTTTTGCTGCTTTTGATGGTTTGACACCAAAGTCAGCTCCACAACACCGAAGTCCTTCCTAGAAAGTCTACAGCTCAGGCTGTTGAGAGGAGGGGGAGGAAACCTTGTGTCAAAAAGTGTTCAGCCATTCTTCAGATTCTTCCAGAGGCTTTCAGGGAGGCAAAGGGCCAGACTGACCTCTCCCTTCTCCTAAAAGTCCGCGTTGAATTCTCCCTTATAAGAGAATATTGAGTTCACGCACATGCTCGGGCAGTTGTTCTCCTCCGCCCGTCTGAGTCTCTCTTTCTGGGTGTTAAAGTTGCCTGGGTCTCGGGCACCAAGGAGTGTCTGGGTACAGCAGACAATGGACCGACCTGAACCTGAGAAAGAGAGGGAAATGAGCGTCACAATGCCTGGAAACTGCCCGCTGGGGATTTCAAAATAAGACCCTGAACACAATTAGCCATGTGCATACATTCACAAACACACAATGAACAAAGACAGGAAACTTGTCGTAGTAGTAAAACACTCACAATCAGACGCCCTTACATAAAGGAGGACTGCCGTACACACGGTCTGAACAACTGAAGCTTTTCCTGAAGACATGACACAGCGAGTACTATTGATCGTGTGAAAGATTTCTAATCTTTTTCAATTAACCCTTGAATGCCAATAGGTCAGCAAGCTTATCGTATTAACTCTGCTAACCTGCCGTCTCTCCCTCAAGCACAATGACAACAAGGTGTGTTAGCACGGTGCACTCATAATGCTAATTAGCTCACTTCAATAAACAATAACACAATTACTAACAAGGAGACAAAGCTGAGGCAGAAGAAAGAAGGGAAGAGGGACCAATAAAAAATAAACCTCCTTAATGTCAGGAAGCCTGAAGATAAGATCGGGCTTTTTTGTTCTTTGTGTGGGTTTGTTTACATGATGAATGCTTAGTAAATATTCACACAAGGCTGCCTTTTGTGCTTGTGAGGGTCATAACTGTGGGAAAAGGCATCATGTCATGAAAAGAAAATAATCATGAGAAAAAAAAATAGAAATTAGATTGTTGTGAAGGACAATGAAACAAATATTAAGATGAGAACTTAAGGGCTTGTGGCTCAAGTATCAGAGAGGAAAGAAGCATGGAAATGAATTTAGTTGCTTAAAGTAGGGAAGATGAAGAGGGCTTTAGTTCTTGAACACTGTGAGAGGTGGTCACTCTATACTCCGGGTACAAAGTCTCTTCTAACTTGAGAATAAAATTTTGTATTTGATCTGCAAAAGTTGGAAATGAAAAATACAGTGCAGCATTATATCAAGGTGCCATAGAGCACAGGGCTGCTTGATTAGGAACAAATATATATAAATGTGATTGTACTAATAGATATTGAGATCACATTTAAGAAACATGATAGCTGGTTTAAAAGAGACATATCATGCTGATGCGTGATTTAATACTTACATATAATATAATAAATTTGAAAACAAGACCTTACACCCCCTTAATTTTCAAAAATGAGATATTGTATTTTTTCTGATATCCTAGAATGAGATTTGATGCCTCTGAAAATAGGTCATTGCGAGATGTTCGCGAGATTTCAAACGTCGTGACATCACGAGGTACCTTTCTGTTTATTGGAGTAATCTGATAAAACACTTCCTCCTCTGTGATGTCCGTTAGCCACAAAACCATCAGTCAGGAACACATCCTCCAGCAGGGGTTTATAGTTCCCTAGCTCACAGTCACTCATTACCAGCTCTGGCCTGTAGGGGGACTCAATACGCACTCGCTGCTTTGAGCCTGCCGGAAAATACAGTAGAAGAAGAAGGACAGGCTGGCTCTACCCCCGATAGAATTGACCAATCAGAACACAAAGGGCTGTGACGTTGCGAGGTAACTTTAGGTCATCCTTGAGACCAAGCGTTTCAACAAGCGCTTGATAATGGCCTAAAATGAGGATTTTGAGAACGCTATTGTGGGGCAATGAAGGAACTAAATGACTTGTACTGAGGGCAGAAATGCTTTACAGGCATCCTAGTCTGGCATAGTGAAAAGGAGAAACAAGCATGATATGTCTCCTTTAAGACACACGCCACGTGATTTCGTTAAAATATACAGTCAAAACAAATGTATTAGAACTCCACATGTAATGGGGTGCTGGTTTGGCGGAGTGGTTAGCAACCAGGCACCCCATGTACTTGCTTCTGCCGGTCCATGTTCGAATCCCACCTGCGACCAGTTTGCAGAGTGTCTTCCCCTACTCTCTCACCTCCTTTCACAAGCCTATCCACTGTCTCTCTCCTATCAATAAAGGAAAAAATGCCCAAAAATACATTTAAAAAAGAACTCCACGTGTAAAGTTTATGATGCTACGGCCGCCGTGATTAAACAGCACCGACAACTATCAACATCTTTTTAAAATGTTTTTGTAATGATTAAAACACCAGTATGTAAAAGCTCATTAACTGGAATTATATTTTCAATGCTAAAATATAATTATAATTATCATTCATGAAATTATCAAGTTCACTGACTTACAAAAAAGTCCAGAATAACAGTATAGCTTATTACTGTGTCTTGATTAAGATGTCAATTTAAGTTATGTACTTATATTAAAACAGAAAATCGTTTCAGTGGTTGAATGTTGGGCTTGATTCATTTCTGACTTCTCAAAGAAGGTCAGTGAGTGGCTCAGATTTGGGTATAAAAAGGTTAGTTATTATGTATAAAATTCCTCATTCCTGTTCAACAGGAACATTTTCGTTTTAAACAGGTATTTTAAAGACTTTTAAGATATTTATTTTCTCTCTTTTTCATGACAGGTGGTCTAATAACTGACTCCTGACTTTACCTAAGATGAAAACAAAGGCAGGTGGAGGAGTTTTCTGTTTTATGATCCTGTTCTGTGGAAACCGTTAGTTCTTTTAAGAAGGGTCTTAAAACACTACTTTTCTCTTATTCTTTTTGCTGTTAGTTTATCTTGTTTTATTTATTATTATTATTATTGTAATTGTTTGTAACACTTGTATTTTTTGTTTCATTTTTTTCTTTTCTCTGCCTGCTTTTTTCTTCTGTGAAGCACATTGAGCTAACGCTTGTATGAGATGTGCTATAAAAATGAACTTGAATTGAATTGAAGCACTTTATATACTTTTGCTGATGAATTGAACATTAAACAACAGGTAATACTTGGAAATATACTTGTAAAATACAAATATCTCAAAGTAATGCCAATAATAATGATACAATACTAATAAGTTCAACACATGGCACAGTAATCTATGAATACTCAGAGTCATGTAGCAGACAGTAATTGTTACTGGGATTAAAACTTGCTCAGGTCTACATGAGCAGTGGCTGTTCGATCCAACAGGGGGCAATGTCAGAGTAACTTGACAGTCCATGCACTCATGTTAACCTCTTGACCTCAGGAAACAAAGGGTAAAATAATTTGAGAGAAAATGGAGGACAAGGAGCAAAGCCACAGACAAAAAGAACACAGAAACATTTTAGAAGCACTGTGTAGAAAAGTTTTGTGTTCCTTCCCACTGATGGAAACATAAAAAGGAAAAGAAAAGACTGGGGTGTGTATTGATTCTGAGCAAAGGAGCAGGCTCACTCTTTCACCTGAGTCAGAGGGTGGAGGTGGCATCACAGGCCAGCGGTGTTCACAGAAAAACACCATCAGCAGACGAGGCTGCCACATGGGATAAAGATTTCTGCTGCCCAGAGTAATGGACGGGCCCACAAAGGGTAAGCAAGAAAAGAGTCTTTTCAAAACTTAACTCAGACAATACCTACACTTTAGAAACTGAAATACCTATCATTTCTTTTTAAAAAACAAAAACAGGTCTTATTGTTGCCTGATTGAAATTGTCAGCCTTGTGTTTTTAAAACATCACAAGCCTCTGCTATTGAAATATTGTTGTTTTATAGGTCTAGGAAATGCCATAAGCATGCAGTCTACAAAATTATGTTTAAATTTAGTAGAAAGTAACTGACAGGGGACAATAAACAAAAATTTTGCATATTGAAAAAGATGTTCAGAGGCACTGTCACTGCTGTGTGACATCCATAGGTATTTAAAATATGATTTAGCTAAGGGAGCTTAAATTTTTTCTTTAATAAAGGGGCCGCTTCATGGTCTGTGTTTTCATTGTTTTGGCAGACAGTAAAGCAGATGCTTTACTGTTTTGAGTTTGAAGCTTTAAAAGGTCTTTACTGTGTTTTGGTTGCATTTTCTGTGCAGGATGGCATTTTTATTTATAATCATAGTAGACTGGTAACCGGTGACCGACCAACTTGACTATGAAGTAAATCTGTAGTTGTTTTATTGAATGTACGTGATGGATGCATATGTGTAAACAAGCAAATATATTTAAATCTATTGTTTGTATACATATATGTGTACCTGTGAAATACAGAGTATGGCTTCAGTGTGCACTGTTGTAAAGTGCCTTTAAATAACACTTGTTGTGAACTGAAGCTATACAAATAAAGATTGATTGATACTGAAAAGATAGGACACACAGGAAGTGCCAAAACAAAGCAGCTTGGTAGTGAAAATTAAGTTGTTGCAAATGTGTTTGATGAAGCGTGCAACCCTATGCTGTCTTTGTGGCTTGGTTAGACCTCACAGTCTTGCCGTTGCGGTGGTGGTCCCATCTGCAGCAATGTATAGCCCTAGCCTGTGCCGGCTCTGTCTGTACAGATGCAGGGCTGGTCTCCATCACTGTGGCCAACGTTCAAGCAAATGACATGTATCTTGTACAGCTCCATTCCGAAAATCCTGGACTAACCCTTTAACTATTCAACTTCTTTATTGGTTAGGTTGATAATATTTAGATGTTATGTTTTAAATGCTACCAGGGCTTATAATAGGCTTTCTTTGAGCTGTTTGACCCTGAGCCATGTCTCTGAGTCGTAGCCTCAGATATTAAACTGTCTCATGCTTTTGCTTTTGTTTTCTTTTGCAGTAAAATTATTTGGCAAAAAAAACAAGAATAGTGGTGTTTTTACCTTGTGGGATCTTCGTCTATTGAAAAGGGTCCTTTCAGGTTGACAGTGTTTCTGCTGTTCTCCACGGTGCCATAACTCAGCGTCACCTGAGAAGGCAAATGAAAACACAAGTTGTTCAAACACGTGCCTGATCAGAGACTCTGTTTGTGCAAGAGTTTGTGTGTTAAAGGGTGTGTACCTGGCTTTGTACATCTGACACCAGCCCCAGGTTCTCCAGGTGAGAATGAAACAGCGCTGAGCGGATGAGGCTCACACCGAGCAGAGCTTCAACAATGTAGCCGACAGTGCAGTCGTCAGGGAGGTGGATGTGCTCGGCTGTTGTCATGAATGAACCCTCACTGATGGGACAAAGTAACATTAGGGGATATTTTAGAATTAAATCCTCGATCTAATGGGTGAAAACTAACCTGGCCCAGGGTTTCATCTTCAGAGCAAGGCCATGACTCAAACAGAATCCTGCTCCTCCTGTGGCGAACCAGAAACGCACCTGCCTCTGCACACAAACATGAACAAAATATTTTTTATAAAATGAAATATAGTCTGTTTAACCTTCCTCATGTGCTAGGGTTGGCACCGACCCATTTTAGGTTTTAAATACATTAAAGAACCACTTTATATTTGTTTATTTTATCAAGGCTTTTGATTTTAGCAGGAACCTCTATTTAAATATAAAAAAGAAAAGAAAAAATCAAAACAATACATTATAAGTGCTCTGTTGAAATAGTGTCATCTGTGATGTTAGGGTCGGTTTTGACCCAGTTACACAAATAAGATTATGAGGCAATAATTAGAGCCAAAACTGAAATCATGGTGCATCTGTGAAGATAAGAAGATAAATGTTCATAAATGCTCACAAATATTTTTACTCATAAAGTTTTCTTGCTATAAAACACTATTTTGCCTTTTTTCTATAGGTAAATATAAATGGGTCAAAATTGACCCGTCGCACCACTGATGTAACTATCGTTCATAATTTCAGCATAAAAAAAAAGTATATATGCAAACCTCTACAATATGTTTTCCAAAACCCCCTAAAAATAATTAGGTAACAATACAACTTCTTATTTTCGATATGATTCTCTTGAGTTTCATTTTACATTTTTTTAAATTGAAATCAAGGAGACAAATAAAGGCCCAAAGGCCCTCACCAAAAGATATTAAACCAATATTTTCATCAGTACTGAAGCTTGGCAAGGTAACCAAGAGATAAATGCATGATAGATAATTACTTTGAGTGTAATTGCAGATGATTTAATGTACAATCAAAACCAACCCTAGCGTGTATAGAGAGAGCTGACACAGTACAAGTCTGTGTGTAATTTAAAGCTTTGTAGGACATAACAAAAGAAAAGTACCATATCAGAGGTGGTGATCCTCTCCGTGGCCTCTATTGGCCTCTCGAGGCTGGGCCTGCCGATGTAAACGTCCTCAGTGTGACTGTACTGAGACAAGAGCTTCAGCAAAGATCGGACGTTCAGGTAGTTGTCATCGTCCATGTGACAGAACCACCTGGAACAGAGGACAGCGGAGTGAATGAAAGGGCTGTGTGTTCAGGATGAGTGTGTGAAACAGTGAGTAAGTGTCTTACTTCTTTCCAGAATCCATGAAGGCGTCGTACTCCAGCGCCATTTTACAGGAGAGGGCCTGACGGTTGTGGGCCGCTGAGCAGTTTGTGTTAATGAGGTGGGCTCCTAGATAGAAAAGACACACAAAATAATTAATCAAAATTCTCAATAACATAAAACAAATACAATAAAAAATACTGTAACACCTCCTGGATTAACTATTCACTCTGTAGCCATGATAGATATTTTTGGGAGTTTTTTAGAAAGACATTGGGACACATATTGGTATGGTAGTATTGTTTGTTTGGTTATTTGTTTTGTTACTCGACAGTTTTTCTGGCCCTTTTGGATGCCAAGCCTTTAGTTATCTTGTAATACAAAGCAGTACTTACTACCACTAAAGCTAACAGATATTAAACTATAACAAAGCACTTGTGTATACTGTTATTTCTCAAATAATGATCTGTGTTCATTAAAGGCCCTTACTTCAGTCTACACTGACAAATAAAGGCTGCCCCTCCTTTTTTACAGCCACGGTAATGTCAAGGTTCAATGTGCTGATTTGCCATTCATTTCAACTTCAAATAGCACAGCTTTAAAGCCTCTATTGTTAACTATGCAGCCTTTAAGGCACTGATCTTCAAATGGCAGCCCTGAGACCACAGTAAGCCCCCCACGGCTTCCCATTCAGCCTTGTGTATTATCAAATTTAAAAAAGATGAGGAGGAACGCTGTAGGGATGCACATCAGATGATATCAACCCTTTTTACACACATTTGCAATCGACAAATTAATTTGGGATGCAAACTTATCCCTTTTCAGATGTTTATTTGTTATGTCAGATCAATGCAGTGCTGATGCCTGGCACATCTCACTGCTCAAACAGAGAAGATTCTTTAGTCAGGGCAGTAAACATGACCAGCTGTGATCTGTTTTCATGATTAAACAGCGTCAGGACTGATATTCACAATATGGTCCATCACATGTTCATTGTACTTTTTAAGGGATCTCAAAGATAAATACCTACAGATGTTAACACAACCTCCTGTGAAGTTAGGATTACTTCACAGGAGAGATGCAGTGCAGCTGATCTGCCTGATTCAATGTCTGTGATCAGGCGGATAAACCTTGTAACGCGTGAGACATCAGAAGGAAGTAACTAGTCATACAGAGATTAGCATAGATGCTAACAGCTTCAGACGCGGTTTTATCAGATCTTTAACGTGTTTTTTATTAAATGAAAAAAATACTGACAGCATTTCTTGAGACAAAGAATATCTCTGCTCCACTTACAACATGTTGTAGGGAAAGTTTGCTTTAAAAAGTGTCTTAAGTCTCCAAATTTTACATCAGGCCATTAGTTCCCCACTACTACATGTACTTAATGGCCAGTAATGAATGTGGTTGATGGAAAGTTGTCCAATCACCTGCCGGATATGCTTTTAAAAGGTTCTGCCCATTTCCAAACACTTTCTGATGGCTCTATCCTTGATGGATGAGTAAAATATATTGAACGGTCCGGTACTTTAGCATGACACACTTCCCTTTTGGCAGCTAAGATTACAAGCTGTGAGCGGAGAGACCCTGGTTGTTGGTGAGTGAGTCTATTAGTGTGCGGTGTGCTTTGTCTCTCTCTCTATGTGGCGCCCACCCAACAAGAAAAAGTCTAAATCTTGTGTTCATTTGTAGGCCTTCTACAAATCTTTGTGTACCAGGCCTTAGCTGGATTTATCGCAAAATCAAATATTGAAGCAGCATATTTGATTTAATGTTAGTTTTATGAGAAAGACAGCTCTTAAATGGATCTCATTACAGCCTGAGTGCTTGATGACAAGCTAATAAATATCCACACCACAGATTAAGTGTCAGATATTGGGAAGAATGCCTCATTGTGAGTCAAACAATTGAGTTCTAATATGATGAACAGCCCTACAGATTAGCCTGAAGTGACATCCTGCACTTCATGGAAATACAGTAACGCCGAGTCAGCAGACTGTGTCCTGATTTCCTGCTTACAGGCTGAAGATAACGTACAGGCTACTCAGCTAAAACTGCCCTGTATATATGTGTGTGTGCGTGTTGTGTGTGTGTGTACGTGCTGCTCACCCATCCTCTTCCTCAGCCTGTCATCCTCTCCGTCAGTGAACACGTACGTCTGTGGACACAAACACAGATCATGTTATTCCAGCAGCATGGAAACAAAAATCATAAAAACACCCTTTTGCTCCATCATCTCTGATCCTGGATGGTTGTTTACGATTTCAGGTAAGCCTCCACATGCTTCCCCCCGCGCCCACACACACTGACGCCCAACAACACACAGCAGCAGCAACGAGCAATGCTGTTTTTGGATGTAGGCCGAGACAAAGGTCAGCCTCTGTCTATCAGCAGCCAAGCAGCTGTGTGTGTGTGTTTGTGCGATGAGTGAAGAGGTTGGAGGTCACTACACACTCAGGAAGTAGCGTAGACCCCTCAGCTCTCCACAGGAAGTGAGCACACCCCCTGGTTGCACATGCAGAGCGGTCTGTAAATATTGTGCTGGCTCCAGGACAATAGATGTGGAACAAAACAGAGACAATGAGGTCCAGCGGCTGACTGTCAGCTTTGAGTTTTGGCTTTTAGGGAGAAAATGAAGAGTGAAGGGCTGTTTTTCCAGGAACACACAGTCCTGACATTTTATGGTTACACCAAAGGACAACATATAATCAGGCAAATGAGGCCAAAGTCTTCATTGAGCCCTTGAACCAAACAGATTAACAAAATAAATCCAAATATTTTGTTTGTGAAGCCTGCATTGTCCACAGCCTTACTGACTCCCTCAGAGCATTTTCCTGAATGGTTTGTTCCTTTTTATTTCTGAAAAAAAAAACATTTACGTAAAATGTCTGTTTACATTAAGTACCACCTTCAATGTCCAATTCGATGATTCAATGATTTAATAGGGCCCTAATGGTAAGGCTGGGTATTTCCAGCAACCCTGTGATATGATACGTATCCTGTTACACATAAATTGTGAACAGTGACTGCACTTTAAACAGAACTCCCAGCAACTTTTGTTTTTTATTACAAGAAGAAAAAGAACACAGATGAGTTTTAAATGGCTTTACAACTTAAGAACATTAATTCAGGTTCCCAAAGGTGGGAGACACCTAAGTTAAATTTGGAACTGTGTTTCATGAAGTAGCTTGGCTTCTACTTTGAACTGTGCCATTGTTAACATTACCCAAAGACTATTTACAACAACTCTCCAAACATTGAGGCCGTATCGATTCTGTAGAATCAGTATCGATACACGTATCCTCAAGTGTCCATGACGATATTTTGTTGTATCGATATTTTGAGCACGGGCCTACTAAATGGGGCATCATTTTGACAAAAAGACACCAACAGTACAATTTTCATTCAATGGGAACAACAGCAAATTGCATTTATAATAATTAAAATAAAACATTCTATTTTTAGAGCGCCTTTCGTGACACCCAAGTAGGGCTGGGTATTGATTCAGATTTTCTGGATCGATTCGATTCGATATTAAGAGGTCTCAAATCGATTTGATTCACATTTTCATTCGATATTTGTTCAGCCTGGGTTATCTCAGTAAAAATAATGCTGTAAATGACATTTTGACCTGGTACATTATTAAAAACTATTTTTACATTCAGAACTGAACCCAAAGCAGTTACATTAATTTCATATTAATGATATACATTAATGCATATTCTTCATGTTACTTGTTTTTTGTACAATTCGTCTTTTCTTTCATGCTTGTTTAATCTGAAATGTCCAGACGTTAATGCCCCTTTAGTGCTTCTCACTACCGCCATGTTTTTTTGACTGCTTGCACTAACATCTCACCAGATCTTGTTCAGTGGAAAGCAGAGCTAAACACGAGACTAGCAGAGTTGATACCACAGGCTGCTTCTCGGACCGTCCAATGAAGAGAAAAACTACCCGTGTTAAAAGATTGATCTTTGGATTTTATGGATCGAGTATGAACCATTTAAAGGGAAGTCGATTAAAATCGATTAAATTGATTTTTTTTTAACCCAACCCTACACCCAAGGACGCTGTACAAGTTTGAAAAAACAAAAGAGAAGCGGCAACCAGTCGTGCCAGCATCCACTCATCCAGGGTTTGCAAAAAATAAGAACAGAAGGAAGGAAGAGGGAAAAAAACAACTCCAAACTAGGCACATGTCAGGGGAGCACAGTGTGGGATTGGAAAAAACAGCTTCACACATAAGCAGCATATTACAACAAAACTCGGAGATGAGCACATTTGGGCCAAGAAGGTGTGGGCAGCGACACAAAAAGAGTTTTTTCAACCAGAATAGAAATGATATTACTTTTTTGCATTAGTTAAATAATAAAATAAAAAGGGAACACCCCGATAATTACTCTTGCATCTTTTTTTCTCATTAAACAGGAAACATCCATCCCACTGATGCAGCAGAGTGTTGAGTATCAGGAGTGTTTTATTTATTACTCACATAGAAAATCTGCAAGGATTGATAATGGAATCATTGAAGGAACTGATTGATAAGCAGAATAGTTAGAGGCATTTGCATCATTAAAATCATATCAATTCCCGGCCCTGGTCATGAGTAACATCAGAACTATATCTGGGAGGAAATGAACCGAGTTTACATGTGGCATGTTTGGGTAAAGACTGGATAATTTTAGGGTGTTTTTTGCAAGTATGAATGGAGCTATGTATTCCCATTCAGCTAAAAAATGCTGTTTAATGAACTTTTGTCCATATCACTCAGCCCTTGTTTTCATGGTACCTTCTCGGTCTTGATAGATTTATAATCCTGTGTAACGCAGAGCAGAGAGCCAAACATGTGTCCAAATAGTTTCTGACTTTACTGACACGCTCCCCTGATGATTCCACCATGCAGCCTCACTGCACGGCCAAGCTATGAAAATTTGGAGATAAATCTTCTGTAGAGGGAGAAAGAAAGAAAGAAAGAGAGAGAGAGGGAGAGGTGGAGAGAGGGGCAGCTGTGACTTTTTGTCAGACGTTTTTTTTTTTACTCAAACCTCCAGAGAGACGTCAGCTAGTGTGTCAGTGTTGTAGAGAAGGGGCGGGGTGCTAAAAGGGAGAGAAAATGTGGTTTTGACTGGGGGGTTGGTGGGTTGGTGGATCCTGAAGTTCAGTTTTATGGCGCAGGAAACAGCAGCAACAACAACAACAGGGCAGGAGAAAGTGTGTGCGTGTTTACTCTTGTGATCAGACACATCTTCAACTTCCCATGAGGAACCTTGTGAGTTCCCAGGCGTGTGTGTTTGTGAAGGTAGCTCGGTGAGAATGTGCGCGTGCTGCATTTCCATTACTCAGCAGTCTTATAGCATGAAGGTGTGTCTGGGAAACAGGTAGAGTTACACACACCTGAGCGTGAGAGCGGATGCAGGAATGCGTCACACAAACATCAGCTGATTCCCCCAAATAACCTCTATTTTCATGTCAACAGTGCTCCTGTGAGTGCGCTGCATGAACAAGTCTTTTTAAAGTTGCTGGTTTTAATGGTCTGAATCAGAGCGACCGCCATCCGCTCCGCACTCCCGTCTGCGCCGGATTAGGAGCTTTGAAGCTGCGCTGGGTGCAGCTCACCACAGTCCATGTGTTTCAGAGAAAAAGACTCATCCCTGACTTGAACCGAAGTGAATCACACCAAAATGCTGTTTGATCTCAAAAGTTCATCTGTGAAACTGCAGCGCTTTAGCTGCTCCCCACTGAGCTTAACATCTCTCCCTCAAATCCAAAAGTCATGTCACAGCTGCGGCAGATCACAGGGCTGCTGGTTAGGAGACTGCTGGGATCAGATGATCACTCACAATGTTTATATGCACAGTTAAGTCATGCTAAAGTCACAGCTGGTATTCAAGCACCAGGGGAAAATACATCTAACTAACAGACACCCCTCTGATAAACTGGTGGTGCTGTGCCCTCTTTTCAGCAAACTACTCAATCTTTGAAGCAAGTTAGCGAGCAGGCTTCTGGTTGTTTGTCAAACTTTTCAGCTTGTTGCACACACTTTACTCATTAAAGGATAAGTTCGGTTTCTACAGCTTTCACATTGTTTGTAGAATGAAGTAGAACAATATACTCACCCAGAAGGCTTTCCTGATCCAAACAGTGCTTCAGGAGATATTTAGATCCAAAATCGAGCGGCAGATATCCGTATAATGGTAGCACACGGGGCATGTATAGCGCCGCTCCTAAAACTGCATTAATCGTCCAAAAACTCGTTAGTTTCACCAGTATTTCATCATGGTCCGCTCACGCTACTCCTCCAAGACAGTCCGGAGTTGCTCCACCCATGTATTGTGACTGTGCTGACCTCTGAACTGAAAACTTTCTTTACGGCTGCCGTGCATGCGCAGTACGGCTCATTGTTTCAGGGGCGATCGCCGGCTACTCAACAGATTTCTTCTTCCAGTTTTGTGCAAAATGGACTAATATCTATCGGGTGTCCTTACAGTTTTGAGCCAGAGTTTACAGATGAGGAGCTCATCGAAAGGAGGACGCGGAGGCAAAGAGAAGAACAGCTGGCCAGAGAGCAGTCTTCAGTTCAGAGGTCAGCACAGTCACAAATATGAAAAAAAAAATATATATGTCTGGAGTGACCCCGGACTGTCGTGGAGGAGTAGCGCGAGCGAACCATGATGAAATATTGGTGAAACTAATGAGTTTTTGGACGATTAATGCAGTTTTAGGAGCGGCGCTATACATGCCCTGTGTGCTACCATTATACAGATGTCCGTTGCTCGATTTTGGATCTAAATATCTCCCGAAGCACTGTTTGGATCAGGAAAGCCTTCTGGGTGAGTATATTGTTCTACTTCATTCTATAAACAATGTGAAAGCTGTAGAAACCGAACTTATCCTTTAAAGGTGCTGGCATGAAACATGGCAGTGAGTCTTGTCTTGGTGTGCCCATGTGTAATAATACAGCTGATCAAACTCTAATGACTACATTTAAAGGGATACACTAATATTTTTGTTTGTTTTGTCACCTGCCTTCCTCCCGAGTCCATGACAAGCAGATTGACGCCAGTCTTTCAACCTTACATGCATCATCAAGTAAAGCTTTCCCATGAAGATTGTGCATGATTGTCATAATCCTGATGCAGCGTGCTTTGGTTAAGGTGAATGTGCTGCTTGATCTGGATCACCGTTGTATAGTCGTGGACGAACGCCGGGGAACCAGGAAAGTTCCAGACTCTATTGAACTGTTCATAACTGTCGTGGAGAATCGCCGCTCTCAGTGTAGCAGGGTGGAAGCCTAATGCAGTCTGAAGGCGAACTGTATTTGCGTGGCATGTACGGGGCTGAATCCTGAAAGCTTTCTTAGGATGACTGACAGGGACGTATCCGTTTGTGCCCTGACTGTGCCCCATTCAAGGATACGTAAGCGACAGGGATCAATCGGGGCTTACGAGACTCAAACTGGTCTTACACAGGGCAGACGTCATGTCAGCGAGATGGAAATTCATGGAATCCTCATCATATTGTTGAATTGACCTAACAAACGCACCCTAAGGGCTGTAGAAGCGTTACTGACGGTGTATTTTCGGGGTGTGTCCGAGGCAGAGTCAGTCATTTTTTCCTGTATCATGCCAATCAAACTGGCCTTGCCAATTGTGTACAGTCATGCTCACCCACCATTAATTAGCTTAGCTCAAGCACTGTGATTCGATGGGTAGTGTTAGCCTGCCTCTACCTACAGTGATCAGAAACTCTTCGGTGACTCTATACTGTCCTTTGTGCTTGTTGTGACGCTTTTTTTTTACCGTGTTATGTTATCTGTCTTCCTATTGGTAAACAGAAGCTTTATTTGGTTGACCTACCTACAAGCACATCTGTGGTCATTTGCACATGCGCCCTGAGGCTTAGTTTAGTATGTATTTCTTTGAAAAATTACATAAAGTGCTAATCTCAGTCTAAAAATAGATAACATGACAGAGTAAAAAAGTGTCATAACAAGCACACACAGGACTGTGTAAAGTTGCTGAAGAGTTCATCTAATGACTGTTACCCCGGCAGGCTAACACTACCCATTGACTCCCAGTGTTTGAGCTAAGCTTATTAGCAGTGGGCAAACTCTGCCTGTCTCTTCCTTGTTACTGCACGCCCAGTCGAAAGAATGGTGTCTATCTGCTTGTCATGGACTTAGGAGTGAGGCAGGACACACAAAAAAAAGAAATGAATGTTGGCCCATCCCTTTAAATTACTCTAAATATGAATTTGGATATCTTCTTAATGATTATGTTCTATGTCATGTTTCATCAGGAGTTTGTAGATAAATATGTAGAACAAACTGATACTATACTATAAAACACTTAATGAGAGGTTACTTTCCTGTCTTCAGAGTTGGGCTTGGGTTTCAGGTGTCCTCGGTCAAAATGAATTTGAGAACCACCACTTTATGGTGATAGCTGAGGGCAGATGACAATCCTGCCCCTGCTTTGCCACACGATACATTGTCAACTTCCTGGTCTGAACCTAGCAGTGACCTCCCGGGCTGAAAAATGAGGCCAAGGTGGAAATGGCAAAAACAGTTTCCTCAAGTGTTTGCTTGAAACTGGCTGCAGGAAACCTGGAGGTTAAATGACTGTGTTCAGGAAACAGTTCTTACAGCCTAAAGAAATATGTTTACAGCCTGGTAAGAAAAACAGTGAAGTCTAAAAAGCCTATCTACAGACTCTGACTATACAAGGCTTTTTCTGGCTTGGTAAATAAGGCACATCATTGACATGCTACAAGTCAGCGCAGAGTCACTTAAAAAGGATAAGAAGTGTTAAGATGTGATTGATACCATTACCAATATCCATTCCTCTTATCCATTAAAGTCTTTAACAGTTCCCTTATTGACTCTCAGTGGCAACAACATCAACCACATGACACTCCTGGTATTCAATTCAGATAACGAATTCAGATAATTCAGATATTCCGACATGTAAAAAAGCTTCTGCAAGTTTCTACTGTTTCAACTTACAGAACATAGAGTGAGCAACTTAAGAAACAGTTTCAACCACTTCTGCCCAATCTATCATGATTCCATTTTGGACATCTGTGTTGTCATTTCTGCTGACTGCCTCTGAGAGAATAACCTCTTTGATATACAAGGCATGCAGGACAAAGTGGAAGGATCTGACAGGAAAAAGACTAATTTTTTGGAATTGGTTTTTCAATTTCCATCCTTCTTTACTTTTGATCAGACAGCTTTAAGTTCTGCTTTATCAGGTCTGCGGGTGCATTTATGGGCCAATAAATTGGATCCACTTTGGATATTTTGCTAATTTTTTTTTTGTATTTGTGTAACAAAGGATGTTAAGAGCTATAAGTAAGGACTCTTCCCGAGTTGTCACAGTTCACTGTCAGAGTTCAGTGCATGAGACACAAAACAAATCTGTCTGAGAAAATAAGAAAACACATTTATATGTATCCGTGTACACACACATTTATGTCTATGGTGTTTAAAGTGGTCTTATCATGGCCCTCAATCAGGCTCATTATTAAGTTTTTGCTGATTGATCACTGATGTTTAAAAAACTTTAAAGTGTTTATCCACAGAATAACTTTGATAGAACTGAACTCTGTCTGTGATGCTCAGCTAGAGCTCTCGCCCCTTTAAAGCTTCACGGTGGGCCCAGTCCACTCTGATTGGTTAACTGGTTAAATTCCAGTGTATGTACTGCGGAAGCATGTTAAACACACCAAAAAGCATTTAAAACTAATAAAAACATGATGTGACCTCTTGAAACTCCGATTGGCACTACTCACTGTTGAAACCCGCTTAAACCACAACAACCAACAATGAACAAGCAAGCACAACAAACAAATCCAGTTAAATCCTTGTGAGAAAGCACGGTGGAGCTTGTTGTGCTCCCAGCGGGTCGTTATCCTTCCCCTGAACTCATCTGCACTTTCACAGAGCCTCTGGTTGCAGTGGAGAAGGATGAAGATACTGACAAAGTTAAAAAGAAACAGTTGAAATGCTCTGAGTGTGTATTTTAATGTTTAATTTTATGTCTTAGTGTTCAAATGTAGAAAAATTTAAGATATATGTGATGAAGCTTTCAGTAGCGTCATGGAGAGAGTGGTGCAGCTGTCCATCTTTATGGTATCTGACAACACCACAGGTTTAAAAGCTGAACATCCTCTGTTAGTTTAATGAAGACTGGACGAAAAGCACTGGAGTTCTTCAAAACTAGAGATGCCCCGATCAGGCTTTCATGGTCAATTGTGATCTCCTATCAACTGTTTGTGAGATGAGCCGATAGTATCATGTCTCGTGGGGGTTCCCACTCTTTTCTAGAAATCAGTTTCCAGGACTTTTCTAAGATGTTTTCTTCATCTGAAGTTACAATATCTGTGTGGGTTATTCTACCCTTCTAAAATACAGATTAAAGGTTGATGACCAATATTTCTCGCTAGCTCCACCATCATATTGAAGTTAAATATACTTATTTCTAACTCTCGTTGTCTTCAAGCTATCTTTTAGTCTGTTGTGTTGTGTCTTACATTTACAAATTTATGGTTCATAGTTTTTTCATCTTAATTAACTCTGCTTTTTATATAACTATAAATTTGTTGATTTACTGTTCAAGTAGCCTAGATTTTGTTTTTGCCATTTTTATCATTTCTGTTTGTCACCATTGTATTGAGTTTTTAGATTTTATTCCTTAACTCACATTATTTTATCTACTCATATTTAATGGATGAGTGTGCCTTAGTTACTAAGTACTATTAACTCAAATTTCCTATGTTTGATTTTTATTAAACTAACAAGGTAGAGGTAGGATTATTACGTTTCCAGGACAATTCAAATTTTTCCAGGACATTTTACTTTTTCCTCCCTCATTTTCCATGTTTTCCATGACTGAAAAATTGGTCAGTCATTTTCCAGGTTTTCCAGGATGTGTGGGAACCCTGTCTGTTTTCTTAGGGGGAGTAGGGGGAGGACACTCTGCAAACTGACCACATGCTGGTTCAAACCCGGGCTGCTCACATATATGGGACACGCCTGGTTGCCCACAGCTCTGCCAAACCAGCAAGAGATAAACTTTGAAAATTGATCATGTTTTTGTTTTTTTTTTAACTGGTGATCAATGGGGCATATTCACTAAACCCTAAAGATCTAAAATGTGCAAACCTGTAGGTTTTATTTACCATCAGTATCATATTACTTTGATTAGCCTGTTTTTAGATTTTTGGTGAGCAACAGTTAACCCAATATTAAGTCACTAGTACTTCTGTAAAGTTGAAGCAGCTTTGAAACAAGGGCTGGGCAACATATCAATTAAATAGGTTGACTCGATAATTATTTTCTTTGAAAGATTGAAAAATAAAAAATCAAGATTCTTTTGTTGTCTTACTCCAATTGTAAGTTGTTGCACTGTTTGAAAATAAAAATACTGAACAGTTTTGCTACTAGCAAAACACTAATGCGAGCTAGCAGCTTGACAATGGGTGGTTTGATTAATTATGATTGATAGTATTAGATGATTAATAGTGCCTTTAGTACAGTTACACAAGCATCAGTAGTAGTATTAAAAATACAAGCAGCAGTAACAGTAAAAGTCTAAATGGCCGTTAAAGTAGTAGTAATAGTGTAAGCTTTTGAAATAGCCAATTGTTGTTGCAGTGCCAGTACTAGCAGAAGTAGTTGGTGTGCTTCCACGACTAATCACATTACTATTACCACTACCTTTCATTATGGGAGGCCCTGTCAGATTTTGCCCAGGCACTTCTATATGATTGTATTCTTTTTTTTTTAATTAGATTAAACTATGATCAGAGAGTTTCATGTTAATATACTGTGAAAATACCTCAGCCTTCAGTTTTTTCTGTAAACAAATCTGCCACATTTGAAATACATAATTAAGGTTTTATGACAAACACCTTAACTTTAAAAAAAATCTGGTTTGGAAATACATTTTGACAACACAAAGGCAAAACTTAATTTATGTTATTTTTTCTGTCACTTGGATTAGTTTGTTTGTTTTGACAGTGAAAAAATTGATTTAAACTCTCAATCGAGTGTTGTGAAAGAAAACAGGGATTTATTTTCAGGCCATATCGCCCACACCTAATTGAAATGTCTTGCTTAATCCAACTTTGAAATTCTGGTGTCTGCTTAACTTGGTAAAATCAATCCTTGAAACTGCAGCTGTTTTATAATCCTCCTCAGAAACTGCAAACGTGACTTCCACGACTTCCTCTCCCGTTTCAGAGCAGTGAAATCTGAGATTTTCTGACATCTGAGAGCATTTTTCCTCCTGGTGCAGACTACACTGAATCTGTGTTTCTATCACAGTCACATCTCCACGCTCTATTGTTTTGTTGCTTTTGTGGTTTATAGAAAATCTGCATCTCACTGAGACTCATCATAAAAAGTCCTTCCTGTCTGCAAGTCTCTGTCCTGCATTATGTCAACACATTAGCAGCAGACTGGTCTCCTGTCAGCCCTCAGATCCTCCTCATGCATCACAAAAGGACTCCATCTCTGTTTTACAGTTCACAGACTGGAGGATCAAAGAGGCCGTCACATTTCAGGGGGTTTATTACTTGATTACAACTGTGGCAGGAGATCAGGGATGTGGACTTCCCCTGATACAGGAAGAATTTAGGACCAGACTATGTAAATCTGTGCTGTGATCTTATATGATCTGCTCATTTTCTTCCTCATGACCCTCAACAGCTGATAAAAAACAAGGAAGGTGTCGCTGATTTACAAAAAAGTTCAAACAGCTGTCTGGAAGTCTGTTTAAAGCAAGTTTTCAGCCAAAGAGTTGCACGAAATACAGAGCTCTAAAGACTCAGATTCAATGTGTTAGCATTGTCTTTTATTTCTTAAAGTCATGAGCAGTAACATTTAACTGCAACACTTCAGCTTTTCTTACAAGAAGAATCATTTTCATGTCAGGATGTTTGGCTTTGTGCCTCAATTCTTTAAAAACCCTCACTTGTTTTAAATTTAAGGGAAACAAAATGGAAGATAATATCTAAAAACACAAGCTAATCATCGGTGTTAAACATGAACGACACAACGATGTCCACTCAGGTAACTAAAACCAAGCAATTATATTTTCTGGACATTTTTTCTTTTCTTCTCAAAGAATCACACATGATCACCACCTACATGCATCCATGTGTTCATGCCCTGTAAAGGCCTGAAACTCCTTGTTGACATCATTCTGCACCCCTGCACATGAAGATGTTGGTCATGATCGACTTCCTCAAAATTAAGTCGTCACACAGCTCAGCTGCTGCGATTATGACATTTGGGGTCAAGTGTTTGGGAGCATGTAATCGTTTGAGCGTCTTTATCGCTGTAGCTAATTATTGATGTCAATAACAGATCTGTGAAGTCAGGCAGGATGACCTGACCCTGCAGCTTTATACATCGATCTGTGGGAAACAATGACTATCTAATTGAATGAATAATCACAGATGTTCAGATAACCGTTCACATATAAACAGTAAAAGTAAAAGTCATGTTGGATTATTAAGACTTAACGAGTATAAAACTGAGGTTAATGAATTTGAGTTGTATTGATTTTTTGTTTTGATGAGACTGAAAAGAAAAACTGCTAAAGACAGAAATTTAGATGTATTGTTTCACAATATGATAAAGAATGGTCATTAAAAATAAACTTTTTTAAAACATAAAATGGTGCTTAAAAATGAAGAAAAACAGCAGCTAGACCAAATGCACAGCATGACAAGCCTTTAAGAACACCAACAGGAATATTTTTTGATTTAAAAAGGTGGACATTCAGTTATGACAAGGTAAACCATCATGTTCAATCTCTAATATTTTAGCCAAAATATAGGATATTGTGTCAAATTTGTTAATACCTGTAAAATTGTTCAAATCCACCAGTTCTTATAATCAGTGTTTTAGGCAAACATCTGCTGATACAGACACTGTCCTGATTAAAACGTGCATCCCCTGCCAGAAACCAAGCTTATTGAAATATTCCCCACTGCACTGTTGGCAGCCCGGTTTACACACACTGTGTAAAGAGACAGTGCTCAGCATAAATGAGTACACCCCTTCAGATTTGTCAGAAAACCTTTTGTTCCTTTCAAAATCAACTCTTTCTATGGCATAAAATACCACAACATATGACCCAAAATGTGGGACAATGATTATAAACACGATTTTGAAGTTGCACACAAAAAAGTATTTGTCTCAGTTTAAGATCAGGATGCAAAAAAGAGAACACTCCAATCAAAAGAGGGTTTGAGCAAAGCAAAGTTTTACTTATCACATTACCCTTTTTTTCATCTTATGGTAAAAGAAAAAAAATGTTAAACCCAGCTTTGTCAAAACTTTGGATATTGTTCTTTGTTTATTTAGATATTGAATAATACATTACTTTTAATAGAGAGTGAACTCATTTATGCTGGGCATTGTACATATATATCTATATAGATATACACATCATATACTTTATAGCCTATAGATAACTCTGCAATGGACATCTTTGTCTGCATAAAACAGCACTATCTGCATAGACGGTTGTGCCTGGGCAAAGGCAGTTCTCTGGGGCCTGGTGCTCCAGGAGACCTGAGGCCATTCTGATATATATATATATATATATATATATATATATATATATATATATATATATATATATATATATATATATACACACATTATACCAGGTGTTGGTATGGTGGAGTAATAAGCAGCCATGAGCCAGTCTGGGTTTGAATCCAGCCTGTGGCCTGTTCGCTGGGTGTCTTCCCCTCTCTCTCTTGCCCAACTAACAAAAGCCTATCTACTGACCTTCTGTTTCCTGTCAATAAAAATGCCCAAAATAAGCATTTTACCATTATAAAAAAAATAAGATCTATACCAGGTAGAGGCAGTGTCATATATTTAGATTACAGTGATTCAGACGTGTGTTTCATTTGTAACTTTGAAAAAAGGGCAAAGCCTCACACACGTCTGAACGCTGAAAACTTTTTAGTGCCTTTTATTTCCAGTGGAATAAATCTGAACAGGAAAAAATACACTTTTTCTTTCTTTAAACTTACTTCAATGTGCTAGAAAACCTCTGATACTTTTTAATTCCACTAATGAGCACTTCACAAACTTCTCCAGTCGGTGCAAACTTTCCCAGCATAATTCTTTTCTATCAATAACATGACCTCAATATCACATTTACACTTTTCTGTGAGCCTGGAGCCTATCTAAAGCCTGAGCAGTCTGTAAATCAGCCAAACAGAAGCGGCTCACCTGTTGCATGTTCCTGGAGACCCAGGTGTCCAGCAGCAGCTCCAACCTCTGGCGGTGGTACCTCCCGGTGCTCTTCACTGCTATGAACACATCCTCCGGGTCCAGGCTCTCCACGGGCCCGGGGGGAGCGCTCCTCCTCGGGGAGCCGCTCACCGCCCTCCTCTCCCGGGTCAGCTGCCTGAAGTACGCAGAGATCACTCTCCCGCCCGCCGCCGCTGCAGCTGCTGCAGCTGCTGGAGGCTCCGCCGGGTCAGAGCTGCTCGGGTGTCCGACGGAGAAGACCAGCATCCCGGTCACGAGCAGGCATGTGACCGCGGCTGCGGCGGCGCGCGGCTCGGCTGCGGGGCTGGGGGTCCACATTGTGACATGGACTGAGAATAGTCTAAAACTCTGTGGTCAAGTTCACTTCATCTCTGTGGACGCGTTTGTGGATCAGTGGTCTCACTCCGTGGATGACCTTCGCTGGTTCACTCAGTTCTTTATTTGAGTGAGAGGCGGCTCTAAACTTCACAAGGGGGCGGGACGATGCACTTTTGCACCAATGACAGTCGTGAGCGCTCGTTATGGGCGGGGTTATCAAACAAAGAGCCCGTGTGTTACACACAGACAGGGGCCCTGCTAGACATTTTAGGGCCCTTGAAAAGACATGACAGACAAGCGCTGATATTTGTAGTTTGTAAAATTGGCAGTGTAATACCCAGTGCAAAATCCTTCCTAACAAACTTTGCTGTAGGACAGAAAAGTGCTGTCATTTTTATATTCATACTGAAAATATTGTTTATGTTAATAGTGTAAATTCCTTGGCCTTATTTATAGTCTCACTTCTCTTCAATGTACTAAATTTTTCCTTCATTAGGAAACTGATACTGCTTAAAGATACTTCACGCCTGCGATCTGCCTATTTGTGTCTGCCTATTTATTACCTCCGCCAAGGAGGTTATGTTTTTGGGAGAGTCTGTCCGTCTGTCTGTCTGTGAACAAAATATCTCAAAGTATGGATGGATTTTGATGAAATTTTCAGGAAATGTTCTGCATGGGAAAAGAAAGAACTGATTCGATTTTGGTGTTGATCCGGATCAGCGTCTGGCCGCCATGGTGAAAAATGTGATTTTTGTGAATAACTACTGAACTAAAATAGATATCATTATGAATCCAATGGCTAATGGTATGTTTTCATGGTCAAGGGATCTAAATATTTAGATGAAATAAAGGTAGGAGTAATGTTTATGGTCAAAATGACAATATGGCTGAGGACTGTGGCGCTGGCGGAGGTCTGCGCTCTCAGAGTGCTTTCTAGTTATCTTAATGGCTTTATTTGATATTTCCTACTGCTATACATACGCAAGCAACTGAAACAGCTAAATTTCCACTTGGGGATCAATATAGTATTTGTGATTCTAAATTACAAATGTATCATAGGGATTTCCTTTTTTTTTTTTTTACAGCATATAATTATTATAACATACCTGAAGTTTCCAAAGACTTCAAACCATTCTAAAGCTGAAAATCCTACACCAATTGATAAATAACTGTACACTGTACATAACTTTCCAGCATTTTCATCATTTTGTGATGGGAAACTTAGTCACCACAACAATATTATTCTCATTTCCAGTGGGGCATATTGCTACCGAATGAGATTCTAATAATAATGCAATCAAAAATAATTATAGTTAAACAGAACAGTACACTGTAACAAATTTCTGTAAATTTACGGTGAATTTACCACAGTATCTTACTGTTTTTCATAATAATTGTACAATACTGTTAAATATTCATCCACAGCATGTAAATTAACAGTTAAATCAGTCAGTGAACAATAACAGTAGATAACTGTACTTTAACAACATAAAACTATGGTTTGCTGTAAATTTCTGAGGTTAGAACAGTATCTTACTGTATTTTTCAAAGAAAATGTAAAATACTGTTAAATATTCACCTCCACGTGTAAATTAACTGTCAATGCTTTGTTAAGAATAACAAACTGTAATTTAACAGTATAAAACAGTATTTTCTGTCAAGCGGTGAGATAGGCACCACATTCCTTCACAAGTCTTGTCACTATCCATCAGCATCTTACTGATAATTGTGGGTTTATGTTTCTTTTTTGATGATACCACTTCTTTATTGATCAAACATTTCACATTACTCAAGTCATTTTTGAGTGACAAGTTGTGAGAGGATATTCCTGAACCTGACTTGGACAGCACTGCTTCTTCATCCTTCCGAGCAGTCCACGTGGACTTCAACTAAAGAGGTAAAGTTATTTTTATCTCCAAAAACTAATAGTGTCCAGTATTGTTTTGTCTGCATGATTATTAAACAGTTGACTTATAACTAGCCCATTTCATTAGGTCTGTTTCACCTGGTCAGGCTGCTAAATTTGGCAAAGCAAGCTCTGTAACTTAGCAAGCTTAAACTCAGTTAGCTAACTTTAGCAATCTGGTGTTGTTTCTGACCTTTGTAAGGTGTGTTAGCATCTTATTACTTAATAATTTAGTTTCATTGAAAGTTTTGACTGACTTTACTGTCATTTATTTAAATGAACATGTGTTAAAGCTAATTGCAAATTACAGTGTGAAGATTAACTTGTGTTTATTTGTGCTATTGTAGAGCTGACTGTACAACCAAAATGGGAAGACAGGAGGATGGCCAAAAGGGATTGAAGACATGGACTTGCCAGTATTTCATCAGATGTAAAGGTGTGATGTGTTGGTGTGTTCTTCTCAAGCAACATTAAAACTGTGTTAAACATATTTCATTACACCTCATCGTAGTAATGCCTATCTTTCTCCTTCTCTTCACTTTCTCCACTTCTTCTCCATTGTTACTGTTCACATCTACATGTGCAGAAGACTTGTTAACAAGCTGGACTGTTCTTATACTGCTCTTGATGGTATTTTAATGCAGTGTCTGATTGGTAAAGCCTGTTATTAAGAATTTTATTATTGTGCGCATTTTCTTCTAAATAGGTAATGTAATATGTTTTCTTTATGTAATACAAATGTTCTAAATGTATTTTGTAGTATTACAAAGTCTGCTGGGGGTTTGTATTAAAGGAAAACAATGTCATTGAATATGTGTTCTCTTGTGTTTTATACCTGGGGTTCTTAAACTTGTACTTAAAGGTCTGATCTGTTTTTTATTCAAGGTCAGAGTTCACGAATGATTGGTAATAACATTTAATACACATTAAATCAGGTCACTTATGATTATTCTGGGAAAGCGGCGTTGGTGTGAGCGTTCTGTACTCTGTCAGTTCTTAATTCTTGAAAACAGCATCTCAGTCTCCTCTGCTTGCTTAACCTGCTGCTTTTCTTCAGTTGGTACAGACAGGCGGTAAATGGTAGATGCATGTTGCTGGATGTGTTTGTGATAGGCTTAAGGTAGAAGCACCAGCACAAGAAGGTACAAGGTGGTAGTAAAATACGAGAAAAGTCATGTCTTTTGCATTAATAGGAGGACTAGTGGATATTACCTCCTATCATGATAAACATGAGGTATGGATGGACATGGGTCCAGATTGACTTGCTTTTCAGCCCAGAATTTCAAAAGCCCCTTATGATGTTATAAGCTAATTTGTGGGGATTTATAGGAATTAAATGCAAAATAGCAGATCTAAAATCCTTTGCGAATATACTGGTGTATACTGTAAAATTACCATAACACAGTAATCCTACCGTCATGTACTGTAATCCGAAATACAGTAGTATACTGTTAAAATAAATAACAGTAGATGTGCTGTAAAATTACCAAACCACCACTGTTATCCTACGGTAATATACTGTAATTCTAAATACAGTACCATACTGTTAAAATAAATTACAGTACGTGCACTTTAAAATAACAGTAAAATACTGGCGTCTCTGCTGCCAGTATTTTACTGTTATTTTACAGTGAAATTCTTTACAGTGTAAATATCCTAATGTGAATGGGATATTTCACTGATATTTGTAAGCTCAAAACCTTAAAGTAAAACATTACAGGTCACTTTACCAAACATTTAGCTCAGTTTAAAGGAATACTACACCCAAACAACGATTTGGCCTCATTTTCTACTCACCCTCATGCTGAACAACACTGTGGACAGAACATCAAGAGGGGATGCAGCAGAATCTGGGGAATCCTGCTGTCCACTGACATTGATTGCATGACTTGTCAGAGCCGAACAAACAGTGTCCTAGTCCACAAAAGTCTGCAATATTCTTTGTTTATCATCCATACTGCTCGTGCGCTGTAATCCGTGAAGAGTATCATTTAGAAATGCTCATTTAGTACTGTTTTAGCTATAAACAGTACTAAATGATGTCATAAATGGTAATGCATCTGGACACGGGCACAGCACGCAGCAGGAGCACAATGAATATTGCCGACTTTTAAACTTAAGGCACTCTGTTGTTTGGCTCTGTGGACTCATGATATCAATGTCAGTGGACAGAGAGGATCCCCAGATTCTCCGGGTTGCATCCTAGATGTTCCAAAACTACCACAGTGTTGTTCAGCAGTTGTTGTGAGTAGAGATTATCAAAGATATTAAACTTACATACATTGTGCATACTGATTTCCTTTTTCATTTATTTTCTACTTTCATTTTTACCAAAATGCCCCATTAAAAAGTAAAATAATTGACAAAAGTAATCTAATTTTGCTCTTTATTGATTAAAAAGTAAGGCACTGAGCTTGATTCTTTCGTGTGACTTTCTTTTCAATGGCATTTCTTGCAAATTCAGGTTTATTCAAGTATAGAGACGACACACATGCATTGTGTATAAATATAATCACACATTGATCTCATGCAGCCTTTATCAAGGCTTTTCATGTCTGTTTATTTAGTCTTATCTCGTCCTTAATTGGGGACATGTCTGCTATAGCCTATTAAAAAAACTCATGAAACTGCCAGTCATTAAGGTGACATAGAGAACAAGACTTAAACTCCCCTTCTACTGAATAACTAGACACCTCAAGGACACTAGGAATAAAATAAGGATGGTATCTAACAAGTACAATAATATCTGTGAACACTCAGCTCATTACAGGTGCAGGAAGGCAAAGATAAGAGCAGCAGTTCTCCTCAGCAAAGAATAAATGAGTAGGAGTTTGTCTGTGTGGAGGCCTGTCGGTTCATTTTTCAAAGTGGACAGATGTTGAAGATGACCGTGTCATCAGTCTGTGTGTAGTGCTGCCAACTAAGCAAACACACACACACTCAAACTCACACATTAAAACCCACATTAAAGATGGATGTGCCAAACAACCATCTGAGGAATGTCCCCCTCCCATGTGCAGTTTGCCAGTGATGTGCCTTAAAGCAGACAGTACAGTGTTATATTTAAGAAAATATGCTAATGCTGCTACACAGTTTTATGTTTTTGGGCCCTCTGAGGGACGTAGGAGTTTTTAAGGACATTTCAGAGTAACAACTGGCTAACAGGGATCCACTCATGTATGATAAGTCTGAGTCAAGAGTAATGTCACAGTCACCCACATTAGAAATCAGTACAGAAAATTAGGTGATATCAAAATGTTATAAATGAATGCTTTGTGTTAATTGTTAATACATACAGTTTTTTAAAAATGTTTTTTCTGATCCATTATTTCTTTTTATCATAAAGACAGTTTTGAACCGTACTGATAAATGAACTAAAGCTTAAAGAGATACGCCAACATTTTTTTTCTTTTTATGTCAGTAACAAGGAAAAGATGGGCAGGGCTTAACCACTGCCAATTAGCTTAGATCAAACATTGGGAGTCAATAGGTAGTCATAGCCCACTGCTTACAGTTATCAGTCAACTCCTGTGTGCTTGTTGGGACTTTTTTTTTACCCTGTTATGTTGCGTTATCTGTTTTTAGACTAAGATTATGTAATTGTCAAAAGAAATACATATGAAGCTAAACCGCAGGGTAAATGCAAACCACTGTGGATGTGCTTGTACGTAGGTCAACAAAACAAAGTCTCTTTTTACGAGTAGAAAATAAATTACGTAACATAATGCTGTAAAACAAAACAAGTCACAACAAGCACACAAGACCGTTTATAGTTGCTGAAGATTTTATCTTATGAGTGTGGCAAAGGCAGGCTAAAGGTGCGTTCACACCGCAAGCGACCCAGCTACCAAAGTCGCGTCGCCCACTGAGGTAGCGTCGCAAGCCCATAAATAGCCTACCTGTTTGGTTGCCTGGCGTCGGCCGTCCCTCGGTGACGTCACGTCCGCTCGAGTTTTACCGCGATCGTATCATATATCCCATAATAGGGTGTATAAGCGGACATTATTCCAGCTGTGTCCTTTTCACTCACTTATCAGACACAAAACTCTGCGGCTGATGATGCAGCAGCATCCTCTGTGAGTTTACTGCGGTCCGTCTGCAAATGTCCTCACTGAGATTAGTTCCGCCTATGCGGAAGTCATCCGCCCTGTAGTCCGGATGAATAACAGCACTGTCACACGTACACACACTGCTGATTGGCTGATGCTGCACAGCCACACACGACATCGCCTGAATAGATAAACTTTTTTTTAACTTTGACATCGCGCGACGAGTGAAGCGGTCGTCTTGTCGCCAGCTGTCGCGTCGCGGGAGGGTTAGCCCCGCCCCATCGCGGCTGTACATTGACTTTGCATGGAGAGTAATCGCCGAGGTAGTACAAGTAGCGTCCGGTGTGAACGCACCTTTACAATACCCATTGACTTCTGGTGTTTGCGCTACCACAGGTGTCAAACTGATCCAGTAAAGGGCCACTGTGGCTGCAGGTTTTCTTTCCAACCCAGCAAGAACACACCTGATCCAACAAATCAACCGAGCAAAGACAATTCAATTGATTGAGTAATTAGCGTCAGGTGTGTTCTTGCTGGGTTGGAATGAAAACCTGCAGCCACAGTGGCCCCTTACTGGATCAGTTTGACACCCCTGCGCTAGGCTGATTAGTGGTGGGTGAACTCTGCCCATGTCTTCCTTGTTGCTGCACACACAGAAGAATGGTGTCCATCTGCTTGCCATGGACTCAGAAGTGAGGTTAGACATTAAAAAAAGGAAAACTGTTGGCATATCCCTTTAAATGGTGCTTTTCTAGACATTTACACCCATTCACTCTCACATTCACTAACTAGTGGTTGAAGTTTCTGAAGTTTTTTTGCCTACAGCAATGATGTGAAGAGCGGGTGTCTTCCTGAATTTCAATGTAATTATGATGTTTTTTATGGTCTATGGTCTCTATGGCTTTCCTCTGCTCTATCTGCATCCCCACGCTCCCAGTCAACTTCACTTTTCGTCATGTCAATCAGAAGAGACAGATGAGTCGGGAAATGTTTAATACACAGAGACTCTGGACATGTGACTTGACAGAGACAAATGAATTATAGAACAAAATACTGCATCATTGACGTAATGCCCCTTGACAGAAAGTCTTTGATGCTTTGTGTTTCTGTCAAATGAGGAGAAAAGGTCCCCAAAGGACTGACCAGTGACGTCCAGATTTTTTGCAACCCTCTCAAAGGGGTGATGAGTGCATCAAACTAACCCTAAAAAGAAAAGCTAAATGTGCAACTGTTTGTTGATTGGTGACAAAAATTGTCAATTCCCATGTGGCCACATCTGAAACAGTCATGCTTTCTCCAGAGAGCAGTGAAGTGTTGGAAATCCTTTATCTTTGTTCTTTTACAGCCTTGTCCACCCTGCTGTGAAGTCACGCAATTATGAAGCTGGTGGGACCCTCTTTTTCCAGCTCGTATCCCAGCCTTAAAGCAAAGGTACAGCTGGTGGTGGAAACACAGACAAGATCAGGGTTAACCACTCCAAACCATACTGAACTGTGATGAACCAAAAGCCTTAATGTGTTGACATTGGACTTGCTTATGTCTACTGCCCATTGCCCATAAGACATTACTTGGGATGCTATTAAGTGGTCTTCCACACAGAGACAAATTCAGTTGTTTCACAAGTTTTTTAAGGCGTTTTGTCCACATGGATCTGGTGTTTTGGTTGCTCCAGAATGCACATTCTTTGAAAAGTGGGCCCCAAAGTGGATTAACCAAAAAAAACACTGTGATTGCTTTTCCATGTGGACATGAATAAGGATATTTAATGTCACAGCTCCACCTCTTGTTAAGCTGAAATCCTGAAAACAAAAGAAACAACACCTGAAAATACTGCTTTCTCACTAAAATTAGTGGGTCAACACAGGTTTTTTCAAGATAGGTTAACCTACAAACAATCGGCAAGTGACTCCTTTCCCACTGGCAGCAGACGAGCTGTGTGGCTGTGTTTTTTCTCTGGTGCATCAAGCTGATATAATCACATTGAAAACATCATCAGCGCAACAAAACATGACCACGTAAACACTAGAAAGGAGCAAGGAAGATGTGGACACAGTTTTCTGTATTTTGTACTTTTGTCTCTCTTTAAAAATGTACAAAAATCAGAGCTGATGATACAAAGGCGGACGGAATTTGTTACTGAGATGGCAAAGAGTCCTGTGAGCTACAGAGAGAAGGGATGGGCACAATGTTTTGCCGTGGGCACGTTACGCTGATGTCATCCGTAAATTACGGCCCTTTTCCATTAGCCCTACTCTACTCTACTCGACTCTACCCGGCTCTACTCTACTCGCCTTGTGCTGCTTTTCCATTAGCCCCAGTCGCCTGCCCAACGGGGTGCAGTGTCGCTGTAAACAGCTGAGCGGCACTGCAGTGACGTCATTTTGAGCGCGACACAATAATCTGTGGCTTTTTGTCACAAACCAAGTAAAAAAAGAAAAGCAGAAGAAGGCTGCAGGTGGCAAGAAGAAATACCCCTTGAGAAGCACAGGAGAGTTTTGGAAGCTATACAACAGAACGAAGCCGAGGACGAGAGCAATCGAGCTGCAAAGAAAAGACGTATGAGGGTAAGCTAATGGTAGCTACCGCTAGCATGCTCGGTCGTTGCGCTCATGACCAATCGATGACGGCATCGTCTGACCAATCAGAAGCCAGCAGTTGGTGACGTCATCTTTTAGTGTCGACTCAGCTAGTTTGGAACCAGAGCGGAGTAGGTACTAAAACTAGCTTGTTTTAGGAGGTACCAGGCTAGTGGAAACACGCTGCAAATCAAGTACGGCCAAGGCATGCTAGTGGAAAAGGCCTATTAGTGGGTCGATTAAACCCTTTCAAACTGCCAACAGGAGCTGATTGTTATCGGGTTAAAACTGTTTTTTTGCCCAGTCTGAAAGGGGTATGAGTGTTACCTTTGTGGTGCAGAAGCTACAGAGCTTGTTATGACAGTAACAGTAAAATCTACTGCTCCTCTATGACCATGAGGAACAAAAGGACATGGAGAACAATATACCATGTCTCCATGTCTTCTCTCGTTATGGTGTATGTTTGCAGCAGGGTTGCAGTGCCACTTACAGGCCTGGCAAAATACTATAGTATTGTCAGTGTTTTCATGTGGATGGACACATTTCTTGAAAAAATGCCATCTTTAAGATAAAATTCAAAAACAAAAACATTACTTCTTCTTGAGAACAGGGCCTCCCGATCAGCTGACTGAACCACCTCAATGAAGCACCTTTCCGTATGAAGGAGCAGCAGCCCTAATCCAATCTCCCTGCAGGCGTCCAGGCTCCTCGCACCAAAACTGACCCCAGCCTCATGAGGGGAACTATTCAGCTGCTTGTAGCTAATCTCTGACCTTTGACTCAGCCCGGGTTCCACATTTACAGCTCAGCAATACTGCTGTTACTGCACCAGTGTATCTTTAAATCTCAAGAGCCATTCTACCCTCACTTCTGAACATCCCCCTGCTGTCCTTGGACTCCTTGAGTTGAAGCAGTCTTACCCTACCTGAATGGAGCACATCACATTTTTCTGACAGAGCGCCATGACCTCAGACTTTCATGTGCTAATAATCATTCTGACCTTTTCACAAACTGCTTTAGTTCTGTCTTTAAGTCCAAGCCTGAAAAAGCAATAGGACCACAACATCTACAAAAAGCAGAGATTCATTTCTGAGGCACCAAACCAGGAATCTACAAAAGCAGTGTCTTGAGTTTTGACCCACATATCAAAGTAGTTGTGCCCATATTCAGTTTTAATGTGCACAAGTAACTTAACCTTCAAAACATGTAAACTAAACATTATTTAAGTCAATAATTTCTCCCCTTTACAAAACCAGTTGGTGTTGTATCGTCTTTCGCCAGTCAGTCTGATTAGTTATTTTTACTACAAGGAACAATTTGTAAGGATAATGTGTTCATAGAATAAGTAAAACAGCTGAACATGTGGGTAGTGCTCCTCAAAAAGTGTGTCAAAATCCCTGCATATGGAAACCGGTGTTCCAGTCTGCTAAGTGGCAGCTTTATTTAGTGTCAGCCCTGGTACCATTTCCAAGCTCAGGACCAAGTTCTGTGAGACTGGTGTAGTCAAAAACAGACCGTGAAGTGGGCATCCCAGGAAGACAACACCCTGAGAAGACTTCCTCACAGTTCCTCACCCTTGCTTCTCTACAGAACCACATGGAAGTTTTTCTTCCAGGAGAAGTGCAGTGCTAGTCAATCCACAAATGCATGATCTTTGCAAATTCTACATTGCTGCAAAGGCGACTAATCAGGCTTTTCAACGGTATGAAATATAATACTGATTGGTATTATTGAAGGGTTAAAGTGAGTGATCATGGTCAAATTTTCAAACTTTAAAAAACAAAAATAAACAAGTTGCTGTACTAACCATTAACTATCAGTATTGTTAGCTTTGTAGACAAAGACAGTGCAGGGTTTGGTCAAGAAAGGAGAGGACTGGAGTCAGTTTTGGTGGTGGTATGATCTTAGTCCTTTAATTTGGAACAAGACATGGAACCAACTGACCTTGACATCTGACCTACAATTTGTATTGGATAAAGTTTTGAGTCGTAGTGGACATTTATGCAGCATTTGAGGAAAACCTCAAAGCATTCGTGAGTTGTTGCCTACATGCAAGAAGAGGAAAGCAAGAAAGAAAACATACTTTTTCAATCCCTCAAGGGGAAATTCTATTTTTTTACACTGCACTGTTTAGACAGGTTATAATAAACAATAACATAAACAGGTCTATGATCATGTACTGATGGAGAAATGTCAAAGTGATGGTTTGCTGCTCTCTAATGGCCCTTTTCCATTAGCCCTACTCTACTCTACTTGACTCTACCCGGCTCTACTCTACTCGCCTTGTGCTGCTTTTCCTTTAGCCCCAGTTTCCTGCCCAACGGGGTGCAGTGTCGTTGTAAACAGCTGAGCAGCACTGCAGTGAGGTCATTTTGAGCGCAACACAACAATCTGTGGCTTTTTGTCACAAACCAAGTGAAAAAGGAAAGCAGGAGAAGGCTGCAGGTGGTAAGAAGAAATACCCTGTGAGAAGCACAGGAGAGTTTTGGAAGCTATACAACAGAATGAAGCCGAGGACGAGAGCAGTCGAGCTGCAAAGAAAAAACGTATGTGGGTAAGCTAATGGTAGCTACCGCTAGCATGCTCGGTCGTTGCACTCATGACCAATCAATGACGGCATTGTCTGACCAATCAGTAGCCAGCAGTCGCTGACTTCATCTTTTAGTATCGACTCAGCTCGCTTGGAACCAGAGCGGAGTAGGTAATAAAACTAGCTTGTTTCAGGAGGTACCAGGCCAGTGGAAACATGCTGCAAATTGAGAAGAGCCGAGTAGGGTAGGGTCAAGGCGTGCTAGTTGAAAAGGGCCATAAGTGGCGCTGCTGAGTGCCTTGCCCTTACAAACTCTCAGACATGGTTCAACTGGAACTTGGACTCCCAGCCACCCTTTGTTTCCCAAACCAAGTCTTTTGAGAGTGAGCAACTGCTGCCACAAAGCAAGGAAAAATTTGACTCAATGGCCTTGGTCTTAAATTTTGACCTATGATCTTCAAATTTTAATCACTATTCTTGAGTCACTGTTTAAACTTATGCAAGGACAGAGGAAATTCTCTCACTGGAATCTTGACCCTCACAGGCTTGGCCTGGGTGGACGGACAGGGCCGTTTGATAACATGAACCTCAGGTTTGACCTTCATCTGTGCAGAGGCATAAAAATGCCATACTCATACTGTAAGGGTAGTGGCAGCCGACAGGATGTGACCTTAATCTTTCAAAATGATTGAGTGTTGTTTCTGTTTCTTATCACCGTGTCAGATTTCCTGCTTGACAAGACGGAAAGAGGAAACACAGCTGATATAACTGTGTGGACAAACTCATTTAGTGAGAGCCAGTGGAGGAAGAGGGAAACCAGACATCCCATTATTGCACCCTTTTCCATCTGCCCTCCTCTGTCTGTCTGTCCTTACCACAAAAACCCTCTTAACTTCATTTTTGTCCTCCTGGAGACCCTGTGGAGAACAACAGCTGAACTGCAGATGCACTCAAACACAAGTTCCCACTGTGATGGATTTAATTTCCCCCCTAACCAAACCAGAGCAGCCACAGTGTGAGTGTGTTTCTGGAAAATGTTGTGGTTTGTGGATAGTTCTGGATTGAAGATTCTCTATTTATGGTCTTTTTAGAAGTTGATTACCTTTTGTTGAGTAATTCTTGGAGGCATGTAATTTGTTTCTCGTGTCATTATTGATTTTGGCCAACTTTCAGCTGACTAAACATTAACAGGTAGATGACAATGCCTATGCTTTTATTCCTCAGTTATTTATTTATTTATTTAATGTGTATTTGTATCAGGACTGGGGTATGACACAGTGGTACAGCAGGCGGTGCAAGTGCCTCAGGGGGAAGAAGGTTGCTAGTTTGGACCCTGGGTTGAGCGGGCCTGTCCGTATGAAGTTTCCATGTACTTCTTATGCATGCCTTGGTTCTTTCCGGGTACTCCGGCTTCCTCCCACAGACCAAAAACATGCAAGATTTGCATTTGCAGTGGAGTCCTCAGGTCTTCAGGTAGTAGTGGTCTTCTAACTGTTCCCAAATTTCAATCAGAAATTGACAAATCGTTGAATATTACAGCCCCCATCTGTGGAACAATCTACCAGAGGACCTGAGAGCAGCACCCACTGTTTTTATTTTTAAAGGAGGCAAACTCAAGACCAACCTTTTAGCTTTTAGCCGAATTTTGTTTTTTCTCTTTTAATCTGCATCATATGGAGTTTACATTTTAGTTTCAGAGTAACAATTTTATGTTATACAACTTTTTTAACCACTATTAGGCTATATATTTATTGCTTGGTTTTTAAAACAGTTTTATCTCAATCAACTTTTTGCATTTTATTACCTTTGCCATATCTTATCATGTTAGTCAGTTTAGTCTTAGCTCCTGTGTTCCCTCATTTTCAAATCAAGATAGTGTTTCCTCAGCCCTCTGTGGATTTCTGAAGAGTCCTTCCTTCCTTGTGTGTGTGTGTGCGTGTGTGTGTCCTTGGGTGCATGTATTTGTGTGTGAGTGGCTGTCTGTGTTAAATGGGGACTGGGAGGGTGGGTGAGGTTTCCTGTCTTATTCTGTATCACCTTACTCTAATCTGCTTGTTTATTTCAATGTACATCACTTTGTGCTACATTTTATGTATGAAAAGTGCTGCATAAATAAAGTTTGATTGATTGATTGATGATTGGGTTTAAAGAAGCATCCCCGAAAGGCTCAGTCATTCACAAACAACGATGGAGTGAGGTTCAGCACTCTGGAAACAACTGTGTGAGCAAATATTGTAACTGTAGAACAACATTTCTTAAGATAAAGTTGCAAGGAATGTAGGGATTTCATCAGCTACACTCCATAATATCATCAAAACTTTCAGAGAAGCCAAGGTAATGTCTGTGCTTAAAGGGACTGTGAGGAGTTTCTAAGTAATTACAAAAAAGTCTCACTTTTAGATGTATGCCTGATCGAAATACACACTTTAAGATGAGTTTTATAGCATCTAAATAAATTATCTATAAATGCTATTCCTTAGCCTTCCGGTCGGGTCAGATGGGGCTGGACTGGCCTGGATACTCAACTTCAGGAACAAGATAATTAAAACTAGAGCAAATTTATAATATTCAGACACGTCTTAGAGCACCGGGCTGTAAGTAGCGATATATAGCTGGCTACAAAACTACGATACTAAGTTTTCCAAAAATTGCTTGTTGCCACGCATCAAAAACTACCACTATGTAACTAGAAAGAGATACATTACCTCGTCGCTTTGCATCCTGTAAGTTGTTGAAAAAAGAAGTTGTAAAGCAATCCAGAGTTCTGAGGAAGGTCCGAGCTGCATTTATCACAACAAACACACACTTTGGCTTCAGTAACGTCTTTTGGTGCGTTCCAGTTGTAGTCAGAAGTAGGAATTTCCGAGTTCCGAGTAGGAAACTGCAACTGGAACGTCCCCCGAAGTCGAATTTCCTACTGGGAACTCGGTGAAACCTCGCCACCCCCGAGTTGACAATCAAAGATGGATGCCCCCAGTGTGAACAGTTATTTAGCTCCTGTAATAATCCATTTATTTGCACTCCTGACTGGGGTGTGTCGCTCTAGATCAGCTGTATACATAGTGTTGTTAGACATATTTACAAAAATGCTGCCATAGTGATAATCACATTCTTCATGTGATATTTGTGAACAACAACGCAGGGTGTGCTAACAACAGCTAACAATAGCCTGGTAGATCAACATGTTTTTTTCCGACTTCAACTGGAACGCCGATAAGTCGTAGATGATGTCACTCCCATTTCCGAGGTCACTGGAACGCAGCATTACAACAGTCACCACGAGTACTCATGGGTCTCAGAGTCTTAATGTTGCAGGTAATAGATTCTCCTCATAACTCCTCACCTTTAAGAGGCAAGACTGGAACCCAATACTGAATGCCTGTGACCTTCAATTTCTCAGGTGGCACTGCATTAAAAAACAACATTATTCTTTAAAGAGGACATATCATGCTTGTTTCTCCTTTTCACTATGCCAGAATAGGATGCCTGTAAAGCATTTCTGCCCTCAGTACAAGTCATTTAGTTCCTTCATTGCCCCACAATAGCGTTCTCAAAATCCTCATTTTAGGCCATTATGAAGCCCTCATTGAAACATTCTGATCTGAGGATGACCTAAAGTTACCTCGCAACGTCACAGCCCTTTGTGCTGTGATTGGTCAGGTCTATCGGGGGTTGAGCCAGCCTGTCCTTCTTCTTCTACTGTATTTTCCGGCAGGCTCAATGCAGCGACCGCATATTGAGTCCCCCTACAGGCCATAGCTGGTAATGAATGAATGTGAGCTGGGGACCTATATACCCCTGCTGGTGGATGTGTTCCTCGGTGACAGTTTTGTGGCTAACGGACATCACAGAGGAGGAAGTGTTTTATCAGATTACTCCAATAAAAAGAAACGTACCTCGTGATGTCACAACGTTTGAAATCTCGCGGACATCTCGCAATGACCTATTTTCAGAGGCATCAAATCTCGTTCTAGGATATCAGAAAAAATACAATATCTCATTTTTTGAAAATTAAGGGGGTGTAAGGTCTTGTTTTCAAATTCATTCTGTTATATGTAAGTATTAAATCATGCATCAGCATGATATGTCTCCTTTAAAGGATTTAAACTTGTGGGCTCAGGAAAAATTTTAAAATTCAGTGTCAGTTGATGCAGTTTGTTGCTACATCTAGAAGTGAAAGTTTAAACTAAAGCTATTTATCAACAACACCCAGACCAAACCACTGGCTTTTCTGGAACTGGCTTTTTCCTGAGCTCATCTGAGCTGGACTGAAGCAAAGTGGAAAAGTATGTTGTGGTCTGAAGTGTCCACATTTCAAATTGATTTTGGAAATTATGGACATCATGTCCTCAAGGCTAAAGAGGAAAGAGACTGCAATTTTGTTATTGGCACTAAGTTCAAATGCCAGCATTTGTGATGGTATAGGGGCGTGTTGATTCCAATGGCATAGGTAACAGGTTTTAGAGCAACATCTGCTGCCATCCAAGTTATGCCTTTTTCAAGGACATCATGACATTGCTAAACCACATCCTGCACCTGTTACAACAGTGTGGCTTTATAGTAAAAGACTGCAGATACTCGACTGACCTGCCAGCAGTCCAGACCTAAAAATGTGTGGCACCAATGGACCCGCTGGACAGGTGAACCACTGAGGCTGTGCGTCAAGCAAAAATGTGAAATATTTCCTCCTATAAAGCTTCAACATTTAGTGTCCTCAGTTCCCAAACACTTACTGAATGTTGTTAGAACAAATGGGATGTAACACTAAGTAAACATGCCCCGTTCTTGGTTTTGTCATTAATATAGGGACATTTTTAAACCTTTATTGCCCTCTTACCTCTGATCACATCACTCCCTTATGACAATGTTAAACTCTTGTGAGGCTTCACTTGTGTGATAGGAGCCTCATCACAGCTCTGTTGGGCTGAATGTGTGTTTGATATGTACAACAGCAACACACACAGACAGATGAGCTTCTTACTGTTCCTCCCTCTCTTTCTCTTTCATCTGCAGAAATCCCCCCCTTTATTTTCCTCCCCGGTTTAATCCCCCTCTCTTTGATTTCTGCTTTTCAAACCCTCTCCTCCTCCTCTGTCCTCCCCTTCTCCACAATTGTATTTTGTCGTCGATAAGTTGAAGGATTCAGAGTGCAAGGTCACTGTTTTCCAAGCCTCCAGTCGGGGCTTTTCCCCCAGTTTCCTCCGCTCACTCGTCAAACTGCACAGACCAAAGGGAAAGAAAAGGGAAAGAAAGAAAAGAAAGAAACCCTACGCATTCTTGAGTCCCTTTCATCTCCCTGTTAAAATTAATGGTGGATCAGATGCTGTTTCAGTGTGGTTATTGCTGCAGAAGAAGAGAGCATTGGGCTGTGTGATTGTCAAACATGAGGATGTTTCCATCCTTTGTTCTCCCCGGAGTGAGTGAACGCTCAGAGACCACATCTATGAGAGAGAAAGATGGAGCGGTGAGAGGGGGTAGATGGAGGAAACAATCTGAGGGAGGGGGTTGATATGATACAGGTTGCAGACTCACAGGATGCTGTGGGTATCATGGCGTCAGTCATGGCTCTCTGGGAATTTAGTCAGCTGAGAAAAATTGATTAAAGTCCCAGAGAGCTGGAAACGACAACAGAAGAGCAGGAAACAATTCATTGATCTGTTCTCGAACCTGTAATTAAGAAAACCATGACGGAAAATCTTTAATGTTGGTATGAGTCAGTGGGTTCACATGCACAGTCAAGTGGAGCTTCAGTTGTTCAACTGGGTTATTTTACTGGAGGACTCTGTGTCCCAGTATCAGAGATGGCTCAAGTCACTGCAAGTCCAAGTCAAGCCTCAAGTGAAAATTATTAAAATAGTGTAGTGGCAAAGCAAGAAGGTGGCTGGTTCAATCCCAGTGTCATTCAGGCCTGTCTGTGTCGAGTTTGCATGTTCTCCCATTGCAAGCGTTTGTTCTCTTTAAGCACTCTGACTTGAGTGTGACCTTTCAGTGGTTGTCTGGCTCTCTGTGTGGCCCTGTGATTGGCTGGAGACTGGCACAATATCCGATGGAATAGGCTCCAGTGTTCCATGACTCTGAAAGGGGTAAGCAGTATTGATAATGGATGAATGAATGGACTATTAAAATAGATGGCTATGTTTACATGAGAGCTTTCATTCCCCTTTAATCCAGACTAAAAAGATTAAAAATGACCTTGTAAACACCTAATCCCAAATGAAAGTGACTATTCTGTATTAAACCTAATTCTGAAGTAGGTGGCTGGTTTATGATTTTAAAGGTGCTATGAGGAGAATCTATTTCTGAAGACATAAAGACTCTGCTACCCATGAGCACGTGCGGTGACTGTCGTAATGCTGCGTTCCAGTAACCTCACAACTGGGAGTGACATCATCTCCGACTTATCAGCTTCCAGTTGAAGTCAGAAAAAAACATGTCGATCTACCAGGCTATTGTTAGCTGTTGTTAGCACGCCCTGCGTTCACAAATATCACATGAAGAATGTGATTATCACTCTGGCAGCATTTTTGTAAATATAATTCTAACAATACTATGTATACAGCTGATCTAAAGCAACACACCCCAGTCAGAAGTGCAAATGAATTGATTATTACAGGAGCTAAATAACTGTTCACACTGGGGGCATCCATCTTCCATTGTCAACTCGGGAGTGGCGAGGTTTTACCGAGTTCCCAGTAGGAAATTCGACTTCGGGGGACGTTCCAGTTGCAGTTTCCTACTCTGAACACGGAAATTCCTACTTCTGACTACAACTGGAACGCACCAAAAGACATGACCCAAGCCAAAGCGTCCTCAGAACTCTGCATTGCTTTACAACTTCTTTTTTCAACAACTTACAGGATGCAAAGCGACGAGGTAATGTATCTCTTTCTAGTTACGTAGCGGTAGTTTTTGATGTGTGACAAAAAGCAATTTAAGGAAAACTTATTATCGTAGTTTTGCAGCCGGCTGTCCGACCCGACCACAAAGCTAAGGAATAGCATTTATATATAACCTTTTTTGATGCTATATAACTAATTTTAAAGTGTGTATTTTGATCAGACATATATCTAAAAGTGAGAATTTTTTGTGATTACTTAGAAACTCCTCATAGCCTCCTTAAATCTGAACTGAATAATTCCTCAATCATGTATACATTCCCTTTGTTCTGCACATGCTCATTCCCTTGTCCTGTTGCGATGACGCACATTTTCGACGCTGACGGGAACAGGACGGCCACCCAAAGCGTTGGACTCGAGCGAGACAATTGATTTAATTAGAAGCTTAGAAGATGAACATAAGCATCGTATGCAGACCTTTTTAAAGTTGTAGTGTCCAAGTTGGGTGAGGCTTCACTAACAAGTCTGTGCTATTCATGGTTACTCAAGGATACCTGGCGAAATATGCTCTCCTCAGAGATTTACTGTAAGAACTTGGTGGGGACAAGGTTAATTTCACATATAAGTGGTAAAAGGTACGTCTGTGTTTCATAATTCAATGTAAGAAATAGTCGAAGGACTGAAACAAAGTTGAAGCTAACGGATTACAACAGGGTCTAGCTGCTACGTCATACTGTGGCTTGATATGGATTGGTCTGTGATGAGTGTGAATGGCTGATCATCCAAGCACCAGCTGCAGTTGTTTTTGAAGGTTCTGCCCCTGAAGACATTTTATAAGGGCTCTTCTCCAGATGGACGAGTGAATTATTTCTGTGGCAGACATATGGATCTGACTGTCTGGTGTGTCTGGTTACTGCAGTCTGCTAAAGATTTTTGAGACAGACCCGAAAGGAAAACAGAGGAAACATCCACGGACACTAGACATCATATGAATTTTTTTAAGTCATTAAATATAAAAGTTTTTCTGGACCTAAGCCAACTCACATCGTGTGTCCCTTGACCTGGGAATAGGTGATACGGGAGGCGGTATTACTCGTCAAACAGACTTTCCTTTCCTGGAGTTTTGTGGACATTCTTCAGTGCAGACTACTTGTGTGTGTGTGTGTCTCTCTCACACACACACGTATGCACACACACTCGACGATTTCTGTGCATTAGCCTATATATCTATCTATATATATATATATATATATATATATATATATATATATGTAGAAATATATGTAGATCTGTGCACATAATCTGTCAGGTAACAGGTAACGAGAGATGCATTCACTATACGATGTGACTGCATGCCCTCGTTGCGCAGAGGAATATGATGAAAGCTGAGTTCTAGATGATGCACATCTGTTTCTGCATCAAGGGAAGCATCACAAAAACCCATCTCAGAAATATTTGTCATATAATGTGCTTTTAATTAGTCTAAAACAGGCGTTTGAAGCCGCTAGCCAACTACGGCCGAGTGAGTTGGCTTAGATCCAGATAAACTTTATATTTCTGAAAGGTTAATGCACTTAAAAAAATCATATGTAGCGTACTCTTAAACTGTGGTATTACTTTTTTGATTTGAGTTCTTGTAGGCGGAGAAAATAGCCTTCAAATTCGGTACGGTACTTTGCCATTAGCGTATTTTCTTCATCACCGACGGTCACAGACTGTGGCTTTCTGGTGGAGAACAGAGAACTTGCTACTGTATCTAATGTCCTTAGTTACCATATGGAGCTGATACAACCCCACTTCAAAAAAACTGAACTATCCCTTTAAAGTGTCGTGCTCAGTGTGTTGCACTGCTGTGATGTCATGCAGTTACATAGCTGGTGCGACCCTCTTCTCTCTGCTAACATCCCTGCCCTTACGTGAAGGTACTCCAACAAGGTTGCTATTTATCACTCCATAGCATATTGAACCGTGATGAACCAAAACAGACCGCTAAGTGGAAACAAGGCTAAAAGTTTACTGCCTACCACCTGGTCTCTGTCCGACATGAACTCCCTTATAACAATGAGTTATGCCAGCACCAAGCCTGAACCTCAGGTGTAGAAAAATGAAGCCAACACTGCAAACAGCTGCAGCTCAGCTGGTTGGAAAAGGGTTTTAAGATGTGAAATAGGACTTCCCCTGTTCTTAATCATGGACATTTTCTGTCATTTTTAAGGGTCATCAAGTTCTGCATGTTAAGCTTCTGGTCAGTAACGGAGACAAATTGTTCACAGGAGTGGTTTACTAAGTTATCCTGACATTTTAATCCTGCTCTTTAATACATACTTTTGGAGTCTCCCTCAAGCTATCGTGTCCATTTATTTGGTTGTTTTCTTCAACACATGACTTTCAGATGTCCCACTATAATAGAAAAAGGCAACACTAATCACCCGAAGGCAGACACAAGTATGTGTCTGAGGGAGAGAGAGAACATTGACATTTAACTGAAGGCAGAGCGTTCATGCTTTCAAGGACAGGCAATAAGAAACAGATCTTTTATAGACAATATGGATGGAGCTCTGTTCTCTATTTTTATCCCTTCGGTCAAATTAAACTTTATTGATACAGAACATTTCAAACACAGGACGCCACAGTGTGCCTCACATCCAATTCATCAATCAATTAAAGCATTCTTTGTACGGCACAAAGTTATAATAATGTTTTAGCGAGACACACAACACGAAGAGCAGAGCCAGACTACATTTATCTTAATCTCATTTATAAGGACCTGACATTAATTTATCAGGAATGTGCAGTGATGTCTGCAGAATATTGGTCTTGTCGGGCAAAGATTTGAACAGTTGATCTTTGGTTTCTACATATGCATTTTTTTGGTTACATCTACAGCCAGTGGATTGGCAGAATGTACGGATGCATCACAGTAACCTTGTGGAGATAACAAGAACCATGTCCGTACTGTTTGGCATCATCTGGGGAGTAACATCCATAGTTGAACTGTAAATATACATTCAAATACAAAATATACTGTTCTGCAGCACCTGGAGCAGTGAACATCCACAATCTCAGCACAACTCAACTGTCCAATGCTGTCTTGACCTCAACAACAGGAAGTACATCTTGAGAAAATGGAGCCACTCTGAACCAACAGCAAGACATGTGGAGGCTCTTTGGGCTCCACACCGCTGTGACAGGGCTGTGTGTTGATTATGTGCAAAGCAGCTAACCTGGCACACCAGATGGACCATTCAATATATTTCACTAGTCATTTTGGGAAAGGGTCCATACAGAGTGTTTGTGGGGGGTAGGACCTTTTAGCTGCATATCAAGCACATGATTGGATGATCATTCTGACTGTCACATTTATTGAAGGGCAATCAGACCATGTAGGCAGGCACTGATGAGTTGTAAAGGACAAACTGTTAGCCACATTGTTGAACAAAGTCTCGCTATAAACAGGAGTAGAGCAAAAAAAATAAAAATCCTTTGTAGATAAGTTTTGTGTTGTTGTTTGTTTTCCATTTACTACAGAAATGTGTCCAAATGCTACAGAAGCTGTTAGCATGTATGCTAATGTCTGTACCAGCAGTCTCTTCCTGCTTACATTTCATTTGTAGCTCTCTCCTCTTCTTGCTTTAAAGGACTCTGATTGGTCACAGTGTTGTATATCACAGTTTGGCCAGATGTATCTGACTAATATAGACATTGAATCAGGCTGATCCAGCTGCAATGCAAAGTTTCAAAGCAGCTGGCCTACAAACAATTAATGGACCGACTTGTTAGCCTTCCACCAAGTGAGGTACCCAAGGAAATGTGTCCCACTGTTATGTCCTCAATAAGTTATAGCAGAATTAAATTATAGCATGTAAATTTAATGTGTATGTTTGAAAACTGTTCAGAACTGATTTTTGGGAAAAATGAAAGCTCAAGTATTGTTAAAAATGAGTTTGGTGAGGGGTGCTGGTTTGGCGGAGTGGTTAGCACCCCGTGTACATGCTTCTGCCGGTCCAGGTTCGAATCCCGCCTGTGACCTGTTTGCAGAGTGTCTTCCCCTACTCTCTCACCCCCTTTCACAAGCCTATCCACTGTCTCTCTCCTATCAATAAAGGCACAAAATGCCCAAAAAATACATTAAAAAAAAAATGAGTTTGGTGATATCAGCACAGCATCAAAACCCAATAATGTGCATCCCTTACATCAGTATTAAGTACTGAGGAAAGTTACAACAGCGTTTGCAATCCTGATGGAAACCTCAAGCAGAACCAGACTCCTGTTGTGCAGCCAACTGCTCGACTGTCAGACTGTGAGAGGCTGGTAGGAGGCAGGAGAGTAACAACAATACATAATATACATTTAGAGATGTATGGTTTAGGCAACTCTATGTAAAAGAGTAACATGAATAGTCCAGCAGGTCCACAGCAGGAATGTTCAATTGTAAAGCAGAGAAACCTACAATAACAAAGTTAACAAATAATTACAGTAATAAAAACCAGTAAACACAGTGCTGCTCAGCCAAATTGGAGCCCAATGGAGAAAAAGAGAAGTCAGTCTACAAATGCTGCTATTTAAAGTTTGTTTTATTGTGGACTGATCTTCAAAATGAATTCATGGCCATTGACTTTAATTTGCAAACAGCTTGGCTATATCAGCAATTAGTTTATTTTTTATAGATTTAAAGACAAAGAATCCACAAAGTAACTTTTAATTGCAGAAAGGTTTTTATGGTTAAAACTTTTATGTTGAAACTTTTTATGGTAATAATGATTTTTTTCTTTTGTTTGTTTGCTTATTTTGCATGTCCTGGTGCCTCATTAAGAATATATGTGACAAAACTGTGTTTTTTTTTGTTTACAAGACAATACTGGCACACCAGATGGAAATATATATATATATGAAGACAAAAGCACATGTCGAGACAAAGTACTTATTTTAAATCTTTCAAGTATATTTTTTTCCTTTTTCAGAAAAAGGTGTAAAAAAGTTTACAAAATATGTCCTTGTGGACTGTTCAAGTATACTATACACAGTTACTGTTAAGGCTGTTTTCAGCCACTAACTTTTTTGACTGCTTTAAAAACATATCAGATCAATATTTTTTTCTACTTTTTTCACATAAATCTCATAATCCACTTCTGCCCTGCTCAGAACTACCAAGCATTGAAAAATAAATAACAAATCTTAACACCTTAAGGTCAATTTAGCAGAAAGAAGGCCACTGATTATGGGAGGGTTAAACATGAAATGACCTATTTTCTATATAAAGTCATCAGAGACATCTAAGACTTCGATGCCACGTACAAAATCTTCTGTCTCTGATCATGTTTTATATTGAAAAATAGGTCATTTGATGCTGTACCCCTCCTAATCCATCCCATATTTCTTTAAATGGCCATTAAGAGGTTAAATGTATTATTTATTTTCCAATGATTGGTAGTTTTGAGCAGGGCAGAAGTGAATGAAGATTTATAAGCGACAAATTAAAGAAAAAAATTGATTTGATATGTTTTTAGAGCAGTCAAAAGTATAGTGGCTGAAAACAGCCATAACAGTACGAGTGTACAGTAAATTTGTCCACAGTTACCTATTGACCTTTAGGAAAAATTTAAATCGTATAAAATAAGCTTCCTGCCCAAAATTCATTCAATTTGCTGCAATAAAAGAAAAGTTATGGTCAAATAACTGAGAAAATTTTACTCAAAGTGGCTGTTTTTAGTCTTAACAGTCCACAAGGGTTAAACAAGGTAATTTAAGAGTGTTATATTTAATTTCTTTTTAGAGACATTAGACATGCCAGTTAGTCATTAATTAATGTACTCAGTTTTGAAACCTTATTTTTGGTGGTATTGTGCATGTGAGGGGTCAACAGACCCTTAAAAAAAGGCTCACTCCATCACTCTCTGAAAATCCCCCGCTGTAGGATATATTAAAATGATGCATGAACATTTGTTGACATGCATCATTATCCTGCTCTTGTGCATGATCACCGTGGTGATGTGAGCAGAGGAGGGAAGCAGACGGCTTTGGGTCCACCAGAGGCTCGAAGTGCACTGCCTGCACTTCACATTAGTGGCCTGTTTTGAAACTCTTTTATGATTTAAAACACATTAGCAGAGAAATATATTTATGATCCTTTCCTCTGCTTCTCCTCCTGAACAAATAAAGTCAAGGACAGAAGAAATTTCCCTTCTTACTCGACAAAGACTATTTCAAGTCTGTGTGTACACATGATTGTGTGTGTGGCTACAACAAGAGGTCTTGTCATCTTAACTTGGATTGTACAGTCATGTGCTTCTCATTAAAATACTTTGCTCAGTTTTGGATAAAGGATGGATGGTGCACAATCAATATGTCAGTGCTGTGTTTGTGTGTGGTCTGTTATTACTGTATCCGTTAATCAAAGTCTCTGGAGAACACAAATTTCTCATTAATTCTGGGGCAGACTTGGTGTTATGTGATTAATGCCTCCAGACATAATAATAAAATGAGGATAAGGATGGTGATAACAAAGTGCTCGGAGCCACAGAACTTTCCAGACTCTTAAAACAAGTCAGTGATAATCATATGATTAATCAAAAACAAGGGGAAAATCTTCATGGATGACCTGGCAGCGACTTACGCAAAGCTGATTAACTCGGACCATGTGAGTCCATTAAATGATATCCTAACTGCACATACCACCCAGAGTGTGTATGAGTGTGTGTGGGTCAAAGGCGCCTCCCAGGAGCGGCGGCAGACAGTGTATGATCCGCAGGGAACTGAAGCACAGAGTCCCTGATCACAAGATTTCACAGCACTTGACTTAATGAGTGTGCTGTGTGTGCTGTTCAGGCAAATGAAAGTGGAGACATGCTGGCTATGGGAGTGATTGATGAAGGTGACCTACAGGCTTGATTAAGAGCTAAAAACTTTGAAACAGGTAAAGAGGGACACACTGAGGTGACCTGAAAACAAGTCCACAAACAGTGTCGGTGTGATGCGCAGATCAGCCAGTCAGTCTTGGTGGGAGGCAGAGATAGATGCAGAAACACAGAGTGAGGCAGCAACAAAGGAACTCGCAGAAAATACAAACTAAAAGTGCCCCAGGAGCACAAAACTCCACCAAGGCATTTCCAACACTGTCAAACAAGTTATTTTCAAAAATGTGGGAAACTCCCCCCGTCTCCCAATGTCAACAAATCCTTAAAGAATTCCTGGATCTGCATCTGGATTCAGAAAAACACCAAACTCTGATCACTTCTTATTTGTGCCATGACCAACCTTCTCTGAAATCCATTCATGACTTTTTAAGTTATCCTGTTCACAGACTAATAAACTAATTTCTGAAAAAAAAAGACTTGTTAGAGGCAGCAAAAGCAGGTCCAAAATGCTCAGGATGAGGCACCACATCCTTTACACCACGGAGCATCCAGAAGCTTAAAGGATAACTTCGGTTCCTGCAGCTTTTACATTGTTTATAGAACGAAGCAGAACAATATACTCACCCAGAAGGCTTTCCTGATGCAAACGGTGCTTCAGGAGATATTTAGATCCAAAATCGAGCAGCGGACACCGATATAATGGTAGCCTGTAGGGCATGGATTGCCGCTCCTAAAAACTGCATTAATCGTCCAAAAACTCATGTTTTTCACCAATATTCCATCATGATACGTTCCGGATGATCCACCATTGCAGTCTGTGTCTCTCCACACAGCGCTGTGTGGCTGAACTGACGAGTTTGTTTACGTGCCCTTTGCGCATGCGCAGTGCGGCTCATTGTTTCAGTGGAAGACCGGCAGCTACAAATCAACTTTCTTCTTCCAGTTTTGTGCAAAATGGACGAATATCTATGGGATGAAGATGTTGTGGAGGAGGATTTTGAATATGATGGACGTCCTTACAGTTTGGAGCCAGATTATACAGATAAGGAGCTCATAGAAAGGAGGAAGCGATCGCAACGCTCCAAAGAGTACTGCGCATGCGTGAAGGGTACGTAAACGAACTCGTCAGTTCTGAGGTTAGTACAGTCACACAGCGCTGTGTGGAGGGACACAGACTGCAATGGCGGACCATTCGGAGCGAATCATGATGGAATATTGGTGAAAAACATGAGTTTTTGGACGATTAATGCAGGTTTTAGGAGCGGCGATCCATGCCCTACAGGCCACCATTATATCGGTGTCCGCTGCTCGATTTTGGATCTAAATATCTCCCGAAGCACCGTTTGCATCAGGAAAGCCTTCTGGGTGAGTATATTGTTGTTCTTCATTCTATAAACAATGTAAAAGCTGCAGGAACCGAACTTTTCCTTTAATAAGCTCTGATCACTCAATCTGAACTTTGCCCACTGTACCAGGGAGACCCTGCCACTTTATCTGTCTTACATGAAATTGTGCGGTGCTTTAATTATGTATTTTACTTTGCTATTGATTATCTTTACTATTATTTCATTATCATCATTTTTATTTTTTGGTCATGACAAACTGTTTTCAATTTCTGTGGGTTGTCGAAGTCTTTGTGTTTTTGTGCTCTCTTTGCAAGACGAATTCCCTTCGGGGCAATGGAGGTTTAATTCTTTCATTCAACTAAATATACCGTTTTTTAGTTTCTGCTTAGTCGATTAATGTGTCATACATTTCTCTATATTGTGATAGGTTATTATTATGGTATTAGTGTTCCTTTCATTTTAGGGATATGCCAACTTTTTTTGTGTTGTTGTGTCTTGCCTCACTCCAGAGTCCACGACGAGCAGGTAGACGCCATTCTTTTGACTGTGCTGCAGTAACAAAGGAGAGATAGGCAGAGCTGACCCACAGCTAATTAGCTTAGCTCAAACACTAAGAGTCAATGGGAAGTGTTAGCCTGTCTCTGCCTAAGATTAGCACTTAATGTAACTTTCAAAAGAAATACATAAACTAAACTAAACTGCAGGGTGCATATTTAGTTTTGTTGACCTACCTGCAGAGGCAGGCTAAGACTACCATTGACTCCCAGTGTTTGATAGAAGCTATTGAAAAGAATGGTGTCTATCTGCCTAAAGCATCTATTATAATCTCTACAAGCACAGCTGTTAACAAACTAAAAAAACAGCAACTTAATGTGAAGCTCTGATTATGTAAAGGAGAGGAAAACTCTGTGTGTTTACCATTTAATTCAGGGGATGAAGTGTCGACCTTTGAGTAAACACTCACTGTTGTCATACTGCAGCTCCAATAAAATTTTCATTCATTTATTATCTTTAAATTCATTATCACAGTCATTTTAAAAACTTTTTAAACAGGCTTACTTTCTGCTTAATGAACATGAAATTATAGAAAAACTTACTAAAAAGTTACTTAACTTACTGACATTATATCCCTGGTGCTTAAGCTTGCACTGCCAGGCAATGGATTAAAAAAGAAAATATATGCTTTTTTTGTCATGTGAACAAATCATCTCTGGTGTACTAACACCTTGCATCTCAGCCACTGAATCAAAAGGAACCAAGGCATTCTAACTGGCTTATTTTCAGCTTAAGACTGGTGCGTGAACAAGTGCTGTGGAGCTGCATGACAACTAGAGCAGGAGAGTTTTCTTTTTATTCTTCACATTTACGTCTTTTGTCTTGTACTTCCTGTTTTATTTTGAAATCACGGACCCTTGTCTCTGTTCCAGATTGTTCCTGTCTGCCCTGGCTTGTCTAGTCACACTCGCCTCCTGATTGTTTTACCCCACCCGTGTACCATCACCCCTCATTACGTCTTGTCTCCCACTGTTGTGTGCCAGTTTGTTGTACCTCACAGTCTTCATCTCAGCATTCATCATAGTCTCGTCTTACTGTGTATTCCTTGCTTGTTTTTTTGGAACTTGCTTTTTTTTACGCCACATTCTGGATACCTGGATGCCTGATCTGACTGCCTTTTTGTGTACCGAACTCTGCCCAATGGTAACCGATTAATTATTTTTGCCTATGTGACCTCCAGTGTTGGTGTGTTACATTTGTGTGAGCTTCCTTTGTACTACGTTTTATGACAGTTAGCTTTAAATTTACCGTAATACAACAGGAAGGCAAAATATTTTTCCTTTAAATTACTGGCATGGCTTTTAAAATCATGAGCATATAACCCGCCAGCACCGTCTATTTTCTCTGTTTTTCCAAACCTGTAACTTCTCAGTGATATCAGAGATGCTAATTTACGGCACACTTCTACAGCACTGCTGAATTAATGTCTTTGAATACAGCTGTGAAGTTTCTGAACCGTGGCCACTGCTCACATAAAAGAAGCTTTTGTGAGTCACTGAGTAGTGATGAAACCAGAACTTTTGGATAGGAAATGTAGTTAAAGAGCTATAAAAGTTGACAGGGCTGTTAAGAAAACAAGTCTAATCCATTCAGAAGTGCAGCAAATGTTCAAGAGAGTTGATGATCCAGTTAGAGAGAACATGAAGCCACTGAGCCAAATCAAATCAATTCTCTCCTCACCTTTTTCTGCTCTCCAACATCCCCTCTCCCACGATCTAAACACAAACTCTCCCCGCGCATCAACCCTGAATCTTCTCACATCATAACAGACACATGATGACACCGTGAGTGTTTAACAGTGAGTGTAAGAGACACAAACAGCCCAGCAGAAGACAAATAATGTGGTGAAGAAAGAGGAAATTAGCTGCTGTTTCGTTTGGATTGGAGCCAGAAGACAGATAATCACTAAAGATTAATATCACACACAAAAGGGGAAAGGGGTGAGGGGAAAATAATAAATGGAAGAAAAGAAAACAAAGACGATGAAGTGGAGAAGTTCATGTGTCTGACAGCAAATGGAAATCACTTTCCCAGGAGTCCCAGAGAAAATGTCTGGTGGTTATAAGCCTTTGTGAGGTCTATAACTGGTGGAGAGTGAAGGTAGAATAGATGAAGAAGTATCCTGACTCTCCAGATAGACTATTAAGAATATTTCACCAGCCCACGTGGGAAATAACATGGGGAAAGTGTTTGGGGAGAGCCGAACCTTTCAGAAGCATATCCAGCAGGTGATTAGATGATCACTCAGACAATCTCATTCATTACATGCCAATCAGATAATGTATTAGGAGCCACTGCCGACATTTAAAATACAAAACATTCGCCACTTCGTAGAATAAACTTGCAAGAAATGTCAGAAGAGGATCAAAATGATCCTTTCTATTTAGAGGTGCTATCAGCATTGTTCTGTCTTCTTCATTGATAAAAATTGTGCAGATCTGATAAAACAGCTACTGAAGCTGTTGACATCTCTGCTAATCTCCGTACGAGCAGTTACTTCCTGTCATCTGTAGTAGCTTCCATGTATTCCCACTCTAAAGGACTGGACTGTGCTGCCAATTCAGCACAATTATTTCAGATTGGAGCTTAGCGTACCTGATTACAGACATTGATCTCATAAGCAAGGGATGAACAAGATGCCCTGAGGCTTTTATTGTAGAGGTCTTAAATCCAGTTAGTTTGTCTTTAGAGTCCCCATGTCCTGAATGCAATGCAATTATCTTTGATTTTGATTTTGTTAGAAGAGGTTTGAGAGGCAGAGGAACATGACACCTTTTCCTAAACGGTAACACTTTATTTTAGAGGTCTGCAAATTTCAGCACACTTAGGTAATAATTAGAAAAACTTTTTTCTTATTTCTATGAAATTACTCCCGAATTTTCATGAGAATTTGGTGAAAATTAGCACATAACCTCTTTAAAATAATGTCCAATTTATTGTCGCAAGTCAGAATTGGTTGGTTACTGTGTTTTTCCAGTTTCTTTGAAATTTACTCCAAATTGCAAGGTAAGAAGGTGACAATTAGCAAATAATTTATTTGAAATTAAATCACAACCCACCACAAAATGTTTTGAGGGGTATCCCAAAATTTCTGCTATTTCCAGAGAAGCAGGTGATAAATAGCTGCTTAGTTCTTGAATACAGAAGTTAGGTTCATTGTTTCCTGGGATAATTAGCTTTGAAATGTTAAGTGATTAATTCAATTTCCCAATAAGCAGTTGATAGTTAGCTATTTGTTATTTAATTTCACCAAGTTTTTTAGGACCTAGTTTGTTGATATGCATAATTGAGATCACATGCAAAATAGAGATGAATGATATCCCTTTATAATTAGGCCTATAATCATAGACATCACAAAGCATTTTGTGGTGGGTTGTGATTTGATTTCAAATAAGCTATTTGCTAATCGTCACTTTCTTACCTTGCAATTTGGAGTAAATTTCAAAGAAACTGGAAAAAAACAGTAACCTACCAATTCTGACTTGCGACAATAAATTTGGACATTATTTTAAAGAAGCTATGTGCTAATTTTCACCAAATTCTCATGAAATTTCAGGGGTAATTTCAAAGAAATAAGAAAAAACTTTGTCTAATTATTACCTAAGTGTGCTGAAATTTGCAGACCTCTAAAGTAAAGCGTTACCTCCTAAACTCTCAGTTCAAGGAGGAATTTGTATGCTTCTAAAGAAAATGTTCCGTAAAATGTTTGGGGTATTTTCTTCCTGTGGTTCATTATGTGGCTATACAGCTTCCAGCTACATGTGTATTATCTGCTCGCCACAGGTAGACAGCATGACTGTTTTGAAAGTAAGGTACTTTGGGTAAAAAGGATAACCCGACCTAATCTGAAGCTCCACGGCCTGCAACCCCCTCCCATTGAGCAGCATATCAGGGTTGACCTCATTATAATAGCATCTCATAGCCTCCCTGCCTCCTCAGATATTTTGTTAAATTACCCCAGGGACATTTTAAGAAATAAGACAAGTGTATGCAGCGTATTGGTTTGCATAATATTTATTATTTTCCACAAATAGATAACATAGGCTATTTATCATTTAAAAACATTAAAAGTGAGTAACACTCCATAGTACTCCTCATCTTTAGCTCTCAGACTCAAAAGGGTTGGTGACCCTTACCCTACAGAGATAAAATGTTTCATTTTCATTCAACTGAAATCAAATTCTTCCTTAATTGACACCCAAGGCATGATCTACACAGTCAAACACACCAGGACATGTGACCTCTTAGGCCCCATCCACACAAAGCCAAACCGAGGTCTAAATGCAAAAGTTTTTTGTAGAATAATAATAATAATAATAATACATTTTATTTCAGGGCGCCTTTCAAAACACTCAAGGTCACCTTACACAAGTCACAAACAAAGAGCACATCAAGTATAAATAAAAAACACAAATCTGCGTATCATCCATACGAAGACGGCGTTTTGGGGGTCTGTAAACGATCATTTTTGAAACCAGGTTCCAGAGTGGAAAGATTTTGAAATGCCGTATACGCAGCTCCGTGATTAATGGCTCCCCGCAAGTTTTCAGATATGCTTACGTCATAGTTTCATATCTTCATTGACACGCATGCGCCACACGCGGCAACAACAATGGCGGCGTATGTGAAGCATATGTGCTGATGAAACTAGTGACCCGACTATTCCTGTTGCAGCAAAATCTCCTTCTTCTCAATCACCACCGAGTTGAACAAACAATTATCATGGACACATTATGGAATTTTATGATCACTTTATCACAATCTCTGTTTACAACTTTTGCCGCAAGTGTGCATGCCCACTGTTTTTTCATCTGTTTCCGTCATATCAGGTCATAGAGGTCTGGCATGTGTTTTACAGAGTTTCGATGCATACCGAGTGCATTCATATAGACGCACACATTTTCTGAGACGCCTTCATCTTTATGACGATCGTTTTGGAACTTGTTAAGCGTTTTGTCTTCGTGTGGATGGGGCTCCTTGAGTGTACATGAGAAACTGCGCTAACAAGTAATGGTTTTCAGTGAGATCCAAAGACTTTAACTTTGTGCCTTCATAATGTAATGTCATCATACTTTTTTGAGGATGGCCAAAAATGCTAAGTTTGATAGAAAATCCTAAAAGCATTTATAAAATTTAATGTTTACAAACAATAGATCAAAATCAAGCCCCTTGAGCCCTGGAGTCTATTTACTTTATTTTAAGACAGAGTAGTAGTAATAAAAGCCGACATTCTGGCTTTACTCTTGTTCATATATTAGTTTTTGATGAATGCTTCAGAATGTTCACAGTCACTAATGCTCAAAAAACTTCTAGTTTTCTTATACTGAGAAGCCCTCATCTACCTGTTTTCTCATCAGGAAATTGTTTTCTTAAAAATACCAGTCAGATCTGTTTTTTTTCCACTATTGTTGTTAACAAGGCAGTCACCAGAAATCTATCCTCTTTCTTGATTTGATTTGTCATTCAGTGGGCAGTAACACTGACAAGTTTAGCGCTGTCCCAAAAGTTGAACTATTTTCAGCAATGGGCTCTGAGACCAGAAGTGAGGGATGTTTTTCTCCTTGGGAGACTGGGTGCTGAAAAGATTGCACTTTATTGGGTTAAAAACTGAAAATAAGCACTGCCAAGCATTAAGGGGCAATTAAATGGCAGCTGTGGACATAGGCCCTAATGCAACTCACTGTCTGTATTATCTTACTTCTTGACATCATCCTTATGTAGCTGTTATGTCACTCAAGCTTTCATGACCACCAAAACCCTAACATCATTGCAGAACCTGCCTCTGTTAGCAATCAAACCCACAAATCCCTGCAGGATCCCAATCTTAAATAAACTCCCTCAAACCTTAATGACACAGGAAGACTCAAAGAAAGAAGGGACGACGAGAGAGGCAGAAAAATAATAATGAAGGAAATATGAGATGAAGAATCAAAGACATAAGAAAAGGGACAGTAAAATGTGAGAAAGGTGAGATGTAAGAAATAAAAGATAAAATAAGACAAAAGAACATTATAGAACATGATGAAGTGAAAGAAGGAAACACAGATGATCACCTAACTAAACAAAGACAGGCAGAGCTCACAGTTTAATGGACCTTCAACTCTTTCATGATTTTAGTTCCCAGTTTTTGAAAGCCTTTCATAATTACCTATTAAAGGCACAACTGTGAGTTAAGAAGGAGCCATAACTGTGAGAACAAACTGTAAGTGTAAGAACAGAAGTCAGCACATCAGCAGAAAAAACTTTTTTCAAAGCAAAGGGTGTCAAGTCAATGCGATACTTATAACTTATTATAGAGTATAAAATGACAATTATCTTATATGTCCTTAAGGATCTATTTAAACACATGATGTTCTCTGACCTTAATTAGATCTGGAAAAACTGGAGCACAGTATGCCCAGAGGTCAGATCACGCTACATGTACAGATGCTCCAGTCCTCCAGGCAAGTGGCACGGGTGCAAGATAGACCTGCCGCAGGTCATTTCCCGTCTTTGGTGTATGCAATGTTAAATTCATGCTCATATTAGCATCAGATTTTAGGCACTGTGTCATGATATTTAAGAGTCACCACATAAGGAACACATTAAATGCATGGCTGATCCATCTTTTTGAGTCTGTGTGAATGCTGTTGCACTCTGCTTTACAAAAGTAATCCTGTAATTACATCATGAAAACACATCAGAGGCCAAAGGAGAAGCTTCCCCCATGTCCAGTAGGGAGTACTTTTGAGAGAGGCAAGTGTGGTTGATAATCTGGAAATGACTTGGGGAGGCTGCCTGGACATAATCTTTGATATTTGAAATAGTGTTTTTTTTTTTTTTTTTTTAATAGGACAGTATGCATTAACCCTTTCATGCATGAATTATTGAATCAGAATGCTTTTTAAAATGTTTGTTTTAACTTTTAAACAAATTAAAAATCATGTTCATTTTTTCCAGCGTTATATTTTGAAGGAGTTATGCATCTGTCCACTTCAGTGAATTCTATGCATCAACAGTATAAATAGTAATTTCATGAAACTTAATAAAAATCCATGAAAACACATGTCTTTGGCAAACATTTGTCAAGTGTAAATAAGAAAGAAAGCCAAATTTAAAGTATATGTATTGATGCTGATGTATTGATTAATCAAACTTTTTACTCGCAATTTAGACCAAAATTTAAAATAAAAAATACAAAATAATGTGAAATAGGAATAAAGGCATAACATCCAATCTGACCTTTAACGACTATTTATGAATTTATGATGGTAAAAATGTGTTTAGATAATAATTATATGAAACTTAAACGAGGATTTGGAAATTTTACACCCTGGTAGTTCAACATGGCAATGCAGCCTCGAAGGTATAAAATTATATTATTAATATTCAAGATATCTGTTTACTATAGTGGACACCATGCATAAAGGAGTTAAAGAACTGTTATATGTAAATACATAGCCAGGTGGCTAATTTCCATCTTCAGTCCTGTGTGCAGGCTGGTGTCAACACAAAAACAAACATCAATAACAGGAATAAAATCCACAGAGCATATTAAAAGACAAGCAACAGACTGACACCGTAGACAACTTAAACATCATACAGTCCAAAACATAATAAGCTGAGAGTTGGAAGACCATGAGAATTATGCACAATTTTAGTCCTGTTTCTACCATCTTTTCTTGTTTTGATGTATTGTCTTTTTTATATTTTATATATATATATATATATATATATATATATATATATATATATATATATATATATATATATATATATATATATATATATAAATCTTATTTCATGCATTTTTTTCTCTTTTACCTGTCCACTGTCTGCCCTCTTATGTCTATCCTCCTGATGTGATGTGCTGTCGTCAACACAGTCAAAATTATATATGTATCTATAAATCTATTATCTATTTGAGGTATAAGGATTTGTTGTAGTCCTGAAATTACTTCAGCTGTTTCCATCTTACTAGTTTTCTATTATCCGTCCTTTTGATGCTTTAATTAACATGGTCCTCTGTGCCTTTTCCTTTGACTCTCTTGGTTTCTGTTGGCCTGATTGTTGATTTTATTGTACTCAGAGTTTTGCCTGCATTTGTTTTGTCTGTTAAAGCACTTTGTAGACATTTGTTTCAATGGTGCTATGTAAATAAAGTTTTTAATGATTATAGGTCCTCATTTTATTACACATTGCCCAGTATTACACAGAAATATAAAGTGTATGCTCAGTTGCACATTATTCTACTGACCAGATTTTAAACAATATTTCACAGTGCTCACAGTAGTGTTGTTCTCAAGACCACTCTATCCGAGGCCAGAATGCACCGAGACCAAGACAAGACCAAGGCTCTTGGAACTCGAGACTGAGTCAAGACCAAGACCGAGACAAGCCGAGACCAAGACAAGACCAAGACCAAGACCATCAAAATCAATTTTTAAAATGGGGGGTGTCACTCAGTCACAACAACTGGAAGGTTGCAGTCATCACAGAAGGAAATAACACATGAATTGAATTGAAGCTTTTTGTTGTTTTACCAAGTGTTCCACAGGCCGGTCCAAGACCGAGACAAGCCAAGTAAAAACGCTCTTGAGTCCGAGACAAGACCAAGACCTTCAAAATCTGGTCTTGAGACCAAGACTAATCTTGAGTAACACAACAATAGCTCACAGCACATGGTTACACATGCAGATGTGCGAGGTATTGCACCAAGAAAGCATACATATATACCTTATGTAAGCACTAATTTACAAACATAGCATGCATAGATATATTTATATACACAACTGTGGACAATTATGGATGGGCCCCAGCACACTGAACCCAATAGACATACAGTCCTACTCATCATTATTGGCACCCATGAAGTTTAAGTACACAATGTGATAGTACAAACAGTTTCTTTACAAACGTCCCTAACTTTGCTCTGCATCACTTTATCAGACTCAAACTTGGCAGAAGTAATGTTCACATTAAGGTTTGTACATTATTCTTCATTAGTTACTATGATCATGCAGTCACATTTAGAATAGGCAGTTTTAATTGCAACCACTTGAAGCCTACAAGGAAAAGAACACCCTACCAACAATTAAGCATGGTGGAGGTTCCATAATGGTTTGGGGCTGCTTTGCTGCATCGGGTACTGGAGGCCTTGACCGTATGACAGGAATCATGAAATCAGAGAATTGTCAAGAAATTTTAGAGCGAAATATCCTACCCAGTGTAAGAACACTTGGTTTGAGTCGAAGATCGTGGGCCCTCCAGTAAGACAAAGGCCCAAAGCACACATCCAAAAGTACCAAGGAATGGTTGAGAGGGAAAAAAATGGCCAGCAGTGAGTCCTGATCTCAATCCGATTGAAAATCTTTGGAATGAGCTAAAATCTGCTATTGGGGAAAAGAAACCTGCAAATGTTCAAGAGCTTGAAAATTTTGCATGGGAATAGTGGGAGAAAATACCAGCTGAGAAGTGCAAGAAGCTTAGAGATCGCTGCAAGAAAAAATTGGAGGCTGTGATCAGTGCCAAAGGGTGTGCAACAAAATACTGAAGAGGAGTGCCATATATATATGTTATTGCTAAAGTATTTTGGACCTTCAATTAAAAGATCTTGATAACATAAATTTCATACATTTCAATTTATTTCTGAATATATTGTTAAACTAATGAAATAATGAAGGGGTGCCAATAAAACTGAGCAGGACTGTACATGATATCAGGGTAGGATGTATAAAAGGGACTATATTGTCATGTTTCCAAAATGCATTTATACCTGTCTACACATTGATTGTTGGTCCATAACATGTGTTTTTATTGAATTTTGTGTTTGCACATTTATGAAAAAGGCAGCATACACCAAAAAACAAGTTATCTAAGATACATGCCCAAATTTGGCCAAGGCCTCAGTCAAAATGTCTGCATTGTACTTGTTGTTTCTATTAAAGAATCAGTAAAGGTGTTTCAACACAAAACGCAAAGTCATATGAAAATCAGGATAAAACTGGATGACAGCTAAAGAACACAGGTCTGGTTGGCGGGATTTAAGAGGTTAAACTTGTTTTCATCACCTTTGACTAAAATCTTTGACCCCGCTGACTTTAAATGCTTGTCTCTCCCCGCTCCTCTTGCTGAATCTAAATGACGATTTGTTCCCCTTCCTCTGGTGTTTGACTTTTAACCCCTGCCTTTCCTGCTCCCTGAAACCCACACCGCCCGCCCTGACCTCACACACACACACACACTGAAAAACTCTAAACCCTCCTCCTCCGCGGGCTCTGTGAAATCCTGCCAGCCGGCTCTGATCCATGACAAATGTGGAGGAGCCTGCGGTCTGCATGGAGCCTCGGCTCAGTCACGCCGTCACTGTCAGCGTCTGAAAGTGAATCTGCTGAACTGATGTGAGATTGAAACAGGTAAAAAGAGCTGCATCATCCTCTGAGGAGATCAGCCAGTGATGTATCTGCACTCTTTGGCTTGAGTAAATCAAAAAACCTCTCAAAGTTTCTCATATTTGAGGCAGACATGGAGACACAGTTTGTAAGTAAAGACAAAATAGAGTGAGAGGGAAGGAGGAAAATGGAAAAATGAAGCAGCAGATTCAGTTTTCTTCGCCTCCATGGGCTGATAAATCTACAGCTGTTACTCAGTCTTTAACATACGTATCTAATTTAACTGTCTGCTGACCTCCAGTGTGTGAGAACTGACTCCGGCTCGCCTACAGAGACTTTCATTTTTACAGCATATGACATTTATGGCAACTATTGACCTCCCCGGGCACTCGTGTATGTGTTTTTATATTAATGTGGCCACATGTGAGCACTGTCGCCGATACATCTACTGTGTGTCACGCTGTACAAATGTCCAATCTCAGTCCACAAATCAGCAGCAGAGAGGGTTTAGAAAAAGACCAACACATTAGAACTTTCACCTTGGAGTTTAAGTCTTCATTAGAAGCTCTAATAAGGTCAAGGGGCACTGTTTGTTTAGCAGGAGGAGGTGGGGGTGTATGGTGGTGTGACTGCTAGAAATCTTAGCCTTTTCATGGTACTCCATTTTTATATGAGGGGTCAAACTGAAACAGCAAAATCTGCATTGACAAGTTAACACTATCAGAGATAATATTTCTTGAGTGTCTTCTTCACTCATTTTGGACAGTTGGTAGTCAAAGGCAGATCGGTCTTGTCAAGCTCCAATCCCAATCAGAGTCCTTTAGAGTAGGGAGAAATGGGCATGAGGTCCCTCTTGAAAATGGGATGTCACATCTCAAGAGGCCTTTAATACATTTACTTAATGGAGACAAATATGGTAGAGATGCACTTGTGGTCTGGGCATCCATGAGTTCATCACCACCATAAATTCTTATTTTCAGTAAGAATATCATTGATTATACTTCTATGAAATAATCACCACAACCATTCAGACATGAGGACCCTCCTGAAAACGAGATGTAGCATCTCAAGAGGCTAACCTCTAATAAATCAGACAACAGGTCTATGGTTCATGGATCTGTCACTAACTTTAGTTCTTACTTTAGTCCACTTGTCTCCTCTTACCTCCCTTCCTTTGCCCACACACCCAACACAGCATCGTGTGGATTTGCTGTTCATCATGAGACTGGGATCCACATTCAAGATGTCCTGCTGCTTAACTGAAGGTTTTTTCTTGTCACCATGATGGAGGGATTTATGATTGGCTATATGGATTCATGTTGGGTGTTGGATGTATATATTTGTATATATTATGAAGAGTTCTTTTCCAAAATGCTATAAAAGCCAAAATAAAATATATATATATTACTCGGTGCTATTCTTTTGTATACCGATTGAACTACCCACCCTATCAGTATTTAATGCCAGAAAGCTATATATCCCTGTTTGAACTGTGTTTCAAAGTTCAGTTTCCCAGCCAACCCAATGGTGGGTCCAGGTAAATAATGTCATTTTTCTGAATGAATTGGATTTATAGCGTTTTGGAAAAGAGCTCTTCACATGTATATGTGTATTTTTATGTATCTATGCATATATGTGTAGATTAGATAGTACTTTATTAATCCCCTTGGAAAAAAACAAGAACAAAAAACACTGGAAGCTTTTCTCTAGAAAGGAAATTTTTGCTTCGCCTCCAACATGTTTTGGTGAGTTTGTTCTCTGAAGTGGTTCACATGTTTTTATACTGAAGTAACTCCTGCCTGCTACATTATCTGATTGGCCTGTCATGAATGCGATTGACAGAATGATTGTTCAATCACCTGCCAGATATGTTTCTGGAAGGTTCTGCCCTACCCAAACACTTTTTGTGTGTAATGGTACCCTTTTCCAGTGACTCTTTTGCAGAGTTTTGGGGGATTTTTCTGCCTCTGAAGAACTGACTTTTGCTCCTCTGCCTTCTGCTCCACTGATTAGGCATGGTTTCCCAGCACACTGATTCACTGCAGCCCCGCACCTGAGCCTCATCACTCAATCACCTGCACCTTCTTAAGCCTCACTTGGACTCCTCACCAGTGGCAGATGGTTCCCGCACCTCATTGTGGTTTGTTGGCTGAGTCTTTTGCTCTTTATAAGTCCTCTGAGAACTTTGAAAAGATTGAAAGATTGTGTTTTTTGGTGCCTATACTAACAACTGTTTTTTGCTCTTCTCTTCCAGTGCCTTCTCGAGCCCAGTCCTCTGTATCACAGCCACTCTCTCGGTTCTCTCCTTCACTCAAACCCACACTTCCCCCTCCCTCCAGGGATTCACCTTCAATAAAACTTATTACATCTTCTAAAACAGTCTCCTCAATCTGCTTTTGGGTCCACACCTCAACTAAAGGGAAATCTCCTATCACTCTGGGCTCTTAACCAGATGGACAAGTGAAATATATTATATGATCCACCTGGTGTGTCAGGTTCACTTTAACTTACATTAAGTGTAATTGTTGCCTAATCTTGGAGTTAAATTTAAATCTGAACTTTTGATAGAATGACTTTGTGATCAACACTTCTATCTAGTGTCAGGGATGCTCCCTCCAATATGTCTTTAACTATTCAAATGTTACATCTTTTTAATGTAAAATAATACAACAAAGTGTGAACTGCTGTACTACAAAACCCAAAACCAGTGAAGTTGGCACGTTGTGTAAATTGTAAATAAAAACAGAATACAATGATTTGCAAATCCCTTTCAACTTATATTCAATTGAATACACAGCAAAGACAAGATATTTAATGTTCAAACTGGTAAACTTTGTTATTTTTTTGCAAATATTAGCTCATTTGGAATTTGATGCCTGCAACATGTTTCAAAAAAGCTGGAACAAGTGCCAAAAAGACTGAGAAAGTTGAGGAATGCTCATCAAACACTTATTTGGAACATCCCACAGGTGAACAGGCTAATTGGGAACAGGTGGGTGCCATGATTGGGTATAAAAGCAGCTTCCCTGAAATGCTCAGTCATTCACAAACAAGGATGGGGTGAGGGTCACCACTTTGTGAACAAATGCGTGGGCAAATTGTCCAACAGTTTAAGAACTACATTTCTCAACGAGCTATTGCAAGAAATTTAGGGATTTCATCATCTACGGTCCGTAATATCATCAAAAGGTTCAGAGAATCTGGAGAAATTACTGCACGGAAGCGTCAAGGCCGAAAACCAACATTGAATGCCCGTGACCTTCGATCCCTCAGGCGGTACTGCATCAAAAACCGGCATCACCGTGTAAAGGATATCACCACATGGGCTCAGGAACACTTCAGAAAACCACTGTCAGTAACTACAGTTCGTCTACATCTGTAAGTGCAAGTTAAAACTCTTCTATGCAAAGCCAAAGCCATTTATCAACAACACCCAGAAACGCCACCGGCTTCGCTGGGCCTGAGCTCATCTAAGATGGACTGATGCAAAGAGGAAAAGTGTTCTGTGGTCTGACGAGTCCACATTTCAAATTGTTTTTGGAAACTGTGGTCGTCGTGTCCTCCAGACCAAAGAGGAAAAGAACCAGCCGGACTGTTATAGGCGCAAAGTTCAAAAGCCAGCACCTGTGATGGTAAGGGGGTGTATTAGTGCCCAAGGCATGGGTAACTTACACATCTGTGAAGGCACCATTAATGCTGAAAGGTACATACAGGTTTTGGACTAACATACGTTGCCATCCAAGCAACGTCTTTTTCATGGACGCCCCTGCTTATTTCAGCAAGACAATGCCAAGCCACATTCTGCATGTGTTACAACAGCGTGGCTTCGTAGTAAAAGAGTGCGGGTACTAGACTGGCCTGCCTGTAGTCCAGACCTGTCCCCCATTGAAAATGTGTGGTGCATTATGAAGCGTAAAATACAACCACGGAGACCCCGGACTGTTGAACAACTTAAGCTGTACATCAAGCAAGAATGGGAAAGAATTCCACCCGAAAAGCTTCAAAAATTGGTCTCCTCAGTTCCCAAACGTTTACTGAGTGTTGTTAAAAGGAAAGGCGATGTAACACAGTGGAAAAAATGTCCCTGTGCCAACTTTTTTGCAATGTGTTGCTGCCACTAAATTCTAAGTTGATGATTATTTGCAAAAGAAAATAAAGTTTACCAGTTCGAACATTAAATATCTTGTCTTTGCTGTGTATTCAATTGAATATAAGTTGAAAAGGATTTGCAAATCATTGTATTCTGTTTTTATTTACGATTTACACAACGTGCCAACTTCAGTGGTTTTGGGTTTTGTAATTTACTATATATTATTGTGTAAAATTAACTGAAACCTTGTTTGGCTTGGGCACATCCATTTAAAGAAATAATTAAAACAACCACATCACAGTTTTGCTGATGTGGGCCTGTGGTGTCTGTTGGTATTTGTCCAATAATGAGGGATGGGCCAAGTAAGTGAATCTACAAGTGTTGCTTAAGCTTTTTGCTTTTATTTCTTGCAAGTCCAGAGAGCTGCATGCAGCATTAGTCGAGGTTGCTGACTCTCAGTTTAATAAAAGACGATAAAACTGATCTTGATTTTGGCAGCCATGTATTATTATCTTAGTGTGGTTCCTTGGAGGGCTCAGCACCTCTTAAATCTAATTAAGAGGAGCTCATAGGGAAAAGTTTGTGAACCACTGATCAATACCCATAATGCTGGTCATAGTTAGAGGAGTTGGCATTTATCCCAGCTGTCACTGAGCATGAGGTGAAGTACAGAAGGGCCCTCAGTGGGATTTGGACCAGAAACCTTCACCCAGTCAGTCAACAGTGCTAACACCTGCACAGCAGCTGTAATTCAAGCTTAAAACAGAGTCAGAAAATATTTCTGACATCTTCAAAGAAGCCTCAGAATATTCAGCTGCTCTAGTCTAATGATGAAAATGTGACTTTCTTGTTGGGAGGAGCAAAACATGTGGAAACAGTGTGAGTTTTGGATGTAAGGAAACATAACACAGCTGTGAGGGACCTTATCAATAGTCCCCTGACCTGCAGGTGGAGACAGTGAGCTTAGAGAAGCAGGAATGTGCTGATAATGGCCTCGAAGAAGAAAAGTCAGCATGTGGACAAGGATGGAAACCAAGCAGGTGACAAACTTTTCTGCGAATCTAAAAAGTTTCAGTGTGGAAGGACATAAATCAAACACATCTTCTACCCCATCAGGATTCATGAATGCAGATCTGGTGAGTACAAAGCAACACAACTCATCTTCATCTTCATCTTTATGGTTTAAACCAGCTGCTTGGAAGACCATGGTGTCAGGATTAAGATGAAGATGTTGTTCTTTTCTTTTAATGACATGCAGTGTTTTGAAAATCTTGAATCATTTTCAGTCATGTCTGCCAAATTGTACGGCCCTTCTTTTAAAGCCCCACATTGTTGTACTAGGGATGGGAAATCAGACGATTATACTAAGGCCAATGCCATTATAATTCTACTTCTACAACTGTACAATTGTACAATTTCATTTAGCAGACGCTTTTGTCCAAAGCGACGTACAACACAAGCAAGAATTTGGACTGAGGGAAAAAAACCTTAGCAAGTGCGTCGAAGTGCTTCAAGTCAATTGGCCACAGGTGCTGCCATCTAGTGCCAGAAGAAGTGCCAGGTTTTTTTTTTTTTTTCTATTATGCAGCTTATCACAACAATAATTCAAGTCACAACCGATATTTCAAGTCAGCAACAAAAATCCAAGTCAACAACATCGATCAACATTCCAAGCATTCAATATTCAGTGCTAAATATTCATTAAGAGCTGGTCTGAGACCTTCTGATTCATTCTACCTCTGAGGACAAAGAGGAGAAGATCAGATTAAGTTCCAAAGTGTTCCCTGACTTATTGGATTATTTATTTTAAAACATTGGCCAACGCTGGACTTTTTATGTTGCTGCTGTCTCCTTCCTTGCTTGAACTCAGACTGACACGGATTCTGTCTGTTTTGCTTTTGGTGTTAAAATTATCCCACACTGTATACCAATTATTTCTCATGTTTGCCATGGTTCCTGCCTTGACCTTTATCTTGTCATCCATGCTGACTGCTCCTTGCAGGAGCAAGACGTCATTGTTGTGTAGAGAGGTGGGCATTGGTAAGGAGGTTATTGAGCACAAAGGCAAATTATATGTATAACATTAAACTATTCTCTTCAAGAAAGTTTGGTAACATTATTTCGAGTGATTATTCTTCCCATTTAAGCAATACTTATTTTAATTATAGTTTATATCAATGATCTGACCCAATCTATTGGGGGTTTTGTCTTACTGGAACGCCCACTTCAGTCTTCACCAGTCTCGTGGAACTTAAGTTTGTAAATGGTACCAGGACTAACACCAAATAATGCTGCCACTCTACGAATCTGCGCTTTGCACTTTATTTGGATGCGACCCACAATTCTAGCCTTTCAGAGCAGATGGACCTGCCTGATTCATTGTCTGAAATCCCGCATATTCTCTTTGCCAGCTTCCATTTTCCAATGACTTCACTCGGCTGAATGCTTAAGGATTCAATCAGGGAAGAGAGACAGGAGCTGTGGATGTGTGACGACAACAGGAAGTGACTGCATGTTTGAAAACATATCTGTGGTTTTTATCAGATACAGACTCAATTTATTCTTTGAAAGAGGAGCAAAGAACATTACTTGAAGCTTGTCTTATGGTAAATAATGTTTTTACTCTTCTGACCAGAGATCACTGCTGGGAAACTGGGAGAGAATGCTAAAATCCTCCACGGACTGGTGGTGGACTGGTTAGTCTATGGTCAAAATGGTTACCAAGTGATACTCAGCAAAAAACTTGGTTAGGGATTGTCTTTGACGAGGTTCATCTCACATACAAGTGTTGAATGATACATCTGTGTGGTATAATTTAATGTGAGACAATAATCTAAGGTAGTTTAAGCTAACGGCTAACAACAGCAAGAGCTGCTACGTCATACGTGCAAGCCATTCCTCGAATGCATATTTGCACTACTGTTAAGCAGACTAAACAGGCTTTCCAATGGTATAAAATATTATATCAACTGGAATTATCAAAGGAGGGAAAAAATCAACCAAATTCACACTTCACAACTTTTTTGGGGTGAATAGTTGGAGCTGGTTTTGATCCAAGTCCCTATACTTCCTGTAGAGTAGGAGGAGGTGGGAGCTATGAGTGGGATAACAGTAGGAAATGACTGCTAGGACAGAGGTTAGCATAAATGCTAACAGCTTCAGTAGCAGTTTTATCAGATCTGGACCACATTTTGTTTCATTTATTTTTATGAAGAAGAAACAACAACACCAAAATACCTTTTCCATAGAAAGGATATTGTCTCACCGCCAACATTTTTTGGCAAGTTTGTTCTTTGTTGTGGCTCATGTTTTGTATTTTACACCGTGGCAGTAGCTCCCCATCACTACATTATCTGACTGACCCGTCATGAAAGTGCTGAGGGAGTGATCATCTAATGTCCTGCTGGATTTGCTTTTAAAAGGTTCTGCCCTCCCCAAACTCTTTTCATGGGCTCTTTCCTCAATGGACCAGTGAAATGTATCGAATGGTTCATCAGGTGTGCCGTGTTACTTCTGGACATCTTCTCTCCTTCATTCATCTCACCTGTTCAGTTTGATTTATTTATTTCAATCCTCGTGGAGCACATTCAGGGAGAAACTAATTTACAATGATGCTTCCATGATACAACAGCAATGAAGCTACAAATAAAGTAGGACAGCTTTTATTACCTCAGGGTTTTTCAAAATGTGCTGTCAGTGATCGATGAAAGCCATTTGTGTGTGTGAAGATGCCCAAAGCAAGCAGAAAAAGACATGTTTTGTGTCAACGTGGTAGGAATAGTGCAGTATTGCAATAACACTGAACCATCTTTGTCCGGTGATTCTTTCCAGAATGTTCTCTGTAGTTTTCAGATTGATGATTGATGAGTCTATATGTTTTGACTCCTTTCTGCTTCGTTTATTGTCTCTGTGAGCCTTTTATAACTTCTACTGTCCGCCTCTTTCCTGATCGCTGCATTGTAACGTTTTAATCTTTTGTTCTTAACATCCCGTCTCAGTTCTTTTGTGCTGGCCAAGATGATAATTTTTTAGAATTTCTTGCTAATTTCTTTGATTTTCTTTGCTTGGCTGTTGAAGCCCTTTGTTATCTTTTGTTCTTAAAGGTATCCAAAGTAAACATTTGATATATCTGTGTTTTGTCTGAAATAAGAAAACCTTTGAAGACACATTTCAAACCCAACCAGCCAAAATGTACAGTTATATTTTAAGCGCTTTAACATGACTTAATGACTTGAGATTATTTTTTTTCTTTTCCCAGCAGAACTTGAGACTTTGGTCCAAGGAAATAACTGATAATGTCCTGTTCATACAGGCTCTGTTAAAACCAGAGGGTGGGTGTAGATTATTTACTCTGTTGGAGTAGATGACATGCTTCATCCTTCATTGCAGTGATCACACAGTGTTGTTTTTGTGTAAAGAAACCCGTGCTTGCCTCTTGAATAACTGTGCTGGGTTATAGTGACTTGTACGTGCACAACTTGCCTCAAAGCTTAAATGTTCTGTACTCTGTGTATCAGAATAATCACAAGTTAATAAAAGAGAGACTATATAAACCGTCAAACCCTCTCTTGACCATTAAGACCTTCAATTTCCTAAATTTGCAAAAAGCTGATGTTTCTGGTGCTTCTTACGACATGAAAGGGATAGTTCATTTTTTAAGTGGGGTTATGTGAGGTACGTGGCATGAGCCTGAACATTTGCTACAGTGTCACAGCTCAGTTCTCTCTCTGTTCAGAAATCTTGAGACAGCTGCTTATGCTATACATTGCATGGTGCCAGACATTTTGCAGAATTAAAATAACTGTGAGAGAAAACCAAAAAACAGCATGGGGTTATCACACGCTACAGTTTGTTTATGTCAACTTAAATTTCCACCACATCACCCCTTTGATAAGGCAATATTTGACACACAGCATAGCCTATGTCACATAACCTCACTCCAAAAAATCCTCTCTCTTTAATTAATGTATCCTTTACATGGACTGTATCAAACCTTTAAAAATACAAAACTGTTTGCCAGTGTGGTTCAATATGCAACTGAGAATTGCCTTATTTTTAGTTTTAAGAACTTAGTCATTCATTGTTATCTTTTTCCTTTTGCATTTTCTCAGATGCATTTTGTGCCTGTGAGTCAATGCACAGGGGTGAAGAAAACTCCTGAAGTTGGGCCACAATATCACAGACCTCGCTCAACAGAAGTCAGTTCTTTAAGATCACTGTAAAAAACTCCCTTTAACAGACTTGCCATATGCGATGTTGTCTTTATATTGATCTTGTCTTGTCATTTTAGAACAATATTAGTCTATATGCTGCCATAATTCTGCTTCTATTATTTTTAACTCCTTCCTGTGTTGTTGGCCTTTTTTAATTTTATTCTTACACTGCTGATACTTACTTTTGATTCCAATTTTATTCAATTTATGATGCATTGCTTTACTTTTCAGGAATTGAATCATCTGGCCATCATATGTTGTAGTTTGATTTTTTTAAGGATGACTTTTAGGCTCTTTTATTATTTCATCTCCTATTCATGTTTTAGTTTTTTTGTATGAATGGTTACCTCATTTAGTAGATTTTTTTTTCTTTTTGTTGTTTTCTTGTGTTACTGCTTTTATAGCTTATCTTCTTTTTGTTTTAATTGTCTCCTGTTTTGACTCTTCTTATGCACTCTTATTTTGATCCCCGTGGTCTCCTTTTATGTATTTTTTGATTCTTTTGAAATAAGAACTGGTCCAGAACCTGGCAGGCTAAAACTCCATCTTACAGCACTAAAGGGTTTTAGCAGGACCTTTATACTAAAAAATAATAGAATGTTGATTTTGATTAACTGTCCTTCTCATAATGCAAGCAATAAAGTCATGATTAAAGAGCCAGCTCTAAATTTAAAGTTTTCAGTTTTAGAAGTTATCATCTTAAAAGTTAAATTTTTTTTCCAGAGACTTTATTCTCCAGCTGACATGATCTGTTTTCATGAGATCAGACACAAGAATAAAAAGCCCCTTTCGCCTCAATTAAAAGAGCAGCATGTACTGATTAAAATAATATTGTAAATGCACGGCCTGTTGCTTCTTGACACATTTATGTTGCCGCTTTATAGGCCTCACTGATCACAAAAATGGTCTCATGTTGTTCTAAATTCTGATTACCAATTACAAAAATTTGTCCTCTGAGTGGTCAAATTGGCATGTGTCACAACAGTCGATCAGATAATCAGCGTGATTGATTCAGTGTCTGTTTTCTCTCTACCCAGACCACACAAACAACAGACACACAAAGACCAAACATGCACACGACGCTCTACGCAACATGGTGAAGCATAGCGTGAGAAATGAAATCAATGTAAGAGTGTCTTGGAGGTGTGCTTTAAATGTGGCAGCACACTAATGTGACAGGATAGACGGAGCTGACACCTCAGTCTGTGTGACTGTGGTTGTGTTTTATCTTATCACACAAACACGCTCATACATGCACTTCATCAGTCAGACACCTCACAGTTAATCTGCACTTTAGACACTGACAATTATGCTCTCATATTAGACTGATGTGATACCACATGACTTCAAAAGAGAGAAAAACATCAGGGCATTTCATTGGGTCAGCTGAATCCACAATGGTTTTCTACCTACCTTCCCATTGTCTCAGGTTTTTTTTCTTTGTCGTTTTTTTTCAAGGAGGCTTAATGAAACACTTAAAGGTGTAGTCAGCGACGTGGGAGAAAACGAGTGGAGAGGTTGTTGATAAGCAGATTTAGACCTGCCCCCCGAAAGCTGATGGACGTGCATCGTCATGGAAACGGCCGTAGAAACTGCGTAGCTGACCAACGTAGCTAAGGTAACCCTGACTCGTCAAACAATAGTAGCCACAACTCGACTGCTGTTATTGATAACATCACAACAACAGTACATTCTGGCAGATTAGACAATAGGATGAATGTCTGACAGCTGTTACTGTTATGTGAAGCACCACAAAGCTAATGTTGCTTACCTATCCAACAGAAAGACGGTGACATCTGCATCCGTTTTAAGGTCTTTCAATTGGCGGAGTTCCCTCCACTGTCGGGGAACAACACCAATGTTGACCCGGGTCTTCGCTCTTTCATGATCATCACCCTTCTTTTTCACTTTTCACCCCTCTGACCTTTTTCTTTTGGACTGTTTTTCAGCCATTGCTACTGCGCATATTGTATCTCTCTCTTACACTAATTGCGCACGCTACGCAACCTACGACTCCCCCTTCCCCCTCTGTCTGATCTGTGCATGAGTATGATCGCCCCCTGGATGTGGGGGGGTGTGTACTCTGTTTTGGTAACTCGGCCTGAGCCACAGTATTTACCTGCTGAGATTCAGAGCCAAGGCTGTGTATTGAAACCGGACTTTTGTTTTCAACATGCTGTCAGTGGGGACATCTTGTGGATGGAGAGGAGAAATACGGTGAATTTGACAAATACTGCATTAGATTAGAAGATTAGAAGATTGCTGACTGCACCTTTAAGTATTAAATCAAACAAAACAATTCAATCCATGTTCCTCGAAGCTTATGAAAACACACTGACTGGCAGTTGCAGCATGTTAATCCCACCAAGTGCTATTGAGTAAAATTGCCCAAAGCTTAACATTGTCATTGACAGGGATTTGATCTCGATCCCATTTGACATTGTTTTATCACTGAGCTCCAGCTGATACGTACCTGTTATATTGGCATGAATGTCAATAGCTGCCAATACTGATTTGCAACTTTCTAAGCAATCATCTGTCAATACTGAGGTCATTCCAGTATTATTGTGCATACCTATAGGGGGTTAAAGGAATACGGCAACATTTATTTTGTTGGTTTAATGTCTTGCCTCACTCCCATATCCATGATAAGCAGATAGACACCATTATTTGGACTATGCTGCAGTAACAAGGAAGAGATGGCCAAAGCTCACCCACCGCTAATTAGCTTAGCTCAAACATTGGGAGTCAATGGGTAGTGTTAGCCTGAGTTTATACAGTTATCAGGTAAACTCTTCAGTGACTCTCAATGGTCCTGTGTGCTTGTTGTGACTCATTTTGTTTTACCCTGATGTGTTACGTTACAGTATCTATTTTTAGATTAGACCTGATGCAACTTTCGAAAGAAATGCATATGAACTGAACCGCAGGGCACTTGCACGAACCATCATGGACATGCTTTTCAGTACATCAACGAAACAAAGGACGTAACAAAACAATTCACAACATGCACACAGGACTGTTTAGAGTTGCTGACAAGTTTATCTGATGATTGTGGGCAGAGGCAGGCTAAAACTACCCATTGACACTCAGTGTTTGAGCTGAGCTAATTTGTGACCTCTGCTTGTCTCTGTCTTGTTACTGCACACACAGTCGAAAGAATGGTGTCTATCTGCTTGAAATGGACTCAAAAGTGAGGCAGGACAAGAAAAAAACAGAAAAAGTTGGCATATCCCTTTAAGAGCCGTGGAAAAGAGGCTTTAAGCAGACAGCAACCTGAGTCGCACACAGGGCCCAAATACATGAGGGTGTGCAGAAATGACCCATCACACTGTCGGCACTCCACATTAGATCTTGACACTTGTACCGCAGCTCCTGGCAGTACTACACACTTCTATCAGCAAGACACTTTATTTTTGAACTACTTCTGTTCCTGTATAAATAGCGACACTGAACAAGATCAAACTACAGGCTTTGTTTTGGCATCTACCTTCAAACTGCAGAGCTACCAGCTACATCAAACTGAGAGGCATTAATAACAGAAAAAAGACAGAAGTTATGAAACGCTTCATTCAAACTGAACATGCCTGTAAGGGTTAGGTGTGTCCTATTTTTAACCATGAACAAATGATAAATGAGGATAAATGATCCCATTGTGTAAGGGGCATTGAGTGTCCTCTTAGTGAGCAGTGTGTGTGTGAGTGTCTCCTGGAGAGCCCAAATCGAATCAAGGACGAGTGATACCAGAATAAGTCAGAGGAGTGTGTGGAGTTGGCAGTGAGTCACCGTCCTGTGAGAAGAAAAGCTCTCTCACACACACACGCTTCATCAGCTGCCCTCACAGTGCAACACTTTCCACTGACACTGATAAAAACTACCCAGGGGACACTTTAAATCATTTTTAGCTCGGCTTTAGCATCCTGTGCATGTTTGATTAACTTTCTGTGTGTGCGCAGTAGGGCTGGGACGATTCACTTTTCTCCCGATTCGATTTATTGCGATTTTTTTAGGTGCCGATTCGATTTAAATTGCGACTCTACGATATTGCAGATTTTTGCAATCTTTAGTTAGCTTTTTTAACACCAGCGAAAAAGATGAACAACGATGATGCCTACAGACTAAATCAGGAAAAATACACATGTGAGTCAGTTTTTAGGATTTATTCAGCAATATATTTTAACCAGCTGTTTATTCTCTCTTCAAAAGCCTGGATTGCATATAAAAGTGGCTTATTTACCCTTTGGGCACCAGGGTTTTTTCAAGAAAATATTCAGTTTTGCTATGAAGATTTAAAAAGGTAATAGTTTCAAAGTGGTTAGTTTTCCCACCCATCATCATCACTGTAATTTACGGGCCGACCATGAACGCCTCTGCTGCCTTCACTGTACTTTTCACCCCCGGCTTCTCCCTCGTCTGACCAGAGCTCCGTGGTCTTTCTCATTCCTGCTAAAACCATCACTTTTCACGGTGTTTTGAACTTCCCTGCATCCCAGACCAGTCCCCTACTCGGCACTCACCGGCCATGGAGAGGCAAAGCATCGGCCTCGGTATGTGCGGAAATGACGTGCGGACCCGCTTCCGCTGCGCGCACACGCGCCGCCAGTTTCGTCCTCACTGGACGACTGACCCTCATCCTCAGAGAGTAAATATTCCTCAGACTCAGAGTCAGCCAGTACTTGAGAAAGTACTCTCGGCATTGTGAGTACTCTCACTCTGTAACTCTGTGAGTGTCTCTCTTTTCCTCTCTCTCTCTGCTCCGCTCTACAGCCACACTCACGTCCCTCGGTCCGGTGTGTGTGTTTCAAAATAAATATACACCAAAACTTTGAATAGAAACCTGTCACCTGTCCACTATCTGCTGGAGAAAAGTAGTAACACTACTCAGCACTATTTTAACAGCTATGGCCTGTTTTATCCAGCAATGTCGCTTGCTGCAATTTTGCGACTTTAGCGCCTGAAGAGTTGGGGGGGGGGTCGATTTTTGAACAAAAAAATCGATTTAAAAATCAGCACACAAAAAATCGCGATACTGTGATATGTGAATCGATTTTTTTCTCCCACTCCTAGTGCGCAGTCATATGAGCCCATTAAACCCTTAAATTCCTGAAAATGGAGCAAAGTTTCACCCAAAAAGCCCCGTCCACCTCCCAGAGTCCATGAAACGTGCCCATCTATGGGCTTAACCCTCCTCCAGGCTCAAACCTGACAGGATGATTCTGTGGTCAAGAGATAACCCTGAGCTTCAGACCAGATCTTCAGGTGATCCTCTGGTTGGATTAGGCTAATCCATCCTGACCCTGAGACCATATCTGGAGTTTGTTCCATCCACTCCACAGTCCAGTAGGCAAAAGCTGCTCTAATCCCCTTAAAAACTTGAGTGTTTTTGTTTGAGCGGGCCTTGAAGAGTGCTAAGGATTTCTCAGCGGACTCCTTTATGTTGACGCAGAGGATGAGCTGAAGTTATTGATCTTCTGCAGACAACAGCAGGAGACACCAGAGTGCTGCTCGTGCAGCTTTTCTGCTGAACTCATCTCTTTTACTGATTCTTTGTGGGAGTCTTCAAACTGGTGGTCTGGCTTTGTAGCATCTACAGTGTTGTGGTTCCATTTATATTCAAGCTTTGATATGCTTCAGCAGACTTTGTTGTTTTCAGGAGAAACATGTTGTGTGGGCATTGAACACAAAGGTGTAAAAAAAAACACAGCTATGGAAATGATCAATAAGCAGGGTCTATACTCAGTAGAGACCAGAGTGATGAGGACATATCTTTGATCTAGGCATCCATGGGTTTATTTATTTATTTTATTTATTTATTTTTGTAGCACAAAGCTGTATGGATATTTCAAAGTGAAATAAAATACATGTTTTTTATTTGGGATTTTTTTAATTTTATTTTAGTTTACTCTCCATTCACCCTTTGGCAGTAGACATTCAGTGATTTGATCATGTCTAATTGTTACTTTAGTTTAAATTTACATGAAGGACACCCTAATTCTCGATGTCCACGTGCACATAAATGACACAGTTATTGAGCAAAATCAATGGTCCATGACTGGCAGTTATCTGGATCACCACCAAAATCTAATCATGTTAAAGAGGACATATCATGCTTGTTTCTCCTTTTCACTATGCCAGACTAGGATGCCTGTAAAGCATTTCTGCCCTCAGTACAAGTCATTTAGTTCCTTCATTGCCCCACAATAGCGTTCTCAATATCCTCATTTTAGGCCATTATCAAGCTCTCGTTGAAACACTCGGATCTCAGGATGACCTACAGTTACCTCGCAACGTCACAGCCCTTTGTTGTCTGATTGGTCAATTCTATCAGGGGCTGAGCCAGCCTGTCCTTCTTCTTCTACTGTATTTTCTGGCAGGCTCAAAGCAGCGACCGCGTATTGAGTCCCCCTACAGGCCAGAGCTGGTAATGAGTGAATGTGAGCTAGGGATCCATATACCCCTGCTGGTGGATGTGTTCCTCGGTGACAGTTTTGTGGCTAACGGACATCACAGAGGAGGAAGTGTTTTATCAGATTACTCCAATAAAAAGAAATGTACCTCGTGTCGTCACGACGTTTGAAATCTCGCTGACATCTCGCAATGACCCATTTTCAGAGGCATCAAATCTCGTTCTAGGATATCAGAAAAAAAAAATATATCTCATTTTTTGAAAATTAGGGGGGTGTAAGGTCTTGTTTTCAAATGTATTATATGTAAGTATTAAATCAAGCATCAGCATGATGTGTCTCCTTTAAAGTTGGGCCATTACCAACATCTCCTGAAAATATTAGCAAATTCCTTACTGTAGCTTTTGTGTGATCTTGCAAACAAACAGGCAAACACAACACAGTCAGAAAAGAACACATTGCACACTCATCCAAATGATTAAAATTATGAATATAAATATATGTTACAAATATTGCACTATTGCCCACAGCACTGATCGCTCATCCGTAGCCTCTCTCAGGAATATGACTGATGGTCCATAGATAAATCTGTAAGTTCTGCTTTTCATGCCTCTATCTCCTGCCAGAGAGCATGAGGCTAAAAAGACATTGTCTGGGGTGAGAAATGTCAGACAGACAGAGAAGAGAAGAAGCGTGTGCATATTATACTTTTGTTAACCAATACTGAGCATCCTTCAGAGATCCTGTTGCTCTTTCATGCAGATCAGTTCAAGTTCACACTCAGTCGTGGCAGAGCTCTTCTCTCCACTGGATGGTGCTGTTGCCTCTTAACAAGCGTGTCAGATTCATGTCAGTTTACCCTGACATGCATGTTAGTACAGTCTCTTTAGTAACCACACACTCATGCACAGACAAATGCGTGTATTGAAACCACGTGAATCTGTTTGTGTTACTTAGACAACCAGGTAGAGGAGAGGGGAGATGCTGCCACTGGATGGTGTGTGAGTGCGTGCGTGTGTGTTGGAGCATAAAGCTGATGCTGTTTACCCTTCATACACCTCATACATCTTCCTTGGAAACAGACGGAGTCTCATCGACATGTCAATTTGTAACAGAAACTCTCCAGTGAAAAATTCATCTTCTCATGCCATGGGGGGATACTCCAGCACACCGTGTCTGTCCTTCCTCTTCCTCCTGCTCCTCCCTCTATCTTTCCTGATGTACGTAACTATGCCTCCGGTCATTTGAGGGCCTGTTTTTCCACTAACTACTGCGCAAAACAAAGATGGCTAACCTACAGCCGTTAGCAAACACATGAAAGTGTGTTTCCATTGACGTTGTTGGTGCCTTACTTTCTGTACCATTGGACAGATTGGGGTTAAGAGTTCAAGGATGAGTAAGAGTGGAAAATGAGGCTCCACATATTTCCATATTAGCCTCATTATTTCACAGCAAGTGTCCGCACAACAGTAAAGGGACAGTGACGCTTAGAGAGGAAACGCCATACAGTGCGGCATATGATCCGCGGTTAAGTCCTCCTTCAATTCGTGCTCTCAAGCCCTGGAAGTCAGAGCATCATATATTCACTTGGACAGAAATCAGGATGTAAATTCCACTTTAGTTTAAAATGCTCTGATGTTTCTTTGGTTTTATGTGATGTGCAGCACATTGTATGTACAGTTAATTCCACAGGTAAGGGTTAGTTTTCTATCTTAAAAGATAGTTCAGTGTTTTTTAAGTTTGGTTATGTCAGGTACTTGACAATAATCAGTGAAGTGACTGAAAGGGCTCCCGGCACCATGCATGGGTGCAGCTATTTGTGTAATTAGTCAATTTTACTCACTATGCTGAGTCAAATGTATGATTATGATTATATGATTATAACCCTGTGCATCTACAGTATAAGGTAGGGGTGTGCGATATGACGATATTAAATCATTAAGGATTATAACGTGAGGATGATCTCATAAAGCAGAAAGATCGTCAGATCATCTGTGTGGGCGTAGAGACTTTGACGCGCACCCGACAAGTCAATCGTAGCACATCACGCGCAGTGCATGGTAGTATCTCCTGTTTGGTTATGTAGCGTGAAGCCATGGTGGAAAGAGAAAGGGAGATAAAAGCTTGAAGATGTCTGAACAAAAATCTGTTCTAAAGCAGCTGTATTATTCACTCAGATTAAAGACATTGCAGTTAGATAACATTTGTTTTGAATTGTTGCACTTTAAGAGATAATGTTGATATTGTTGTTTATTACCTTTTGTCTTTACATTTATTACACATTTTTATAAAAACTGCACTATTTAAATTAAAACCTGTTCAGAAAGTTTCTTTGGCTTTGTCTTTTTTTTTGCTTTTAGGGTTTTACATGTTTTATATGTTAAACATAGGGAAAAATGGTCAAACATGCATATAAGTCTAGAAAAATCAAAGTAAAAAAGAATCTTGATAAAATTGTGATTGTGATTTTATTTTTAAAAAATCGTGATATGATATTTTTGCCATATCGCCCACCCCTAGTATAAGGAAAGTTATTGTCACTTGAGTCAAAATCACTTATATTTTGTTTAATATTTGTTTCCTCTGTTGTTTGATCTCCTGAGCCAAAGTAATGAAACAGCAGATCAGTGGAATCGATGCCTACAGACGAAGCAAAGCTGCGCCCACACTGCAAGCGACTGAGATCAAAATCGCGTCGCCCACTGAAGTGTTGTTATGTCCATAAATGTCTCATTTTGGTCACTGTTGCCGTCGGCCATCGCTCAATGACATCACGTCCGCTCAAGTTTCACCGCGATCATATCATATATCATATAATAGGATGTATATCCTCATCCTCCTGGACCTCACTGCAGCATTTGACACAATCAACCATTCCATCCTGCTGTCCCACTTAAAATCTCGTCTACACATCACAGACAACGCCCTCACCTGGCTGATATCATACCTCACTGACCGGAACCAGTTCATCTTCATAAATAACAGCTCCTCCCATACAGCTCCCCTGTGCCAGGGAGTCCCTCAGGGTTCGGTGCTTGGTCCTCTCCTCTTCATCCTCTACCTCCTCCCCCTTGGTCAGATTATTCATCACCATGGTCTCCATTTTCACTGTTACGCTGACGACATTCAACTGTACATATCCACCAAATCCATCAGCCCTCAGGCTCATTCCACCCTCTCAAACTGCCTTTCTGACATAAACTCCTGGATGCAATCAAACTTTCTTCAACTCAACTGCACAAAATCCGACATACTCATTATTGGTCCCACTTCCCTCACCTCTACAGCAAAAGACTTCTGCCTCTCTGTCAACAACTCCACCCTCTCACCCTCACTGCACTGCCAGAACCTCAGAGTCATCTTTGACAACAAACTCTCTTTCTCCCACCACGTCAAAGCAATCACAAAAACAGCCTTCCATCACCTCAGGAATATTGCCCGCCTTCGCCCTTCTCTCTCCTTCTCTGCGGCTGAAACCCTGATCCACGCCTTCATCACATCACGCATCGACTACTGTAACAGCATCCTGTATGGCACAACCACAAATCTTCTCAACAAACTTCAATACATCCAAAACTCCGCCGCACGCCTCCTCACCCGTACCCATTCTCGGGATCATATCACCCCTGTCCTTCAGAATCTTCACTGGCTCCCCATCCCATACCGCATCACATTCAAAATCCTCCTACTCACCCATAAAGCACTTCATAACCAGGTCCCTTCTTACCTTAGAGACATGCTCCATCCCTACACCCTCTCCTGTACCCTCCGCTCCTCAGACGCAAACCTCCTGACTGTCCCTCGGACCAAGCATCGAACCTGGGGGGACAGAGCCTTCTCTGTTGCTGCCCCCTCTCTTTGGAACTCCCTCCCACAACACATCCGGGACATCACAGACCTTACTACCTTCAAGTCCAAATTAAAAACACACCTGTTTCGCACCGCCTTTAATTTATGATTCTCCAGTTTTATCTCATAAACAATATATACTTATTTTTATTTACTCATTTTTTTAACTGTTTTTCTGTCTTTTGAAGGCTCTCTTGTTGGCTCTGTATTTTCTTGTTACCTTGTTTTCTATGTATATTGTTTTTAATTTGTACTTTTATCCTTTATCCTTGTAAAGCATCTTTGAGTTTTTGAAAAGCGCTGTATAAATAAAATGTATTATTATTATTATTATTATTATTATTATTATAAGCTGACATTATTCCAGCAGTATCCTTTTCACTCACTTATCAAACACAAAACACTGCAGCTGATGCCCTGAAGCAGCATTATCTGTCAGTTTTCTGTGGTCCGTCTAGGTGAAACTAACCTACTCACTGATGAATGTTTCCCACACAGACATAAATTGTTCCTCTGTAGTCCAGATGAAAAACTGTCTGTCACGGGTACCGTCACACATGCACACACTGCCACACACGACACCGCCTGAATAGATCAACTTTTTTTTAACTTTGACATTGCGGGGCGGGTGAAGGAGGGTTAGCCCCGCCCCATTGCGGCTGTAGTACCAGTAGCGTCCGGTGTGTAAGCACTTTAAGACATAACATAGTGGCAAACACAGACTTCCTGAAGGAAAAGTAAAGCACACACAGTAAATTGTCATTATTCATCAATAAATAATTGTTCAAATTTCAATTAGTTTAACTTATTTTAGGATAAAATTGCTTTAAATTGTTATGAAGCTTCCCCACCCCTATCTGAGAGCCACTTGCAAGGAATTCTGGATGCATCTGCAATGAGGGGCACTGAAACAGCATCACTTTCAAAGCATTTTTCTTCATTAACATGTGAAAATGATCCAACCTGGCACACCAGATGGACAGTTAAATGTATTTCACTTGTGCATCTGGCAAAGAGAAAGTGAAAATGTTTGGGGAGAGAAACGGTATAAAAGCATATGCAGAAGGAGATTTGACAATCATGCTGTTAATCACAGTTATTACCGGCTAATCAGATAATGCAGTCGTCAGATGATACTGCACTAAAAATGTGAGCAACCTTGTAAAACAAACTCTCGTGAAAATATGTGGGAAGTGGAGTGAAACTATCCTTACTTTAGAGAAGTTTGTAGTACTGTTTATCATCTTATGAAGAAATGCAGTCCAGATCTGGAAACTTCTGAAGTAGCTCTCATCTTTCACCTGGGAAGAAGGGCTGAAAGATTTTAGGAAAAGATCTAATTGTGATTTTTCTGGCTGATATTGCAACTCCAATTCACAATTTTCTTCAAAACAAGCTTCAGTGCAATATTCACTATGTTAACAGCATAGACAACAGTAAGGATCTCAATGACCAAAAGCACATAACACATTCATCATCTAGTATTGATGATAAATAATCTATTTTCATTATTTAAGGCAGCTGAAACATCCAGTTGCTCTGGATTCAGGAGGGGGTTAAGAGAAGCCCACAGAGAAACTATTTTGAGTGTTTTGTTCCAGATTTTTCAAGTTTAAATGCCAGTTTAAAGGGGTCTTAATTAAAGAAGCACTGGTGTTTTGTGGTAAACATTACAACAGTTATATACAACAAAGGCAGGTTGATTATTTATATTTGGTTTCTATTTATTTAGATTACATATTTATTTTCAAGACAAAATTGTATATATTATTATTTTTTAATTTGAATTAAAAGGAGAAAATTTCCGAGAACTAAATGTTCAAATTAAGGAGATAAAATAAAATATTTTCATTTATTAACCAGTTGAGTTACTTTCTGCTTTAGAAGAATCATGAACGTATGAGTGAAGGGGTACTCGTGGTATGACAAAAGGCTCAGGGGGTACACAAGACAACAAAGGTTGGGAACCACTGATTTAAGGAATACTCCAACTTCTACTCCTAAACAGAGGTTTTGTATTGTTGACATGCCCACCAGCACTTCCGTAAATGCAAATTGCCTGCAAATTTGTAAAACAACCAATGTGACCTCAAGTGAATATTACGACAGTCTCATTAGGACAGTCAGGTTTGTCAAAGCAGAGGTCATGTTATAAAGATTTTGTGTTCATAATGGCCTTGGTCAGATCTCCTCCCTCTTTCACAATGACATTGACTTTTATTTGTGTATAAACTTAGCTGTCAGCAGTTTGATAACTCTGTAAGAGAAGGCGGAGAACAGCCTGAAACCCCAGAGAGTTGACCCAGTTCAGTTTGCAGCAATAATATTGACTTTTAGACAGGTGGGCTAACAAGCCTCTTCTCAGCTGATTATAGAGCAGAAAACATTAACGTCACTCTAATGTGAGTCAGACAAGGCAGGCAAATCCTCTGAGCCGATAATACTGTGCTTAGTGTGATGTTTATGTTCTTATTTTGTGCACGTCAGGATTGTGTTCTGCTAATCAGAAGTCTGATGCCACAATAAAAAAGGTGAAAATTCAGACCTGGAAAGCCACCTTATGTAAACCTCTCAGCCCACGATACCCTAAATAGCAGTGTTTGCATACCTACACTGTAAGCATATCCTACATGCATACCAAAATTTTAGCACGAATTTATAGGTATCAGTACTTAAGTTTTCAATCAAACTCATTCTATGTAACCCTTTTTAAAATAATGGGCAGTATACCCACTAAATGATTCAGTTGTCTTTGGTTTTTGGAAAGCCCCCTCCTGTCTGGCACCAACTGCCATGCCATGACCCTTCTCATCCACTCTTTAGCTCAGCTTGAACTTCAACAGGTCATGTTGTCCGTGTCTACATGCCTGAATCCACTAATTTGCTGCCTATTGATCAGTTCATTGGCTGATTAGGTGAACAAGCAGTTGACCAGGTGTGCCTAATAAAGTGGTCGGTAAATGTACTTTGCTACTTTGTTGTTACTGTTTTGCCGTAAGATTTATTCGTTCTTTTTTTTGAGGGGGGGTAACTTTTTTTAAGGTAGTTATGGACTACAAACCACAAGGCCTTTGATTGTGCTTCAGCTTCACTTTATTAATTGCCGCTTAAAGGGGTAGTTCAGTTTTTTTAAGTGGGGTTGTATAAGCTCCATATGGTCATTAAGTACATTAGATACAGTAGAAAGTTCTCTCCTCTCCCTCAGTAAGCCACAGACTGAAGAAATAGCCGCAAACAGGAAAGTACTGTACCAAATACAAAGGGTATTTTCTCCGCCTACAAGAACTCAAATCAAAAAGTAATACCACAGTTTAAGAGTACGCTACATATGAGTGTTTTTAAGTGCATTAACATTTCAGAAATATAAAGTTTATCCGGACCTAAGCCAACTCAAGTCGTGTATCCCTCCGCTAAATCACTATGCCGTAGTAGGGATATAACGATATGAAAATTTTGTATCATGATTATTGTGACCAAAATTATCATGGTTATCATTATTATCGCGGTATTGTTGCAGTGTGCTCAAAATGTACTTTAACACATAATTGAAATAATTTAACCCCTTTAATATTATAATTTTAACAGTTCCCTTTTGTCTTTTTTTGTCAATAAATGTGTCTAGAAATGCCTTTTGAGTACTTTTTTTCACCATTCTTTCATTAGAAGCAAGTATTTTTCATTATTATGTTATCAATGCTTGAACAGTGTGTAATTACACGAAACAAAACCAATTTGAACTTTAAACAGGGCTCTCTTCATAAACAATTGAAAATGAACAACAAATAAACTATTTTATATACACTCACAGATTCTTTGTTTGCCTGCAGTATTAGTGTCCATGTCATAGCTCGTCATATTAGACCATGTCATGGCCTTTTTTTTTACTGACGATAGTCCCTGAAGCAGTTTGCCCCCTTCATGACTCTCCTCTGGTCTCCCCTCTCCATGGCAGATCTCCTCGATATTTTCTCCTCTAATCTTTCCAGAGTACAATCAATTAAATTCATAAAGCACGAACTTTGACGGAAAAAGACGATCAATTTCAAAATACGGCAAATACACGGCCAAAGAACGGCAAGCATACGCTCCACAATGATACTAATGCTGTTATTTACAAGATTTATGAATTATTTAGACAGAGAATACTGATAAACCAACTGTAATTCTCTCGGGTACGGCTCATGGAATCTTTTCTCGCTCTCTTGCTCTCTTGTTTTCTCTCTCTCTCTCTCTCTGTCTCTCTACCTCTACGGCTCGGTCAGTTCATTTACTCGATAAGTTACAGCAGTTTTAATCGTGCATGTCTTTTTCTTTCGCCGCAGCTTCATGTTTAGACAGGGTGGCTGTCTTCTATTAGTTTCCCCTTGGCATCCTTGTAAAATCCAAAATTTAACCAGACTTAAGTGGCAATTTCCAGAGGGAAATCTCCGCTGTCTCTAACTTTTGATGAGGCCAAACAATGCAAACTGCGCATGCGCGCTTCCCATGAGGCTGCTTTATCCATGAAGAGACTCATAGTTCAGGCTTTTCCAGGCAAAGTGCGGCCTCACCGTGCGTTTTTGATGCATTGTGGTTAACAAACACAGTATAACAGTAATTTTTATAGGACCCGGTAATGATTACCTTGGGAAATTTTACCACGGTTTAACATTTTACCGGTAACCGTTACATCCCTACGGCGTAGTAAACAGAACACGCTAGCGGCTTCAGATGCCTGTTGTAGACAGGTTGAAAGCACATTATATGACAAATATTGCTGAGATTGTTTTTTGTGATGCTTTCCTTGATGCAGAAACAGATGTGCATCATCGAGAACTCTGCTTTCACCGTATTCCTCTATAGGGCTGTAATCAACCAAAGAAATTGTTGGTCGACTAAAACACAGAAAATTGTTGACCAAAATCGACCAATCAACCCCCCCAACGTCGTGTTTCTCCCCTGTGTGCGCCTCTTTCCCTCCTTTCTTTCTCTCAACACAAGACTCTTTGCTTTCCTGTCTTCATCAATGAGATGGACAGTCACTTTCATATAGGACTCCATTTGAAGAGACGTACACATCTGTTATCTTTATCTATTAACTAGGAAGCTTTCTATTTTTTACTCCCTCATATTTTGCCGTTAGTGCATGCGTAATTGTGAGGCGTGCTGGCACTGAATATCCAGAAAAACATTGGAACCTGGATATTCATGGGACTCTTTTAGTGTTCCCACACAGAGTTTCATATTAACCACGTTGTTCACTACAACAGAACTTTGAAGGCATCGCATCTTAAAATCGCGCAGACATGTTTTTCTCATGTGTGCGCCTCTTCTATTTTTTTCTCTCTCAACACAAGACTCTTTGCTTTCCAGTCTTCATCAATGAAATGAGCAGTTACTTTCATATAGGACTCCATTTGAAGAGACGTACACATCTGTTATCTTTATCTATTAACTCCGAAGCTTTCTCTTTTTTACTCCCTCGTATTTTGCCGTGAGGGCGTGCGTAATTGTCTGGCGCGCTGGCACTGAATATCCAGGTTTCAATGTTTTCTTGGCCTTCCACGACACCAATGGGCCTCATATCCTAAGAAATAAAACTGTCAATTCGTTCTGTGATGTCGTTTTTGCATTTGGGTGTTTATATGAGGCATAAAATCAAGCGCAGACTGGGTGAGAGATCCCGCTGCTGCAGCGTGGGCAGCGGTAGGTGCGCATGCAGCTATTAAACGAATAAACGATTATTAGACTAGAATATTGAAATGTTCTTAAATAAAAATATTGAAATGAACGATAAATACATTAAAATGGTGTTCTGAGACATGATGGGGGTGCTCAGAAAATACCCCATTTCATTTGATACGTTTCTCCTGATGAAATGAACTGCAGGGGAAAAAATTAATTGACACATTTGGTCGACCAATCAGAATTTTAGTCGACTGAGCACGCATCGACCAATTAGTCAACCAGTCGACTTGGACTTTACAGCCCTATTCCTCTAATTAACGAGGGCATGCGGTTACATCATATAGCAAATACATCTCTTGTTACCTGTTGCCTGACAGATTGTGTGTACAGATCTATACATCTATAAATATGAGAGGCTAATACACAGTGTCCGTGGGTGTTTCCTCTATTCTTTTCGGTCTGTTCTGTCTCCATCTTCAGCAGCTCTTCTTTTGTGAACTCCGGTTCATACGGGTATCCTCTTGACTCCAAAGTGAATGGGACTTCATCGGCGCTGTCATAATAAGGGGGGTAGGGACTGGAGTGATTCAGCAGCTCACAGCAGCGCTGCGTGGAGGGATACACAGCGTGAGCTAGCTTAGGTCCGGATAAACTTTATACAAAATTTCTGAAATGTTAATGCACTTAAAAACACTCATATGTAGCGTACTCTTAAACTGTAGTATTACTTTTTGATTTGAGTTCTTGTAGGTGGAGAAAACACCCTTTGTTTTTGGAATGGTACTGTCCTGTTAGTGTCTATTTCTTTGTCACAAACTCTTACAGTCCATGGTTTACTGAGGGAGAGGAGAGAACTTTCTACTGTATCTAATGTTCTTAGTGGCCACATGGAGCTCATACAACCTCACTTCAATAAAACTGAACTACCCCTTTAAAAGGATTTGGTATGTGGAAGTCGATCACAAAACACTCACATAAAACAGATAAATCTTACAATATAAACAATAAAAGCCATAAAAAACAATTACAACAATAAACAATAGACATGTGACTATCACTGTACATACTGCACTTATAACATCCTGTATCCTGAACACACTTTGTACAGTTTAGACCATAACAATAAATGAAGCTTCACCAGAAGCTGACAGACAGGATAAATTGCATTGACAACAGTAAACAAGAACAGAATTGATCAGAATCAGTGCATGACCTCCAGAATAATCTCCTCTTCTCAGAGTTTATAGCTCCAGTGGAGGTCAGCACATAAGAGAACTTCACCTATTGTTTGTGGCCTGTACAGCAAGACGAAGGCTGGAGGGGAGCAGCTTGACTGAGCTAAATGTGCTACATACTGTTGAATTTCTCCACGGCCACTCTAGAGGCCAGTTTTATGATCCTTCTGAGGGAGTTCTTGTCTTTGCTGCTCAGGTTACTGTACCAGCAGCTGATGGAAAAACAAATTACAGATTGGATAAAAGAGCAATCGTGTTACTTTTGAAACTAAAAGCAATAAAACACAAAAACATGATTGATTGATTGTTCTTTATTGACCTGTCAGGTACGCAAAGTGTCCAACCCTCATAGGTTTATGAGACACCAAAAAAAAAAAGCTGCAGTTGTTTGGCAGTTCATAATGAAGCTGCATTTTCTGTTTACAATTCAGTCTCCAAAACTGTGTTCTGCCTTTTCTCTCAGGCTTGGCAGACAAAATCTTCCACAAAAAAGTTTCTCCTCGAAAGCACAGCTGAAGCTTTTCATAACCATCCAACCAGAAGAAACTTGCACCAGCAAAAGCCTTTTTTACTGAAAAATATGAACAATATATCATCATAGACGGGACAGTAAAAAGAAAGTGACTTTCATTCTCAATTTCATCAAACACACGCAACAAACAAGAGTCTACCTTCTGGAGTAAATCACCTGTCTCAGAGGCTAACAGTGATATACCTGAGCCTGGCTGTGCACAGGAGGGTCTGTTTCTTTGACTGAAATCTTTATTCTGTAGCATAACTGTTCTTTGTATTTGATAAAAATGAAAATAAAAAAATACATGACTTATCACTCAGTTATTTCTTAAAGGTGCTATGAGGAGAATCTAATACCGGCGAAATAAAGACTCTGCTACCCATGAGCATGCGAGGCGACATCATCTCCGACTTATTGGCGTTCCAGTTGAAGTCGGAAAAAAACATGCTGATCTACCAGGCTATTGTTAGCTGTTGTTAGCATGCCCTGCATTGCTGTTCACAAATACCACATGAAGAATGTGATTATCACTATGGCAGCATTTTTGTAAATATAAGTCTAACAATACTATGTATACAGCTGATCTAGAGTGACACACCCCAGTCAGAAGTGCAAATAAATTGATTATTACAGGAGCTAAAAAACTGTTCACACTGGGGGCATCCATCTTCAATTGTCAACTCGGGGGTGGTGAGGTTTCACTGAGTTTCCAGCAGGATATTCCAAATTCGGGGGGGCGTTCCAGCTGCAGTTTCCTACTCGGAACTCGGAAATTCCTACTTCTGACTACAACTGGAGCGCACCAAAGACGTAACCGAAGCCAAAGCGTGTGTTTGTTGTGATGCTAATGAATGCAGCTTGGACCTTCCTCAGAACTCTGCATTGCTTTACGACTTCTTTTTTCAACAACTTACAGGATGCAAAGCGACGAGGTAATGTATCTCTTTCTAGTTACGTAGCGGTAGTTTTTGATTTGTGACAACAAGCAATTTTTGGAAAACTTATTATCGTAGTTGTAGCCAGCTATATATCTCTACTTACAGCCCGGCGCTCTAAGAGGTGTATTATAAATAATTAAATAATATAAATATGCTCTAGTTTTAATTGTCTTATTCCTGAAGTTGAGTATCCAGGCCAGTCTAGACCTGTCCGACCCGACCGGAAGGCTAAGGAATAGCATTTATAGATAACCTATTTAGATGCTATAAAACTCATCTTAAAATGTGTATTTCGATCAGTCATATATCTAAAAGGGAGACTATTTTGTAATCACTTAGAAACTCCTCACAGTCTCTTTTAATGTGGGTAATTCAGGGAAATATAACTATGGATAGAAAGGGTAAAAGCAAAACATCCATGTTAAACTTGATGCCACCCCTTCATCAGTGCTCTGATTGGTGCAGCCCAGTCCTAAAAGTGTGGACACCCCTCTAGGATTTAGCTGCAAAGGTTTCAATGAGGTGAAACATGTAAGAAAAGAGCCAACAGTACATCATTCTGCAGTTGTTGTTGTTGTGTAACACAATATATGAAAGGATGAGGAGAGGAGTGAGAGGCAAAAGAAGTCCTGCAGTTCATTGTGTGGAACTTAGTGAATTGACTGACCTGGACTCCCATTTGTTTTGAGACCTCACTCTGCTAAAATCTATAAGGCTACAACATGATTGATTACCAAAAATCTGCCCAACAAATACCTCACTTTGAGTTCATTTCAGTTTCTTTCACAAGACTGAGTTTTTCTTTCACTGCATGATGAGAAAAATAGAAAAATATTTGAAAAAGACAGAAGAAACAAAACAGTGACATGATGGATAATGGAGAAAATACAGTGGGAGGAGAGCTGTGGAAGGTGAAGGAGAGGATCGAAGTTTATGTGATATTTGATTTTAGATTTCTCATTTCTTCTCCTTCTCTTGGAGAGGGTGCACCTATTGTAAACGATTAAAGGTCACATGGACCATGACCTATGTAAATGGCCCAGTTACAGTGACCTTGGACTCCCAAAATCTATTACATTCATTTTGGAGTCGAAAGTACATTATATCGCCAAAAGTATTTGTTCACCCATCCAAATAATTAGAATCAGCTGTTTCAGTCACTTCCATGGCCACAGGTGTATAAAATCAAGCACCTAGGCATGCAGACTGCGTTTACAAACATTTGTGAAAGCATGGGTCGCTCTCAGGAGCTCAGTAAATTCAGTAAATTGACGGATGCCACCTGTGCAACAAATCCAGTCGTGAAATTTCCTTGCTCTGAAATATTCTACAGTCAACTGTCAGCTGTATTATTAGAATGTGGAAGTGTTTGGGAATGACAACAACTCAGCCACAAAGTGGTAGACCACGTAAACTGACGGAGCGGGGTTAGTGGATGCTGGGACACATAGTGTGAAGAGGTCACCAACTTTCTGCAGAGTCAATCACTATAGACCTCCAAACTTCAGGTGGCCTTTAGATTAACTCAAGAACAGTGCAGAGAGCTTCATGGATGGGTTACAATTGCCGAGCAGCTGCATCCAAGCCTCACATCACCAAGTGCATGCAAAGCGTCGGATGCAGTGGTGTAAAGCACGCCGCCACTGGACTCTAAAACAGTGGAAACACGTTCTCTGGGGTGACGAATCGTGCTTCTTCATCTGGCAATCCGATGGACGAATCTGGGTTTGGCAGTTGCCAGGAGAATGATACTTATCAGACTGCACTGTGCCAAGTGTAAAGTTTGGTGGAGGGAAGATTATCTGGTGTGGGGTGTTTGTCAGGAGCTGGGCTTGGCCTCTTAGTTCCAGTCAAAGGAACTCTGAATGCTTCAGCACACCAAGACATTTTGGACAATTCCATGCTCCAACTTTGTGGGAACAGTTTGGAGCTGGCCCCTTCCTCTTCCAACATGACTGTGCACCAGAGCACAAAGCAGGTCCATAAAGACATGGATGACAGAGTCTGGTGTGGATGAACTTGACTGGCCTACACAGAGTCCTGACCTCAACCCGATAGAACACCTTTGGGATGAATTAGAGTGGAGAATGAGAGCCAGGCCTTCTCCCCCAACATCAGCGTGTGACCTCACTAATGCGGTTCTGGAAGAGTGGTCAAAAATTCCCATCAACACTCCTAAACCTTGTGGACAGCCTTCCCAGAAGAGTTGAAGCTGTTATGGCTGCAAAGGGTGGACCGAAGTCATATTGAACCCTATGGATTAGGAATGGGATGCTACTTGTGTTCATATGCCAGTCAAGGCAGGTGAGCAAAGACTTTTGGCAGTATAGTGTATGTCTGGGGAAAGTGAGAGATAAACATGGGACACAATGACCTTGTACCCTTAAATCCAAAAAGCTTATCCTTGAGTGAGGATGGATATTAGAATTGTCTCCAAGCATTCTTTAGATATCTTATTTATAGGAATGGGATGAAGATGTGACCTTCAAGATATGGTGTTACTGAAAAAGAAATGAACATGAGGTCAAATGATCTTGACCATTGACCCATGCCCCCAAAAATCAGATTACTTCATTCTTTATTCGAAATCCCCAAACATGTTAAATCTGAAAGTTCTTTATTTACTAAAATATAAAACTTTCACAGGCTAAAGATGAAAATAAAACACATGGCCCTGCCCTTCGACTGAAAGCTATTTTTCATTCTTGAGTTGGAGTTCACATTCATTTGTAGGCAAAGGACTAATAAAAATTCTTTGACCTCATAGTTTAAAGATTGGATCAGTTTAGAAATGATTGTGGACATTTGTAAATGTGGAGAAAATACTTTTGTGCTTTTGAGGTGTTACATTCACGACTGAGTGATAAACCTCGGCCTGGGTGATATGGTCTACAAATAAAATCCCTGTTTTTCACACAGAACTTGAAATTCAATTTGAATTTTTTCCCCTTCAACTTAAAATAACAGAGAAATTACACAGAACGAGCCTTGCCTTCACTTTACCAAGAAACAGCATCTCCCTCTCAGAATTTAAGTGCATGCTGTAATTTTGGTACATCATGTAATCCAGACGTAGGGAGGCTTGTCTTTATTGATTTTTCAGTTTCAATGTTTGAAACATCCCAGACTCACTCAGCCTAATCTCATTTTACACATAAACACACACACACACTGTTTCTATATCTGTATTTATATCATATTTATGATAAAAGTTCAGAGATAGTGTAGCAGGCTAAAAGTACACTGGAAAACTACCTATACCCCAATTACTGGTACCCGCTCCTCCTGCTATACAGCGCAAGAAGAGGAAGACGGAGGCAGAGAGGGCTGAAACAAAGAATAATTTGGACAAAGCCAGGGCAAAAACGAGAGTCAACATGGGGTTGTGAGTGATAACTAACTTGCCATGTTTGTTTGTCTGTCTTTTTAACTTTACTGGGATAATGTTTTGGTGTTTTCTTACCGCTGAGCGAGACATGACTTGTGGCCCTTTTCCACTAGCACGCCTTGGCCCTACTCTACTCTGCTCTACTCGATTTGCAGCGTGTTTCCACTAGCCTGGTGCCTCCTAAAACAAGCTAGTTTTAGTACCTACTCCGCTCTGGTTCTAAGCAAGCTGAGTCGATACTAAAAGATGATGTCACTGACTGCCGGCTACTGATTGGTCAGACAATGTCGTCATCATTGAGTCATGAGCGTGACGACCTAGCATGCTAGCGGTAGCTACCGTTAGCTTACCCTCATACGTCTTTTCTTTGCAGCTCGATTGCTCTCGTCCTCGGCTTCATTCTGTTTTATAGCTTCCAAAACTTTCCTGTGCTTCTCAAGGGGTATTTCTTCTTGCCACCTGCAGCCTTCTTCTCCTTTCCTTTTTACTCAGTTTTGTGACGAAAAGCCACAGATTGTTGTGTCACGCTCAAAATGACGTCACCACAGAGTTGCTCTCTGTTTACAGCGACACTGCACCCCATTGGGCAGGTGACTGGGGCTAATGGAAAAGCAGCACAAGGCGAGTAGAGTCATGTAGAGTCGAGTAGAGTAGAGTAGGGCTAGTGGAAAAAGGCCATTTTTGTAGTGCAAAACAGAAGCAATGTGTTGAGGACTAGTTTTGAGTTGAATCACTCACATGATAATAAGGAAGAATAATATAGAGCTATTATTCTGTTCTATTCTATGACTGTGAATCAGCAATACTCATGCGCAGGAGATGAAACATTTAAGTTCATGCTAGTGTTCCGTGATTACCCATCCTGCCTTTTGATTGATACGTTTTCCAGCCCTAGGATGTGAATGAGTTTCCGTTACCTTGAACATTTGACTTTTGAACACCAAAAACACTGTTCTTGAATTGGAGTGGACATCAACTGTTAATTTGAAGAAGGGCCTTGAATTTTTAGAAACCCTGCATCCCTGGAAATGGACAAGCATGAGACCCAGTGAGCCTGACCTTTTTCCCTTGTACCTCTGAAATCTAATAACTAAAATCTTCGAGTCTGAGTAGGTGTTTTTTATGAAGTTTAACTAAAATCTCTCGCAGCATACTTCAGGAAACATAAAAGCCATGTGCTTTTAGCCTCGGCTATCGCCTCCGCAGATGCCTGAAAAACAGCTGAAGTGTTTATTCAGTCAAGTACAAACCACACAATTTATTTTCCTTTTCAACTTGATTCCTCTTGTGTTTGTGGCGGCACGTGAAGACGGTGACTTGAAAGTTGAACATCATGTAAAACCTGCCATCCTTGGAAACCTTATTCATGAGCACATGAAGGTACATGAAGGATCCTTCTCATCTTTTCATCCAGTGAGCAAACACTTGAATCAATGAAGCACCATGTATTCATTTCTCTAATCCATCTGTGAGGGGGTCCGTGGAGAACATGCAGTCTGCACACTGAAAGACAGCATGAAGTACTCTGAGGTACCACAGTGAGCCGGTGAGACTCCATTGACCGAGTCATTTAGACACAGCTTTGCTTATTATGATATTATAAACGAGAACTACCCCCTGAGGAAATATGTCTCTGAGAGCTATAGAGCTGCAATGAGAGGACACCAGTGGGTCAAGAGGAGGGCTGTGATTCTGAGGGAGGATTAAGGTTTAGGTATTTTGTAAGGAGGGGTACATACATAAGGGTTTTCTAAATCTTAAGAGATTTGTTATCTGTTTGAGACCCCACACATGACAATGAAAAATCAGGCATTGAGCCGTTTTGATCTTACTGTATGTGGTGTGCTCTGATAATCTCAACACAACACACCGCACACATAACCATTCTGTCCTACCACCAGTCTAGAATCTAGACCTCAAGCCAAAAATCTCGCCTGACCAAACGTGATTTCACAAAAATAAAAAGAAGAAACATACACTACTCACAATAAGTTAGGGATATTGTTAGAGACTCAGTGGATTTCATACATAATGTGTTTGTTTCACTTCAGTGATTTTGGGATAGGGAGGCAATTGTCTTATGCTGCGTTCACACCGCAAGCGACCCAGCTACCAAAATTGCGTCGCCCACTGACGTATAGTTGCGCATCTATAAATACCTCATTTTGGTCACCATTGCCGTCAGCTGTCGCCCGGTGACGTCACGTCCGCTCGAGTTTCACCGCAATCATATATCACATAATAGGATGTATAAGCAGACATTATTCCAGCTGTATCCTTTTCACTCACTTATCAACCACAAAACACTGCAGCTGATGCCCTGCAGCATCATTATCTGTGAGTTTTCCGCGGTCCGTCTCGGTGGAACTAATGTCATCACTGACTAATGTTTCCCACACGGACATGAATTGTTACTCTGTAGTCCTAATGCATAACTGTCTGTCTAGGGTACCGTCACATGTGCACACACCGCTGATCAACTTTTTTTTTATTTTTACATTGCGCGACAAGCTATGTGGTAGTGTGAAAAGCAGCTGTTGCATCGCGGGAGTACATTGACTTTGCATGGAGTCAAGTCATTCACAGTTCATCATTCAAGCAGCCATGAACGCACAATGTCACTTAACGGACAACGGCACCACCTAGCCAAAGTGCGCCTTTAGGTTGGTAGCAGGCAGTCAGATGTTGCTCGTGAATTTGGTGTGTCTCCAAGTGTCATCAGCAGACTTGCAGCAAGACAGAGTGCATCTGAATAGTCCTTTTTTGATAAGGAACCTTCCTAACTGAAGAAATGACCCGGAAGCATTTAAGCGTCGGCCATGATAAGTGCTGTTCAAATTCTCCAAAAGTTAAGGAAAGGAGGGTTGTTGCTTCCTTTAATATCTCCTTTAGCTTAGGAAACACTGGACTATCCTTTTCAAAAGGAAGGAGAAGAAAACGCCCCATAATGCCTTGGGGCACGTGACGTGTATAAATACGGCTCATGCCGAAGGTTTATGGAAACTTCTGACTATGGAGATATGTACACGTACAGTACTGTGTAAATGTTTTACAGGGTATAGCGTAAAAGACATACTTCAAAATCAGTGTGTTCAAAAATTAAGTCTTTAGTTCATATATTTTTTGAGCATTTTTAAATTGGTGGACAGATAAAAATCACATGTTTAAATACAACAAGCACTCATTTAAAAGAATTTTGTTTTCTCCAACACAATATAGATGAATATTAAACACAATTTTTGTACTTGATAATATTGTATATTAATTACCACATTTCCACCTGTCTTAATTTCTGAAGTGAATCATGTCAATAATAAGACAGAACAATGAGGCCTAATAACGTTTATTAAAAACAATCAATAAAAGAAGGACAAATGAAGACTTTAACAATACTCCAAATATTATAAATTCAAACAATGTTCATGATGATATATGTGAATGAAACAGGGGGAATAGTATTCCCCCCTGTCTGCTGTATTATCAGGCTTCAGATTGTCAGTGTCTGCCAAAGATGTCAACATTTATAGATGCTCTAACCTCACAGCTGTGAGCAGGAAACACACACTGCATGACCAAAGACAAAGCACCATCACAGGTGAATCCTCTGATCATGGATTGTTAATGTTAACCAGTGAAGACACGAAACGACCCTGTGAGATAAGGCAGAGGACAAATGCGCTTCTTGTAGTCCATTTTTGGAACATTGTAGTTCGTCGTGGCTTATCAACGTCACAAGTAATCGTCGTCACATAATTATCAATCATCTAATCATCAGAGTGAAAGTGCAGTCAAATTCCTCTTTGGCCGTAGTTCTCCTTTCCTCTCGTCTTTTTCCCTCCTTCCCTTGACTCAGTGACATTTTTTATCGGGGTTAAGGTAAAGTGGATAGGAAAGGACTATTCAGATCCACCCACAGAACCACTGGCAGTTTCTGTAACAGACCCAGGAGTGGAGCCCCACTAGTGATGGGCCGCAATGATGCAGTACTTAAGAACTGATGCACTCAGACACCGTTATGCAACTGCCACTCAGCTAAAAGCCCTTTTACAAGAAGTGAGGAGTACTAGGGTCTCCAGACAAACCATTCACAATCCACTCTATTGCTTTGGCTTGAATGCCAGACGACCACTGCAGGTGACTCCACTGACACCAAGATACTGCAGTGACTGTTGCAGTGGGCACAGACCATGTGACCTGGACAGTGCAGCAGTGGTCTACCGTCTGTTCACTCATGAGTGTTGAGTCACCCTGTACAGAAATGATGGTCTTCAGCGTTACTGGAGAAGGCAAGGTGAGCGATACGCCAAGGTCAACATGGTCATCAGGGTGGACTGATTTGATTTGATTTGATTTGATTTATGGACTGATTGATTGAGGAGGTGCAACAGTCTGAGCAGCCATCACCAGTCAGTGCAAAACAGATTTGGTGATAGTAGACGACTCAGTCACTGCATGTTCTTACCTCAGAGACATCATAGAACCCAAATCATCCCCCAATTCCACCAGCACACCCCCAACTTTCTGTTGGGGGTGGAGGAGTACAGGAGCCTAGTGAGGGACTTTGCTGTCTGGTGCCACACAAACCATCTACAGCTAAACACCTCCAAGACGCAGGAGCTGGTCATCAACTTTGGGAAGTCCAGACCAAGACCACGACCGGTTCTGATAGCGAGAGCTGAGGTGGAGGTTGTGGACTCATATAAGTACCTCGGCCTGTGGCTGGACAGCAAACTGGACTGGAAGATCCACACTGACCACCTGTATAGGAAGGGACAGAGCAGGCTGTACTTCCTGAGGAGGCTGCATTCCTTTAACATCTGCAAGAAACTCCTATTGATGTGTCTGTGGTAGCAAGTGTCCTTTTTTACTCCATGGTGTGCTGGGGGGGCAGCACATCCAAGAAGGACACATCCAGGCTAGAGAAACTGATCAGGAGGGCTGGCTCTGTGGTTGGCACGAAGCTGGACTCTTTAGTGATGGTGGCAGAGAAGAGGACACTAG